>CM025780.1:17800023-17829695 GCA_014636745.2 Centella asiatica | reverse complement strand
ATGGAACAGCAAAGGCAGAATATTGTTGTGAATATTGCGAATCAAATTGCAGTAAAATGCCAGCCATTCGTGACGCTTGCTACAAACTTTGTGCCGATAAATATTGTCGTAAAGATTTCTGCAAAAAACTTGCTACAACTTCTCCACATGATGATGCTGAATGCACTATATTTAGCAACGGTCTCTCTCTCTCTCTCTCTCTCTCTCTCTCTCTCTGATGTATTTGATCTGAGAGACCAAACACAAGTTGCGAAAACTTTGTTTGTTCAAGTGCAGAAAATAACTTTAGGTTGATTCTATAAATAATTTAATCACCAAGAATCAATTCTAAAGGATCGATTGGAATAGTTTGCTTAAAGAAATTAATCACCCACAAACTAAACAAATCTGGTTACGAAAGTTTAAAGGAATTAACCACCCACTTTCAAGGTAAACGTAAGTTTAAACCTTACAAAAGTTCAATATCAAAAGTCCCCCTTTATCTCCATCACAATTAACTATTTATATTTCAATAACCCTAACTCTAATATGGTAAAAATTCTACATTGGAAAGAAATCTAATTCCATAAGGAAACAAATATTAATAATTTAATGAACTTTAACCGGATGGATTAAACTGCCTGATCAGAGACTATAGTCTCCGACAGTATAAATTTGTCTGTCCTCCGTAGTCCCCGACGCGGCACTTTAGTCCCCGACGTGTTTAGTCCCTGGCGCGTTCGATACACGTCTTAGTCCACGACGCGGTACTTTAGTCCCCGACGTGTTTAGTCCCTGGCGCGTCCGATACACGTTTTAGTCCCCGATACCTTCCCGTAGTCCCTGATGCCCTTTTTAAGCCCGCAACTGCTTAACTCCTTATTCACAAACAAAGTAACTACAGGTTGTTTAGCACCCCTAACCAAGAACCTCCATTAATATCAATAGAAAATAAATCTAAGTATAGTTCTTTTAAAACGAGATTTATTCTTTCACTCGTCAACAACTCCAATGGATCACTCTCTCTCTCGTTTTTTTGTTGAAAGATAAAAATTATAATTTTCTTGTTACTTTATCAAAAGTGTCACTAAAATGTTTTGACAACAGAATTTTTATTCTGAAAATATCAATACAGTTTTAAATTAGTCTTCACTTGTGTTTTTTTATTTTTAATTATAAAGCTTTGTCGATTACTATTCCTGGATGATATAATTAACTGTTTATGGTTACAAGGGCTCACAGCTAGCGTTATTTGTTAATCATTACTTTTTTTAGATGATACTTATTCTAAAACAGTATGTGTGCGAACACTTTCTAAATGTGTTTATTCTGTGTTTGTACTGCAGATGAATATAAGCTGAAAAGATGTATCAATGGCTTCTCAATTATGGAGTGAGACAAAAAAAGAGGGCCTATATATGTAGCTAAATTTATAAATCAGCAATGGAAGAGTATTTTCTTTAAATAATAATAAAAATATGTAACCAAATAATAATAATAATAACAATAATCATCATAAAAGTGCAATCCAACTTCATGTGATGTACTGAATTGAACGGATTATTTAAAGAGATATTGAATCAAAACTGTTGTAGCATATGACATGATAATCAATGAAATTTGAATGGCTTGATTCAAGAAAGAAAGTCTGTGAGTAATATTGTTTGAGGTAATTACTGAAGTTATAGGAAATTTAGCTAGTTTAGTAAGAATTTGCGATAAAAATACATATACAGTTTGGATAAATGTGTTATCATTAATTTGATTTTTATTCTTTTAATTCAGATAAATTAAATTACAATAAATTAAATTACAATAAATTAAATTGTGGTTGCTCAAATAGGTTAGTTTTAATCATAAATTGATTATATTTTATTTAATTACTCTATAATTTAAATCATAATAAGTAGATAATTATTTGATTATGTTATATGTAATTATTCGTTGATTATAATTCTTGATTATCAGTCATATAATTAAACGTATATGATTTTGAGTTAGATTAGATGTATTTTGGTTAATAATAATGTTAGAATATAATTGTAAATATAATATTCAAGTTTAATTCAAACTAATCTTTTTTTTTTATAAAATATGATGTCATTATGTCAATTAATTAAATTTTAATATATTGATTGAGTTGCGGTGAGGTAGTCAAAATTTATTTACTAAACAATTTTGCTGAAATACTAAGCTAAATATATAGATATATAGATTGCTCGATCTATCTTCTTAAAAGTAAAAAAAAAATGATAAATTCTTCTAAAATATACAAAATTTGACTATAGCTCATAAAAATAATAAAAATTAAAATTTTGAGGACATAACATATCATGCTATCTCATGAACTAATATTAGTAATCAGCAAAGTACAAGTTTTACGGTTCGCCATAATCAAAGAAGACGATTACTCCACAAAGCGGGAGTTAGATGAATATATATATATATATATATATATGGTCGATCCATGATTAACGTTAGCTGTGGAGAATTTCATAGCTAACACATTTATAACTGTCGATCGGATAATCCAACAGTGAAGATCAAGTAAGAAAAATTTTTTGGAACCTTTCCGCCCGTGTTACTGGCGAAAAGTATGTAAAAAAAAAAATTATTGCCCTTTCCGTCAGTGTTATTGGCGGAAGGAGTGAAATAATTTTTTTTTTCTTTCCTTTCCACCAGTAACACTAGCGGAAAGGGAGTGAAATAAAATATTTTTTCCTTCCTTTCCGCCAGTAACACTGACGGAAAGAGTCAAATAATTTTTTTTTCTTCCTTCTTTTCCGCCAATAACACTGGCGAAAGGAGTACAATAATTTTTTTTGCTTCCTTCCTGATATAGTATATATTATGATAAAAAAAACCTAGGTTAAAAAAACTATCTTATTCCGCAACATGTAAGTTCTCTTCTTCGTTATCTTGTTTCCCTTGTTTTATGAACAAATTTTTTTTTGAATCTAACTCATTTGTTAAAAAAAAACTTTCTTTCGTATAGATCAGATCAGCATATCTCTGGTTGACATTTTCATCAGGTTTTTCATTCTTCACCTTTTTAATTTTAAAATGAGTGATAACGATAGAATATATGATGCAAATGCATTTTTTGATGAATCAGATTCTAATAAAAGTATGAATGTTAAGAAAGAGTAACATCATATTGATGAAAAAAATAATTTCGAACAAGAAAATAATTGGAAAGACAAATGTTAAATTCACCGTCAAAGATATTCATAATGTTATACACAACTTGCGACATGATGCATTTGATGCAAATGATGGACATGATGCATTTGATGCAAATGATGCACAAGAAGTTTTGATGGTTTTAAAGAGACTCAAGACATAAAGTCTTGAAAATTTCTTTTAGAATATAAAAGTTGATGAAGAGAATTGCATTGCATATATCATGTGGGTGGATTCTCGATTAATTATTTGTTATAGAAATTTTGGAGACGTAGTGACCTTTGACACCACTTACAGAACAAATAAATATGGGATGTCATTTGTTCTAATTACGGGAGTTAATCATCATTATCAATCTATTTTGTTTGGATTTGCTCTTATCAAGGATGAAACGGAAGTTACATTTGTTTGGGTGTTAGAAAATTGGTTAGAAGCGGTTGAGAATAAAATTCCGTTGACGATCATAACTGATCAAGATAGGGCAATGAACAATGCCATTGCTATCATATTGTCTTCCACCAATCATTTGATATGTGTTAGGAATTATAGCATTTGATGATGATGTATAAACTTAGTATTGTTAAATTTTGTAATTGTACAAGTACCTGCAATAGTGTTATATCAAAGACAACCATCAGAGACTGCAGGAGACCATCAGAGACTACAAGGAATGCATTTGGAGAGTTCAACAAAAGTCAAAGTTGATCAAACAAAATTAGCCCAATGGAGACTAAGTTTTTGTTCATCAGAGACTAAATTTTTCTTCGTCGAAGACTAAGTTTTTGTTCATCAGAGACTAAGTTTTTGTTCGTCGGAAACTAAGTTTTTGTTCATCAGACACTAAGATTTTGTTCGTCCACTAAGTTTTTTGTTCGTTGGAGACTAAATTTTTGTTCGTCGGAGACTAAATTTTTGTTCGTCGGAGACTAAGTTTTTGTTCATCAGAGACTAAGGCAAAAACACTCCAATGCATTAAGGTAACCTTGAGAAGATTTGACCATCGTCAAACTCAAAATGACTATAGCCAAAGTCGTCGGGCAAATCAACAATAGCGCCAAACTCAAAATGACTATCACCAATGTCATCGGGAATTCTCTATCACTGAAGTCAAGTGAAGCCCACAAATTACTAAGCGCCAAAGTGCTTAGGCATCGGTGGATAAATTGTGAAGTGCCAAAGTGCTCGGGTATCAGGGGACAAGTTCTTGGCATCAGGGGATATGTTTCTCGTCATCAGGGGATGGATTTCTCGGGACCAGAGACTGTCCATTAGGGGATAAATAATCAAAAACTAAAGATGACATAAGAGATGACATATGGCTGATAAAATGAAGGCGGTGAAATTAATATAACTATGGTTGACCAATAAGGAGATATTGGCTACCAACGAAGCTGATCAGGGGATAAGCTATAAGTAAACAAGTCATCAAGGGACAAGTCGTCAGGGGATAAATATCCACTAATGAACAAAGTCATCAGGGGATAAATATCCACTGATGAACAACGTCACATCAAAGGATAAATGACTTGACATATCACATCTCTACCAGAGTTCTTAAATGAACTAGAAGCCGACCAAAGATTTATAACCAAGTTATATTTGGATTAACAAGGTTGGGAAACTGATCTGTGAAAGTTAAGAAATTTTGTAACGGTGGTGTGACTTAACAAAGATGTTAGGTAATAGAGTTGTTACAACTACTGATGAAGAGAAGTTGTGACGACCCCAAAATCCCATATTGGACCAGGGGTTCGTCAAACAAAGGAAAGATAACCTCACATCCATTCATAACATCAATACTAATAAAAGGAAATAATAGTGAGTTATTACAACCCAAAATATTACAACCCAAAATATTACATTCTCAGCGGAAGCTATTCTATCTTTATATTGTAATACATAGCATCACCACTTCAAAAAATCTTCCTTCCTTCCTTCCTTCCTTCCTTCCTTCCTTATCGGCAGGTAAAAGGGTTAACAAAACTCAATAGCCGATCATCTTTGCTTTCCCCTTGTCAGAGGGTTCAGCCTTTGGACCATGCCCTGCAAGACATTAAGTTCAACAAGAATGAGCGATTTACGCTCAGCAAGTATATAATTAAATCAAAGAAGCAAATCTGGAATCTTGATGGAAATTCAATTTTGTTTATGAGGCTCAGTGAATCAATACTAATGCCTCGGAAATCCTTGAAGAATGTTTGAGGATCACTGATGATAAAAACGCGTGATCTTCCTTAAAGGAAAACATGAATTCACCCGTGTACATTTTCCTCAAAATATCCATCGAGGGCTAAACTCATTGGATCTGCAACCATACGGTATACAGCTGGCCTAACTGTGACCGCATGACCCCTCCTTGTGTGAACATACGTAGTCACTTATAATTCCTCTAGGTTAGGTGATAGAACATATCAACACCTTTCCTTTCCTCTTGCCAACCACGTGGCATCTCCCAATTAAGGGAAATATCATTCACATTTGTTGCACAGATATAGCATTAAAGAATACTGATAAATCAAAGTTCACTTATATCCATACACTTTCATTCATATCATGCTAGTGGAAATTAAAGCATAGCATTCTGATTCATAAAAGCAATTGAAACAAATAATCAAAGTCTTGCACGCATATCGAATCAAATGATACTGCGTGAACTGAAATAAGCATCAGATTGGATGAATATACTTGCCTCGGTCCTTTGAACAAAATCAATTCAATTTACTCATGAGTGAAAGATTCTGTAAACCATGTAACATGATAAATTTAATACCTTGGTTAAAATATGAAGGAAAATGCACATGTGATGTCCTTAAACTTTTAAAGTCTTAAATCTGCTATAAGAATCGTTGAGGTGAAACAAATAATTAAAACATCATAAATAATTTAAGAAAATAATGTTTTATAGTTTTGAAGACAGATTACGTATCAGTGGATAACCTTCACCGTCAGGGAATAACTAATCATCAGGGAATAATTAGCCATCAGGGAATAATTGTCCGTCAGGGGATAGTTATCAGGGGATGACTTACCCATCAGGGGATAGATTTGTTCATCGCCAAACTCCTCAGGTGACAACTTGTTCAGCGTCGAACTTAGTAAGCCATCGCCAAGCTCCTCGGGGACTAATATCCTTAGCCATCCGAGACTAACATATTTTGCCCATCACAGACTACAGATGATGTCATTAGGGACTAGACTTAGCCTGTCGGAGATTAAGGCTGAAGCCACCAGAGGAAATTCTTAGCCTGTCGAAGACTAAGACTGACATCACCAGAGACTATTCTTGGCCTGTCGGAGACTAAGAATTCTTCTCATCAGGGACTAACAATATTTCCTTCATCGGAGACTAAGAAAATCCTTCGTCGGAGACTAATATCTATCTCATCAGAGACTATTTTATACGGTTAGAGACTAACTCTAACCCATCAGAGACTAAGTTAGAACTCGTCTCAAATACAGGGTCGTCTTCCTCACTCCTCCATGGGTGGTGTTTTCAACTATAACCACCATAGGTTAACTTCCATCATCCTTTCAGTAACACATAACATCTCCTTGGGTCTACTAACTCTCGCAGACACAGTTTAGGCTTCAAAACCCAGGTTGACAAGGGCTCAAGCATGGTGTTTTTTTTTTTTTAGAAACTGATGAACAAAATACTTGGGAGTCAATGGTTGTCAACATTCTTACACTCATCTTGGATAGTTTTTGAAATAAAATATGAACTCTAGGTGTTAAAAGCATGCATTAAATCATATTTTTGGAACTGAATGAACAAGATGTTAAACGTGGCATGCATAACAAAACAAAAGTGTAAGAAACAGACCAGGAATTTAATGTAATGCTCTTACCTCCTTGGCTGTAAAGAAAAAGTTAAAAGCTTGAATTGTTCTTCCAGAAAAGGACAATTGCTTTGAAAGCGAACCAGAAGTTAGTGGTATACTGTAAATAAATTTATGAAAGTGGGGCTAGGGTTGTATTCAGATGATATATTTATATCGCTGGCCAATCAATAAGAGCTGTTGGATTGTTTGAGATTTGATTTCAGCCGTTGACTGGAAAAGAAGTAATAAGCCTTGAAACAGAACCATTAGCTGGAGGAACCGGTGTTGCGGCTGCCAAAGTATCAACCAATCACCTAGGATAACCGACAATCCATTGGGAAATATTTCTCCTCCCGTTGGTGCCTTATGTAACAAGTTTTCCTAAATTAGTAATTATCTCATGACAGTACATGGCTTGAACAAGGGAGCTGTATCTCACAACCGTTCACACCCGTGCATCTCCTTCTTACGTGAAAAAAAAAATATCACCACCCTTCCTTTGATAAATGTGACGACCCCAAAATCCCTTAATGGATCAGGGCTTCGTCAAAAGAAGGAAAAGATAACCATACATCCATTCATAGCATAAATACTGGATAAGGGCAGTATTAGAGAGTTATTACAACCCAAGAATAATACAATTACAGCGAAAACTATTGCATCATCTTTAATTACAAACCAAAATCAACACTACTTCTAACATCTTCCTCCCTTCCTTCATATCTTCCTTCCTTCCTTCCTCAGTCTTATCAAAAGTGTAAATAACTTAGTAGTTTATCATCTTTGCTTTCCCCTTATCAGAGGGTTCAGCCTTAGCGTTCTGTCCTGCAAGACATTAAAATTCAACATGGGTGAGCGATTTACGCCTAGCAAGTATATGCACATCGAAGAAGTATATAAGCAATTTAAAAGAATGTATCTGGAACATCGAAGGAAGTTCAAGTCTGTTTATGAGGCTTGGTGAAACAATGCCAAGGCCTCAAAAACCTTCAAAGATCATTGAGGATTCACAGATGATACACAACATGTGATCCTCCTTGAAGAAAGACAGGTATACACCTGAGCATAACTTTCTCAAAATATCCATCGGGGGCTAAACCCGTGGATCTGCTAACTATACAGTACACAGCTAGCCAAACTGGACTGCATGATCCCTCACGTAGTCACTTATCATTCCTCTAGGTTAGGTGAAGAACACATCAGCACCTTTCCTTTCCTCTTGCCAACCATGTGGCATAACCTATTTAAGGGACATCATTCTCATTCATTTGCACATATATAAGATTGTATCATAGCTGAAATTCAAAGCTCATTTATATCCATGCATCATCATTCATATCATGCTAGCGGAATTTAAAGTATAGCATGCTCATTCATAAAAAAAACAATTGAAACATAATTCAAGCCTTGCACGCATATCGAATCAAATGATAATGCGTTAAACTGAAATAAACATCAGACTGAATGTATATATTTGCATCAACTTGCAATTAAACATGAGATTATGAATATACTTGCCTCGGTCCTTTGCACTCAATCAAATTTAATTTACTCGTGAGTGGAAAATTCTGTAAGAATATACATATCACAAGATGAATTTAATATCTTGGTTAAAGTATGAGAGAAAATGCACGTGTGATGTCCTTAACTTTTAACGTCTCAATTTGATATAAAAGCTGTTGAGGTTAAGAAATCAATTAAGACATCTTAAAATAATTTAAGAAAATAATATTTTATAGTTTCAAAAACAAACTATGCATCAGGGAATTACTTCACTTTAACTCATCGGAGACTATGGATGACGTCATCAGGGACTAAACTTAGCCTGTCGGAGACTAAGGCTGACGTCATCAAAGACTAAACTTAGCCTGTCAGAGACTAAGGCTGACGTCATCGGAGACTAAACTTAGCCTGTCGGAGACTAAGGCTGACGTCATCGGAGACTAAACTTAGCCTGTCGGAGACTAAGGCTGGAGTCATCGGAGACTAAACTTAGCTTGTCGGAGAGCAAGGTTGACGTCATCAGAGACTAACAACTTCCTTCATCAGAGACTAACTCATCTCATCTGAGACTAACTCATCTCATCTGAGACTAACTCAAACCCGTCGGAAACTAGGTTAAGGCCTGTCTCAGATACAGTAGTGTCTTCCTCACTCCTCCAAGGGTGGTGTTCGTAACCATAACCATACTTAGGTCAAAACTCATCATTCTCTCAGTGATACATAACATTTCCTATGGTCTGCATGCCATCCTAGACACGGTTTAGGGTTCAACTCAGGTTGAAGAATACTCAAGCATGGGGTTGTAACTACTGACAAAAGAATGTTTGGTAGTTAAGAGCTTGTCTACCAGGTGGTTGTCAACATTTTTACACTCATCTTGGGTAGCTTTTTTTTTGAAATAAATGACATTAACTCCGGGCGTTAAAACATGCATTAAGTCATACTTTTGGAAATAAATAAACAAGGTATTAAACGTGGTATGTATGACCGAACAAAAGTGTAAGAAATAGAGTAGGACTTTAAGGAAATGCTCTTACCTCCTTGGTGGCAAGAAAGAATTAAAAGCTCTAGTTGTTCTTCCAAAAAGGACAGTTGTTTAGAGAGTAAGTTTGGATTTGATGGTACACCATATAGAAGTTTATGAAAGTGGGGCAAGGGTTGTACCAACGTGATATATATATATGTCACCTGTTTAGCAACAAGGGCCGTCGGATTTATTTGATATAAGCTGTTGGCTATGAAAAGAAAAGAAGTGACTAATGAGAAAAAGGTTGGTTGCAACGGCTGCTAGTACCCATCGGTCGTTTATCATAGCCCACTCTATGGTACTGATGGAGGTGATGCACATTAAATGCTACTGTCTCCCCGCAGTAGGTTTTAAAATAAAACGGGTACTGTAGCTAATCTTGTTCACACTTGGTGAGCCCTTTTCCCGCGTGAACACACCCTCTCACAAGACAATTCTTAAATGCAATAACCTTTTAAATACTTGAGCTTCAAAATACATTTAAAATCTTTTGGACATCACATTGCCATTGAATTTTTTATAAGAAAATATAATTTCATTATTTATAACTAATAAGGAAATAAACCTTCATGCAGAAAATAAAATAAATCTCATAATCAAAATTTCATTGAGATTTTTGGGTTCTCACAATAAAACTTGAATAAAATAATAATATAAAGATTTGAAATCAAAATACATTTAAAACTTTTGGGCATCACACTGCCATGAACTTTCATTATTTAAACCAAATAAAATAAATTACACCTCTAAGCATACTGAATTTATCATACTGAATTTATCATATAACAAAACTCATTTAAATTTTGGGTTCTCACAGAAGTTACTCTAATTGATCAGAGTAGTTGTTAAAAAGCAGAAAAGATCAGAAAAGGAAGCTGTGTGGAAAGTATACAAGTAAATATATATTCATAACATAGAAAGAGGAGAAAAAGAGAGATATATGAAATACATAAAGAGAAAGAATTTATACACTCTGAAATCAATTTTGATAACCAGATTGTAATTTCAGATTCCAATATTAATAAAATACATTCTTATTGATTGATATAATTTGTCTTGTTTATTAATGCTGCAATTACTTTACAAATTATATCTTGATATTTACATTGGGAGAAAAAGTTAAAATTGTATTCAACCCCCCCTCCCCCTCATCCGGGAATAAAAATTGGTATCAGAGCTTTCTAGTTGACATACATACTAGACAATCAAGATGAGTAACAAAAGTGGAAATGTGAAGATCCCACTATTCGTGAGGGAGGAATATTTCTAATGGAAGAGAATGATGCATATGCATCTCAAATCTATAGATCCTTCCTTCATAACAATCTTGGAAAAAGGACCTCCTAAACCAATGAAGTTTGTTCCCTTGGCAACAATAGATGGCCAAGTAGTCCCTAAGCATTCAATCCCCAAACTCCCAAAAGACATGACAATTGAAAAAAAGGAAGACTTTATGAAGAATGCTAAAGTCGTGATCATTCTCTATAATGGTTTGGACAATGACATGTTTAACAGTGTTATTAATTGTGACTCTGCCAAAGAAGTCTGGGAGACAATACAAGTCTTGTGTGAAGGAACTAAGGAAGTAAGGGAAAACAAGCAGTCCTTGTTGATCCAACAGTATGAGCTGTTTACAAGCAAACCTGGTGAATCTCTAACAAACTTATTTGATAGATTCGAAAGGTTAATTAATTAATGACTTGAGGATCCTTAGCAAAACTTATGCCAACAAGGATGTGAATTTGAAATTTATAAGGGCATTGCCAAAGTGTTGGGATGCCAAAACTATAGCCATAAGGGAAGCCAATGATATGAGCTCAATATCCTTAGAGAAGCTCTATGGGAACCTCAAAACTTATGAGTTAGAGGTTCAACAAAGAGAAATTTTAAGTTAAGACCATAGAAATGACAAATCAGTGGCACTTGTGGCTAGGAGTTCGAGCAAGAAGCTTCATGGGAAAGCAGTTCTCTTTGAAGAGAAAAGTGAAGCTGAGGCAAGTGGAGCTGAGAGTATGGATAATGAAGATGAAGAAATCTATACTCTAGAGGAACTAGAGGCTATTGATGAAGCTATGGACTTCTTGGCAAGAAAATTCAAAAAGCTAAGATTCAAGAAGGGCAAGGACTTCAAGAAGATAGCATCAACAAAGAAGCCTATCCAATCTGGTGCTATTGACAGATCAAAGATTAAATGTTACAACTGTCAAGAGCCTGGACACTTTGCAAATGAATGCAACAAGCAAAAGTCTATCAAACAGACCAGAGAAGTCAAGAAGGATGATGACTACTACAAAAAGAAATACTTTGAAGTCATCAATAATAAAAATAAAGCATTCATTGTAGAGGGAAAGGATTGGGCGGATTCAGACCAATCAGATGATAAGGAATTCATCAATCTTACACTTATGGCAATATCATCTGATGGGACATCATCTGGATCCATTAGCTTGTCTCAAGGCACTAAGGTAAAACCTGATCCAAAAACATATCTCTTTCAGATTGTAAATTAAAAATAAAAGAAATGTCAACTGAAATTTACAATTTGTATGCTACATTAAGGTGTTCAGTAAGAGAGAATGAAATAATTCAAAAGGATAATGATCCATTAGTCACTAGGAATTCCTTACTAGAGAATGAACTAATTAAGCTAGAAGAGGTTAGAGAAGAGTGCAGGAAAACTAAGGACATACTTGCTTATGCTCTAGAAATAGAAGAATGGCTTAGGGCCAAACTAAAAGAAGAGCAAGATCTCATAAAGGAATGGACCAATTCCTCCAAGATAGTAAGGGAAACCATTGAAAAATATAGTACTCGTCAGACTGAGGGACTAGGCTATAATAAAACTAGCAAGAGTACTCCTGCAGCTACTGTCCACCCTCTTAAGAAAATAAAATTTGTTAAGGCAGGAGCTACTGAGGAAAAGATCAAGGAGAAGGTGCTAGAACAAAGAGTGATTCAACTAGAAAAGAAGTTAAATGAGTCAAGAGACAAAAGCTCCAATCAGAAAAAAATTGACTTATCATGGAATAGAAAGTTGATTCACTCATCAAGGGATAATGATCTGAAGAAGAACAGAAATGGTAAGGAGGGAATTAAAAAGTTCACTAACTATTCTCCTATCATTAATGCTCCTAGGAAAGTATGTTGGAAGTGTGGAAATCCTAACCACCTTGCTTTTAATTGTTAAAATGTACCTAGAAACATGCATGTTAGACAACCATCCCTTGATAAAAAGACATTAACTGTTAAAAACCAGTTGCATGCTAAAATGGTTAAAAATAGTTATGAAAAGCCTCCTAAAAAGTTAAAGGTAAAATCTGAATCACCCAAGGCTAAGAAGACAGTAATTTTTCTATGTAGTGGGTGAAAAAGCATGAAAATTTTGAAAAACCTGTAACTTTTACTAAGTTAACTTCTATAAATGTAAATGGACCCAAGCAAATTTGGGTTCCAAAATTAACTTAGGTGTTTACTGTGTGCAGGGCATGAGCAAACAAGTTTGGTTCTTGGATAGTGGTTGTTCAAGACACATGAATGGAGATAAGACCCTGCTGACACAGTATGAGGAGAAAACTGGTCTAAGAGTTTCTTTTGAAGATGACAACAAAGGATATACCTTGGGATATGACAAAGTCAGAAATGGAGACGTCATCTTGGAAAGTGTAGCACTACTTGATGGTCTTAAGCATAATTTGCTTAGTATCAGCCAACTGTGTGACAGAGGTTATCATGTTACTTTTAAGGATAAACAATGCTTGATAAGTAATAGTAAAAATGGAAAAATAGCTCTAACTGGAGTTATGAAAGGTAACCTCTACATAGCTGACTTTGGCTCATCAAAGTAAGATCAATCTACATGCTTTTATAGTAAAACATCAGTAGAAGAAAGTTGGCTATGGCACAAGAAGGTTTCTCACCTGAATTTCAAGACAATCAACATTGTAGTGAAGAAAGGATTAGTGACAGGACTTCCACAACTAGAATTCACTCAAAATGGTTTGTGTGGAGCCTGTCAGAAAGGGAGGAAAAAAAGGACTTCCTTAGGAGCAAAGAGATATCATTAATTACAAGTCCAATGCAACTACTTCATATGGATCTATTTGGACCTGTAAACATTATGTCTATCTCAAAGAAAAGGTATGTTCTGGTGATAGTTGATGATTTCACCAGATACACATGGGTAAAATTTCAACATGCCAAGATTGAAACAACTCAGTTGGTGATTGATCACATCAAGAAAGTTCAAACTGAATTTGGGCTAACTGTCAGAGTTCTAAAAACCGATAATGGAACAGAACTCAAGAACTCCAAAGTTGAATGTTTCTGTGTGGACAAAGGAATATCTCACACATTTTCTGCTCCAAGAACCCCTCAACAAAATGAAGTAGTTGAGAGGAAAAATAGAACTCTGATTGAAGCTGTTAGAACCATGCTTGAAGAAGCCAAGTTGCCTACCTATTTTTTGGCTGAAGCAATTTCAACTGCATGCTTCACTCAAAATAGGACCTTGATCAACAAAGCTCACGACAAGACTCCTTATGAGCTAATGACAGGCAGGAAACCTATTGTTAAATTTCTTCATGTATTTGGTGGCATATGCTTTGTGCTAAGATGTTGAGGTGAAAACTTAAGAAAATTTGAACCTAAAGCTGATGAAGTAATTTTCCTAGGTTATTCTCTAACAAGCAAAGCATACAGAGTCTACAACCTTAGGGTGAACACTGTAATGGAATCTATTCATGTTGCATTTGATGATCAGAAGATAACTGGAATGCAAGACGAAGGAAATCATGAGATCCTAAGGTTTGAGAATGAAGATGAAGTGGATCTTCTAGACTCTTTAGATGATGAAGCTGAACCCCACGAAGCTACCTTGTCAGTGGATAATTCAATACCTGCTGAGGAAGCCTTATCAGAGGAAAATGCAGTATTAATGGATAATGGCACTGCATCAGGGGATAATCCACTGTCAATGGATAATGAATCAAGGGATATCTTAAACTCTGATCTAGAAATACCCATTGATTCAGGGGGAGCTTCTCAAGAAGTTGAAAGCACTTTACACCACGGAGGACAAGGAACAAATGAAGCTTCTTGTTCAAGAAGATTTCCTCCATAGACAAAATGGACAAAAAATCATCTTATGAAGCAGATTATAGGAGATCCAACTGAATGTGTGACAACAAGAACTGCTACTCAAAATGAATGCCTATACCTCAACATTCTGTCAAAGATTGAACCTAAAAAGGTTGAGGAGGCATTACAAGATGCTGATTGGGTGATTGCTATGCAAGAGGAACTCAATCAGTTTGTAAGAAACAAAGTCTGGAGACTAGTGCCAAAACCAAAGAACAAACCAATAATTGGTACTAAATAGGTCTTCAAAAACAAGCTGGATGAAGATGGTACAGTGACAAAGAACAAGGCCAGACTGGTTGCAAAAGGTTATTCACAAGAAAAAGGGATTGATTATGATGAAACCTTTGCACCAGTAGCAAGATTGGAAGCAATCAGGATATTCCTTGCCTATGTTGTTCATGCAAATTTTAAAGTGTACCAGATGGATGTAAAGAGTGCCTTTCTGAATGGGAAACTACAAGAAGAGGTGTATGTCTAGCAACCTCCTGGATTTTAAGATCATCAATTTCCCAATCATGTCTACAGGTAAGACAAAGCACTCTATGGACTTAAACAAGCACCAAGAGCATGGTATGATACTTTATCTCAATTTTTACTTGAAAATCATTTCACAAGAGGTATTGTAGATAAAACCCTTTTTCATAGAAAATATGCTGGTGACATAATACTTGTTCAAGTCTATGTAGATGATATCATATTTGGTTCTACTAATGAGAATTTATGTTCTAAATTCTCAAAACTGATGAAAAGTAGATATGAGATGAGCATGATGGGTGAGCTAAATTTCTTTTTTGGTCTACAGGTTAAACAGTCCGCTGATGGTACTCTTATCAGTTAATCAAAATATATCAAAGATCTTTTAAAGAAATTTGATTTGAAAGATGTTTCAACTGCTAAAACACCCATGACAACATCAACTAAGCTTGATACTGGTTTAAAAGGAAAGAAAATTAATATATCAAGTTATAGAGGAATGACAGGCTCACTCTTATATCTAACTACAAGTAGACCAGATATAATATTTTCTACATGTCTATGTGCTAGATTTCAGGCTGACCCTAGAGAATCTCATTTGATTGATGTTAAAAGGATATTCAGATATCTTAAGGGTACTCCAAATCTTGGAATTTGGTATCCTAGAGATTCTGGATTCAAGCTAATAGGCTACTCTAATGCAGATTATGCAGGTTGCAAAATAAACAGAAAAAGCACAACAGGAAGCTGTCAATTTCTTGGAAGCAAACTAGTGTCATAGTTTAGCAAGAAACAACATTCTGTGTCAACCTCAACAGCTCAAGCTGAATATGTTGCTGCTGGGAGTTGTTGTGCTTAGATCTTATGGATGAGAATTCAGTTAATGGACTATGGTATGATGTGTAATCAAATTTCTATTTATTGTGATAACACCAGTGCTATTGCCAACACTGTAGGACAAAACACATAGACATCAGGTATCACTTCATTAGATAACATGTGATGAATGGTACAATGGAACTTCACTTTGTTCCAACTCGGAAGCAGCTTGCAAACATTTTCACCAAACCTTTGGATGAAGCCACCTTCAAAAGGTTGGTAAGTGAGTTAGGTATGCTCAACTTTGGTGAATAAAATCTTAAAAATCTTGTGTATGGCTGATAAGATTGTAGCAGTAGATAATTTTTTGTTTTTGATTATCAGCTGAAAGTAGTAGTAGATAATTTATCCCCTCATGAATTACTCATCAGTGGATAATTACCTACTAGTAGAAGAAATTAAACTCTTAATTTCGAAGATTATCTTCTTTATTTCTTCTAATTCTGCTACAATTAAGGATGTTAGTAATGATCCAACTTCTTCTGCCCAAGTAGCAAGACCCTCTAATACAAGTCTATATCAAAAGCCACCTCCTTTATCTCTCAACAGATAAAGGTTATAAAATGAGAACAACCACATATAGCAATAGCTGAGGGGGAAGGTGAGCATTTAGAGGAAGTTATGAGGAAGAAATAAAGAACAATGAGAACCCTTGGAGACTGCTTAATATTCTCTCAAAAGGATATTAAGTTCTAAAAGGAAAAAGCACATCTCTAGGTGCAACCTCTCAAAAGGCTATATCTATTAAAAATAGTCCAACTCCAAGGACACAGGTATTGGAGTCTACAATGATCACATCTTTAAATACCTTTCAGAGGAAGAAGAAGAAACAGGCTCTGATCAATGATCAACCTGTCACTTAATGCACACAGGGTCTCAGATTGATGCTTCTCTTTTCTCTATTCAAGAGGAGCAGCCAATATTCAAATTCTACCCTTATTATTTCTTCTTCCCTCTTTGATATTTCTTAAGAAGCAATGGAAAATTTCTTAATTCCATTGGTTTCAGATTGTTTGATAGCTCAATCATCAAAGAAGTCAATTCTTGAAGCTGAAACACAAAGAGCAGCTCTCAACTCATCAGTGGATACTACAATAGCACTTTATCAAACATCCACTGATGCAAAACACTTTCTTCCTATATTTTTTACACCATTCTAGGTCACCCACAACAGGAAGATTTTATATTTCGTGAGCCTATGAAAATTCAAAATGAGAGTCAGACCTTGTGTCTGGAAAAAGGTGAGGAAAAGGAAATTAAAAGCAAAATTTTTTTTTTTTGGAAAATAAGTGTGAGAGGCTGACTTGTAAAAGTCGGGTAAAAGGAGAGTGTGTGAGCAAAGATGAGATCCTTGAGGAAAAGAATAGAGAGAAATTATTTCACTCACTATATTTGCAACTCATTTATTCTCTGATCCCCAATTCTGATCAAATACAGAGGATATTGAGAGAATATCTTGTGATTGTTTGGTTGGATGCAAGCAACACAAAATTATTGGATTATGCAGCAACACACTTAATATCAAAAAATTTGATCACACAGAGATCAAGTGTAGTTGTACTCACAAAATGTTTTTGAAGCATTGATAAAAGAAAGTACAACATGAAGCTCCAACACTTCATAATCAATGATCTTCAAACAAAGCTCAAACATTTCTTCCTACTAGTCAACCTAATTTGGTGATTTCTACCCTCTAACATTAAGATGTTGATGTCAAAAAGGGGAAGAATGATGAGGAAAGGGGAGCAAAGAGCAATTCTGATAAGGATAGGGGGAGATTTGTTAAAGATGATTAACAGATTGATGGTTGGGCATTGAGGAACTGAAACATGAAAACCATCACTATTAAGTTCATCATGTACAATTATGTTTTTACATGTTTAAGTTCAATTCTAAGTAATGGTGTTATAAGGCTGGTGTTTTGACATCTTCATCAAACCTTAATTTATGCTTATCTTTGATAAATCATAAATAGGGGGAGATTGTTAGGAATTATAGCATTTGACGATGATGTATAAACTTAGAATTATTAGATTTTGTAATTATACAAATACCTGCAATAGTGTTCTATCAAAGACTTCCATCAGAGACTGCAGGAGACCATCAGAGACTACAAGGAATGGATTTGGAGAGTTCAACAAAAATCAAAGTTGGTCAAGCAAAATTAGCTCATCGGAGACTAAATTTTCGTTCATTAAAGACTAAGTTTTTGTTCGTCGGAGACTAAGTTTTTGTTCATCAGAGACTAAGTTTTTGTTCGTCGGAGACTAAGTTTTTTGTTTGTCGGAGACTAATTGTTTGTTCTTCGGAGACTAAGTCATTCAAAGACTAAGGCAAAGACACTACAATGCATTAAGGTAGACTTGAGAAGATTTGACCGTCGCCAAACTCAAAATGACTATCGCCAAAGTCGTCGGACAAATCAACAACAATTACTAAGCGCCAAAGTGCTAGGGCATCCGTGGATAAATTGTGAAGCGATAAAGTGCTCGGGTATCAGGGGACAAGTTCTTGACATTAGGGGATAGGTTTCTCATCATCAGGGGATGGATTTCTCGAGACCAGAAACTGTCCATCAGGGGATAAATAATTAGAAACTAAAGATGACATAGGAGATGACATATAGCAGATAAATTTATGGCGGTGAAATGAATATAAGGATGGTTGACTAATAAGGAGAGATTGTGTTAGAAGAAACTAGGCTCAAGTGTTTGTAGAAGGGGGGTTGAATACAAACACTCAAAACTATTTGCTCTTAAAAACTTTGTTAACCACTGATGGATATAGCTACAAGAAAAGAAAAACTATAATGAATATTAAGATGAGAACACAAGCATTCAAGTTAAAATTGTTGTATTAAAACTTGATGTTTTTCTGGAAATCTGTTTAATCACAAATATGATTAATCAGCTACAATCTGTAATGAATTACAACTACAAATTCACACTCACTAGCTACTAACATTCTATGAATATTTCTCTCAAGATATATTACAAAGCTTTTCTCTAGTGTTTTTTGTGTGCTTCTGTTTCTGTGATCCATTGGATATCCTCTCTTCTGTAATGAGAACTCTTTTGCATATTTCTAAGATCAGTTTTTGAACCCACGTGCTTAGACATGTTGCTTTTATAACTTGGCTGCATATATGTCACATCGATGTCCTTTTGGAATGTTGTGTCAGACTGCTGATGACTTTTGTTGCTTCTTTTTCATCTTCTGATCTTCGAGCATTTAATGATCGAGATTTGTCATTGGATCACCGAACTTCAAGAAATATCTTTTCAGCTATATCTCTTGATTCTGTAACAAGCTTCACTGATTTGCGTGTCAGACCTGATGACGAGTGTATGTAGTCATAACTATCCCCGAATAGCAAGCCCTGATGTGGACTTGAGCAGTGCTTCCGGATCCCCTGATGACAAGTCCTGTTTAAGACTCGATCAGTGCTTCTACCTTCACTTGAGTTATCCAAGTGCTTTTTGATCCCTGACATTTAGACTCAAAGCATCCACTGATGGCTTCCACTAATACAGTGCTAACCATTCCCCTGACGAGTTTCCCTGATGGGTTAGCTTGCCATTGTCATACACTGATGAGTTCCCTTGATGGGTTGGCATGTCACTGTCATGCCCTGATGGGTTGGCATCTCACTATCATGCCCTGACACGTTTTCCCTGATGAGTTTGGCTTGCCACTGCCATACCCTGACGCGTTCCCCTTACGGGTTGGTCTGCCTTTGTCATCCCCTGATGGGTTCCTCTGACGGTTTTAATCACTGAAGCTTTGTTGATTTTGTTTGGAATGTTTGATATGCAAAATACTTAAGTATTTTTGAGTGACAACAAACATCTCTCTTCACTATTAAGTCCTTTAGAATTTTCAACTGATGACTTGCCTAGTGTGTAATACTTCATCCCCTGATGACTAAGATGATCATTAGTGGATGCAAAATGTGTGCATATACTTAGGTTTATAAAACACCATGAGTATATATAGATGCACAAACAAAACTCTAAGCATCATCATCATTTATACCCAACAATCTCCCCCTATTTATGATTATCAATTTGATAACCATAAATCTACTTGATGCACTGATGATGATGTCAAAACCAAAACTATACACTAACAACAGAAATTTAACAAAATTGTATTGATCTATTCTATTGTATTTGTATGAACTAAGAAAATAACTATACATGTAGTTCCTATAACTATTACAAAAATATACACTTTAAGACATCAAGATCCCTTTTTCGTTTAGCTGAAACAAAGGGCAATGGAAGACTTGATTCAATAGGTTGAATGTCACTTCCAAGGCCTTGTCTCCTTTGATCTGGGTTTTGATCTGGAATCCCGAGCCTGTTGTCTTCACCACCAGCCTCCAATTGCCCAAGCTCTTTTTCAAGAAGTCTCCTGAAGTTCACAATGTTTACATTCCTGTTAGATTCCAGAGCTTCAAGGACAGATCTAATCTCTGGCAAGTTAGCTGTAGCAAGTTATGACTAGTAAAAGGTGATGATCTCCCCTTCTGTATTTTTTTAATTTTACACCCGTGGGGTTTGTGATCATCATAGGATATTCTTTGAATCCTTTTACTGGGGGCACATCCCTTACTATTGCTGCATTCCCATCATCAGCCCTGGTTTCCTCAATTTTCTTTAACACCTTATCCATAATCAGAACTCTAAACTTAATGACATATTCATTCTTATGGCCTGCAATTTCACCCAGAATATGCATCGCCTCCTCCAGGTCAAGCTCATAAATCTCATTTATTATTATCTATTTCTCTTGCCCATCAGTTGTTCTGTAGAATAGTTTTAATGGTTTTTCCATAGTTGTGGGCAAGCTTCTGTTGTCACTGATGGCTTGCCTCAGCCTTTCAATCGCCCCCTTTAAATCTCTATTCAACATAGAAGATTCTGACACTATCTTCTTGATGAGTGTCAGTTACTCAACATCCATCCTTCTGAAACAGTCAAAAGTGACTGTAAATTCTGACCCATTCTTCAAGGGTGTCAACCACAAATTGGTTGGGCTAATGAGAGTGGTTGTATTGAAATTGGTTGTACTACTTGGGTAGGCAGAGAAGTGGTAGTGATATCTGCCATAGTAGTTGAAGGGGAAGAAATAATAGGTTAAGAAGTAGAAGGGAGAGTATGCGATACCTGTTCCATATGCAATGGAAGTGCAAACGGCTCCGCGGTATAGGATTTCTTTATTATTTCTACAAATAACTTCTTTGTTTGTTTATAAGTCTATACAACAATGTCATTCTCATAAGAAAAGTTAGTAATTTGATTCTTAATGATCATTGATAAAAATCTAGCATAGTAAATCTCTGATTTTCTAGAATTAAAACTACCAATTTTATTTACAAGATCATCAAAAATTAATTTTCCTATATTTATATTTACATTACTAATCATGGCATAAGCTATTTTTAAAGTTAATGAGGTTATTACCTCATAGTTAGAAGATTTACCTGAGAACACCTTTGTTATGGTGTCAAAGAGATAAGAAATCTCTTGCTTCACATTGACCTTGTTGAGGTCCTTGAACCTTAACACTGTGCCGGTGCAGTGTTGTAGCCCAGTTCCCTCAAGAAATCGAGCAAATCGGCATCACTGGGCACTTCCACAGAGTTCTATGCAGGTAGCCCCAGTGTAGAGTTGATTCTGGAAGGGGTTATTTTCCCTTCTTAGAAGAGATCTTGAATAAGATCCCCTTTACAACCTCTGGTCTTGTTGACGAGTTCATGAACTTAGCACTTGACCAAAGTTGTGAAAGTGCTTCCCCAGAAATTTCTTCATTAGTAAAGATTGCTCAACTATACTCAGAGTTGAGTAAATAGTTCATCATCGGCTTGAAATAATCATTTACCTCGTCAATGTCAAAGAAACCCACATAGTTTGTAGGTGGAACCACCAGATTTCTTGGAAGTTGTTGAACATTGCTGGGTGCCATTAATACTGTTGGAGATTTGAAGTTCTAGGGTTTCTGTGAATAAGAGAGAGAGAGAAAAAGAAAGATCAAGCGAATATCAGAGACATAATAAATGTTTTGAGGTATTTCAGAAAGAGAGAAAGAGAGGGAGTATAAATACCCGCCTTTTTGACTTTTGAAAACTGTTCCTGAAAATACGCTATCAGGGTGTCGCATCAATTCTGTGGTGACACATCATCAAGGACAAGACAATTCCTTGATGAATTATTATCACAGACTCGACACAATCCCCTGACGCAGTCAAAAGCCTTTTACCTGACCCTGATGTTCAATGTATACACACACCCTGACCCTGATGTACGGATCGGATACCCTGACCCTGATGCATGAGTCAAATAACATGACCCTGATGCGCGAGTCAAATACCCTGACCTTGATGTGCGAGTCGAATACCTTGACCTTGATGCGCCAGTCGAATACTGTGACCCTAATGCGCAAGTCAGATATCCTGACCCTGATACGCGAGTCGGATATCCTGACCCTGATGCTTCTCGACAGAGACCCTGACCTTGATGCATCAGACAAAAACAAACAAAAACAAGCAAAACAAACAAATATATGTACATATTTACATTTTTAACATACACAGTCATATATCAACTAAATTTATCAGGAATTCATGAAATGAGTTAGGAGTACCAGAACTTAAGTATTTGATAGTTTGAGTTGTTCCAACAGCCTTTCTGACAAGTCTCTAGCAAGTTTATTGAACTTCATTTTGCATAATTCACCATACCCAACTCTCCCACCAGATTGGTAAAAGTGACTTCATCAAGAGTCTTGGTGAATATGTCTGTCAGTTGCTTGTTTGTTGGTACAAACTATAGTTCAATGGTTCCATTCATAACATGTTCCCTGATAAAGTGATATATGATTTCTATATGTTTGGTTCTGGAATGTTGCACAGGATTTTCAACAATAACAATGGCACTAGTATTATCACACCTGATTGGAATTTTGTTGAAATTTAGTCCATAGTCCATTAACTGATTTTTCATCCATAGGATTTGTGCATAGAAACTTCCAGCTGTAATATATTCAGCTTCAGCAGTTGATGTTTAAATTGAGTGCCGCTTCTTGCTAAACCAAGATACAAGCCTTCATCTCAGAAACTGATAGCTTCCTGTTGTACTCTTTCTGTCAATTCTGCATCCTCAAAAGTCAGCATCAGAATACCCTAGTAATTCAAATCCAGACTCCTTTGGATACCAAAGTCCCAATTTTGTAGTGCCCTTGATATATCTCAAGATTCTTTTCACAGCAATGAGATGAGACTCCCTTGGATCAGCTTGATATCTTGCACAAAGACATGTTGCAAACATAATGTCAGGCCTACTTGTTGTTAGATACAACAATGATCCAATCATTTCCCTATAAGTCTTAAGATCAACTTTATTTCCATTCTTATCAGGGTCAATCTTGGTTGTTGTGGCCATTGGTGTCTTTGCTACTTTTGAGTCCTCCATGTCAAATTTCTTGAGAAGTTCTTTGGCATACTTTGTCTAATGAATATAAATCCCATCAGTGACCTGTTTGATCTGCAGTCCTAAGAAATAAGACAATTCACCCATCAAGCTCATTTCATACTTGCTTTGCATGAGCTTGGAGAACTTTTCACACAATCTAGTGTCTGTGGATCCAACGATAATATCATCAACATATATTTGAACCAGGATCAGATTACCTTGGTGTTGTCTAAAGAACAATGTCTTGTCAATGATACTTCTTGTGAACTTGTTATCCACCAGAAACTTTGACAGTGTGTCATACCAAGCTCTAGGAGCTTGCTTCAGTCCATAAAGTGCTTTCTCTAGTTTGTAGACATGATTTGGGAATTTTGAACTTTCAAACCCTAGAGGTTGTTGGACATACACCTGCTGTTCTAATTTCCCATTCAGAAAAGCATTTTTCACATCCATTTGATAAACTTTGAAGTTTAAATGTGCTGCATAGGCTAAGAAAATTCTTATAGCCTCAAGTCTGGCTACTGGTG
Source organism: Centella asiatica (assembly GCA_014636745.2). Classification (NCBI taxonomy): domain Eukaryota; kingdom Viridiplantae; phylum Streptophyta; class Magnoliopsida; order Apiales; family Apiaceae; genus Centella; species Centella asiatica. The sequence goes on along the minus strand of CM025780.1, from coordinate 17,805,688 downwards.
CAAAAGTTTCATCAAAGTCAATCCCTTCCTTTTGAAGATATCCCTTTGCAACTAGTCTTGTTTTTTTCCTTATAACAATGTCAGCTTCATCCATCTTGTTTCTAAATACCTACTTGGTACCTATTATAATTCTGTCTTTGGGTTTAGGAACCAGCTTCCATACTTGATTTCTTTCAAATTGATTCAGCTCTTCTTGCATAGCCATGATCCAATCTGCATCTTGAATGGCTTCTTCAAATTTCTTTGGCTCTAATTGTGAAAGAAAACAAGCATATATGCATTCATTAGATGTTGCTTTTCTGGTTTGCACTCTCTTGTTTGGATCACCAATAATCAAGTCTGTTGTGTAACTCCTACACTATTTAGGATTAGAGATGTATCTTGATGAGGTTCCTTGATTATTATCTCCTCCCCCTAAGTCTGTGCTCCCAGCTTCTGAGAAAATTCCCCCTGAATTAATGCTTAAATCAGGGTTTAAAGTTATCCCCTGATGGTGCATGCCCTAATGGATGATCCACTGATGAAGTATTCCCTGACCTGTTATCAAGGAGATTAACTTTATTTGTTGAAGGGGCTTCTATGGTGTTTAGATTGACATCAGGGATGGTCAAATTCTCTATTTGTCTGCACTCATTAGCTTTATACTCTTGATAATCAGAATCATCTTCATTTTCAAATCTGAGCTCCTCATGAAAACCAGGGTCTTCAAGCCTAGAAATTTCTTGATCATCAAAAGCTATATTTATAGACTCCATCACTACCTGGAGTCTCTTGTTGTAAACCCTGAAGGCCTTAGATGTCAGGGAGTAACCTAAGAAAATTGCTTCATCAACCTTTGGATCAAATTTTCTTAGGTTCTCACCAAAGTTCCTTAATACAAAGCATTTGCATCCAAAAACATGTAGGAACTTGATGCTTGGTTACCTCTTGGTCATTAGCTCATATGGTGTCTTGTTGTGAGCCTTGTTGATCAAAGACCTATTTTGAGTGAAGCAAGCAGTGGAAATTGCCTCAACCCAAAAATAGGTAGGAATCCTTGCCTCTGCTTTCTAGCAGCTTCTATCAGGGTTCTAGTTTTCCTTTCCACTACACCATTTTGTTGAGGAGTCCTTGGAGCAGAGAATGTATGATTGATGCCTTTCTCCACACAAAATCCATCAACAGCTGCATTCTTGAATTCAGTTTCATTATCTGTCCTCAATATCCTTACTACTGACCCTGACTCAGTCTCCAGTTTCTTTACATGGTCAATGATTTGTTGAGGTACTTCAGATTTAGTATTTTGAAACTTGACCTAAGTATATCTGGTGTAGTCATCCACAATGACCATTGCAAATCTTTTCTTTGACACTGACATTATGTTGACAGGGCCAAAGAGATCCATATAAAGCAATTGAATTGGATCCTTAATCATTGTGGCTTCCTTGCTGACAAAGGATGATTTCTTTGGCTTCCCTTGTTGACAAGTTAAACATAATCCTTCTCAAATGAATTTGACTTGAGGTAGTCCAGTTACCAACTCTCTCTTCACCAAATCATTGATAGCTTTGCAGTTCAGGTGAGAGAGCTTCTTATGCCACATTCTGCTCTCATCAGGGGTTGCCTCGCTGTAGAAGCATGATTCTCCATTTACCGAGTTGAAATTATGTGAGAACCCAAAAATTTTATATTAGTTTGTTACATGAATTAATGTATGTTGTAATTAATTTCTTATTTACGTGTATAGTTAATATTATGATTTTGAATGTTGAAATGGGGGGCAAATAATATATGTCTTAATGGTGTTCATAAATTCCTTAAAGGAATACAAGTGTGAAGATTAGAAATTCTCATTCAAATAACTTGAATTGGTTACGTAAGGGAAATGATCTCATAAGTACGTTTGTTGTTTGATTAATAAGCTGCTTGTGTGTCATTAGTTGATGAAGCTTATATGCATGTGTGACAGTAGCTGCTTTTTATGTTGTTAGCTGTTAAAGAGTTATGACGAGTAGCCGTTTTATTAACCAATAATTTTTCTCCAAACTTAATCCTAGCCTACTGCTCCTAACTTTTATAAATACCTCATTCAGAGGTAAACTTTTAATCTCTTTTCTAAAAATTTCTCTTCTAAAGTTTTTCTCTAAACTTACCATCTTCATACAATTTCAAGTTCTTTCTTTTGGACCATTACTTTCAGACAAGCTTTAATCCCTTTCGGCAAGTCAAGAGGTAAGAATCTTATGTTCTCCTCTGTTTTTCCTTCTTACATAACATCCGAGAGTATTAGCTGTGTGTGCTAAGTCTTCAGGAAAGAATAAAGCTTTTAAAGAATATGTTGTTTTTATGAAAAGAAGCTTATGCACCATAGAAAGGATGATTATGTATTCTAGGTTTGAGTTCGTTCATTCTGGGCATCATTCTTGTTGTTGAAGATCTTTTTTTATAGCAGTAACAAGTTCTAATGTTAGTCTCTGATGAGATAACCTTAGTCTCTGATGAGATAGATGTTAGTCTCTGATGAGATAACCTTAGTCTCTGATGAGATAGATGTTAGTCTCTGATGAGATACTTTAGTCTCTGATGAGATAATTGTTAGTCTTTGACAAAGGATTTCCTTAGTCTCTGATGAAGGAAGTTTAAATTAGTCTCTGATGACGCCATCCTTAGTCTTCGACAGGCTAAGTTTAGTCCTTGATGACGTTATCTGTAGTCTCTGATGGGCAAAAATATGTTAATCTCTGATGGCTAAATTAGTCCCCGAGGAGTTTGGTGATAACCAACTGAGTTTGGCGCTGAACTACTTTTCTCTGAGGAGTTTAGCGCTGAATAGTTTATCCACTGATGAAGTCCAGTCATGACTTACTAAGTTTGGCGATGAGCAAATCATCCCCTGACAAGCCAAGAGAGTTCGGCGGTAGTCAAAGTTATCACCCAACAAGTTTTGCGGTGAGCAAATTATCCCCTGATGGGTAAGTCATCCCCTGATGACTATCCCCTGATGAGTGAATGATACCCTGATGGTCGAGTAACATCCCTTGACGGGTAAATTACCCACTGATGTCCAGTCATCCCCTGACGACTAGTTTCCCCGATGACAAATGATTCCCTGATGCGCAAGATTTTCCCCTGATGCGCAGTCTGTCTTCAAAAGCTATAAAACATTATTTTCCTTAAATTATATGAGGATGTTATTCCTTTAACCTCAATGGTTCTTTTGTCAGATTTGAAACATTAAAAGTTTAAGGACATCACATATGCATTTTTTCTCCCATATTTTTTTTAACCAAGGTATTAAATTTATCTTATGATATGCATATTTTACAGAATCTGTCACTCATGAATAAATTGAATTTGATTGTGTACCAAGGGACCGAGGCAAGTATATTCTCACTCTTATGCTTATTTCAGTTAAGCGCATGATCAATTGATTCGACATGCGTACAAGATTATGACTTTTATGTTTAAATTTCCTTGTAAATCAGAATACTATGTTTTAATTTCCGCTAGCATGATATGAATGAAAGTGCATGGATATAACAGAGCTTTGATTTATCAGTTATTTTTTTCAATTTTATATATGTGCAACAAATGAGAATGATATGTCCCTTAAATGGGTTATGCCACATGGTTGGCTAGAGGAAAGGAAAGGTGCTAATTTGTTCTTCACCTGACCTAGAGGAATTTTAAGTAACTATATACATTCACACAAGGAGGGATCATGCGGTCACAGTTAGGCCAGTTGTGTACTGTATGGTTAGCAGATCCAACGGGTTTAGCCCTCGATGGATATTTTGAGAAAGTTGTACACAGGTGAATACCTGCTTTTCTTCAAGGAGGATTACACATTGTTTAACATCAGTGATCCTAAAGATTCTTCAAAGATTTCTGAGGCATTAGTATTGTTCCACTGAGCCTCTCAATAGGATTGAATCCCTAGGACAAGGACAAGGGTAAGGGTATCCTGATTGAAGAACCTAAAAAGAAGACTCACAGTCAATCAGGACCCAAATTGCTTAGAGATGCAATGAAGACAGCTCATTTTCCATCACCTACTGAAGTATTAATAGATGGGAAAATGGAGCTTGTCTATCCTCAAGACAAGAAGTTGGTAGAAGCTGATACACTCTATGCACAACAACTTCAACAGGAGGAGGAAAGGGTTGTGGAGGAGGAGAAACAAGAAGAAGAGCAGAAACAGAAGAGTGTCAGGCCAAAATCCTCTAGGAAAACTTAGCAAAAGAAGCCTCAATCTCCCAAAGGTGCGTCAGGGGATAAAGACAAAGAAAAATCAAAATCTCCTGATGCCACCACATCCAAGTCATCTAAGGCCAATGATCAAACACCTTCTCCTATACCATATGGACCACCTACACTGGCTAAATCCCTTATAGATGAAAGACGCAAGAACCTGACATATATGTTCTCAATAAAAAACATAAATGTCAGGACAAACAGTAGGAGGGAAAAGCTAATTATTGTGCAAAGAAAAGATGGGGTCAGAACTAGCAGCCACCACTGACTAGTTTAGGAGAATGGATGTTGAGCAATTAGGGGTCATCCTAAACTTAGTTCAAAAAACAACCATGCTGAATATAGACTTGAGAGGGATGATTGAGAAGCTGAGGAAAGCTATCAATGATGAAAGAAGCTTGCCCACAGCCTTGGACAGACCATTAAGACTATTATACCAAACAACTAGTGGGCAAGAGAAAAGCATTCGAATAAAGGAATTAGATTGGCTTAACCTAGAGGAATCGGCATGTTCTGAGCCAAATTGCTAACCACAAGAATAAACATGTCATCCAGTTCATAGTCCTACTATTGGATAAGGTGCTAAAGGAGATTGAAGAAACCATAGTTGATGATGGGATTGCAGCAGTTGCAAGGGATATTCCCTCAGTAAAAGGATTCAAAGAATATCCAAGAATGATCACAAACCCAATGGGCGTGGAATTCAAAAACCCAAAAGGGGAGATTATCACCTTTTACTGGTCACAACTTGTTACAGCCAATTTACAAGAAATTGGTTCAGTTCTTGAAGCTCCGGATGTAACGACCCGAAAAATTTGTTTATCTATAATATAATTTATTTATTCATATTGTTCTTGTTTATATATTAACATGTATAGTTAATATATGATGGTTTTGAATGTCTAAATATTTTTGGACCCATTAAAGGGGTTATATTTGTTTGGATGTTGGTTGCAAGGACAAGCAATTGAGGTTTTTATGATAATAACCTTCGTAAGTACTAGAGGAAGCCATGCATTCTGATTGTTAAGTTCCCTAAAGGACTTAAGAGCTTAAGTATGATGACGTCATTGCCTACGTACATTAATCAGATTAGTAAGTTGCTTTACTAGCTGGCTTATTTGCATGAAGCACAACAGGCTTATTACACATGCTTAGCTATTAAGAATCATGATGAGCAGCCGTTTTACCGTCTAGATTAACCAATGATTCTATTCAAAGGCTTAATCTCAGCCTATTATAAATACCTCATTCTGAGGAACATTCCAGTCTCTTTTCTAAATATTTTCTCTTCTGAAGTTCTTCTTTAAACCTACTATCTCCACATAATTTCAAGTTCTCTCTTTTGGACAATTACTTTCAAACAGGCTTTGATCTCTTTCGTCAACCCAGGAGGTAAGAATCTTAAGTTCTCCTCTGATTGTTTCTTTTT
>CM025780.1:17717106-17775023 GCA_014636745.2 Centella asiatica | reverse complement strand
CAATGATGTCATCATACTTAGGCTCTTAAGTCCTTCATGAGAATTACACAATCTGGATGCAAAGCTTCTTCAAACAATTACGGATGTCACCAAACATAAACATCATTGTTTATCCTTGCAACCAACAACAATAACCCCTTTAATGGGTCCAAAAATATTTAGACATTCAAAAACATCATTAATTATACACGTTATTATCTAAAGTAAAATAAAATAAAATATGAATAAATAAATTATTTATAGATGAACAAAATTGATATAACCCTTTTTTATATGAAAAATTGAACAATAATCTTTTCTAGTAGCTAATGTAGTAAATTTAACGATTTAAAGCGACAAAACAATGAAATTTAAACAAGTAAATAACTCAATTAATGCATAGAATATTTATCAATATAGACTGAGACGTGACAATTACTGTCCTTGAGAAAATATTTTGCCCCTTGGAGGCAAAACCTCGGTGCGGGTCTTAGCTAGCATACACCTTCACAATTCAACAATCCTCCAATAAACTAAACGGGCTTTGGAAATAAATCACTGTACATGAACAACCGGCAACTTTCTTAACCAGACGAGTATTTGAAGTAGAGAACACTGAGAGACGAGAGAAGAGAGTTTTTGGTGTGTCTCGAAATGAAATGAGGAAGCTCTATTTATACTGGAAGCAATAACAAACAATCGACAATTAAGACATTTATGATCAATGTGCTTTTAAAATTTTTTGTAGTTGTTGTGTTTGAACAGATCAATTAAGGTTGATAATTCAAAAATGTCAGTAGTTGATTGGAAATGTCTTCAATACAGAAGATATTATAGCTGTTAAGGTATGAACAAATCACAATAGCCGTTAATTAAAAGTTGACTTCAGAATATTTTAGGGCTTAATTTAGTATCAAGACTCAAACTGTCAACTTAGAAAGAAAAGAAAGATACAAAAATAACGAGGGGCATACCCGTAGGCCTACTAGCACAGGTCGCTAGCTAGGGAGATAAACCAACACAGGGAAACCAGCAAGGAAAACAAAGCAAACAGAAGGACAAGAAGGGTTTAGGACATGTGGGGGGTAACACGGTGCAAGGGTTTCCATAAGTGAAGGTTTTAATTTTGATTCTGAATACAATTGACAATAAAATGTAATATAAATAACAAATTTAAACTATACTACCTCTGTCTCCAAAAGGATGGTCGAGTTACTGTAGCAACTCGTAGTTTAATGAGAAATTTAGTATGTGTTAGATATTTAAAATAGTTTAAATTTTTTTCATAATATTATTTTTCAACTCTTATAGTTTCATTTTATAATTTTTAATTAATTAACTAACATATCTAATATGTATTAAATCATACATAAAAGTACGTGCAAAAAGTTAGTTAGGCCATCTTTTTGGGGACAATGTGAGTATAAAATATCTAATATTTACTAAATTTCACTTAAATATCTACACAATGTAATAAAGCACAAACTACTTTATGTCCTAGTATAGTGATTTAGTTTTCAAATTTTCCTAAGATAATGATATAAGAGCACTTGCAGCAGTTTCCCTAAATTCAATAATATTATTTATATTTAAAGAATCTAGATGAAAAGTAAAAAAAACGTGAGTTCGATGAAAAGTAAAGAAACGTGAAGCAAGGAAAAATTGACATAAAATCAAATAATAATGAAATAAGATATAGTCTAATAATTTGCAATTATACTTAAAACATTAATCCCGGATAATGGTGCCAAAAACTTGATATGCTATATACTACAAGTGCATGTTCTATTGTGTAATAATCACAAGATATTATTTCCACACGAACTTAGTTTAATTTATATTACAAATAAATTAGCTAGATGAATAAAGAATGAATTTCTAAGTAAAGAACTAATAATTATTGAAAGCAATCTAAATAAATAAAGGATGTAAATCAAGACTGTAAAAGCTTCTAGAATGTCTGTTCACCACAATGTAGTTCAATGACTTTGCAATTGATTATTCTTGAGATGATTGTTAGATTTCGTAACATTTGATGATGATTGTGTTTAGAATACTTAAAAATACAAATGTACAGTTAGTGCTAGTTTATAACAATTGAGTTTTTGTAGCTGGTAGTTTACTCTCTGATTGTTGTAATATTTTTTCGTAAGAGAGTAAGTTAATTTGTATTGTAAAAGACTACCAGAATTGCATTAGAGAGTTCAACAAAGTCAAGGATTATGTTTAGTCTATCAGGGACTAACTGCCAGAGACTGAAGATTTATTGAAGTTAGTCAAGCCTGTCAAAGACTAAAGCCAAGCCTATTAGAGACTAAGGCTAAGCCAATTGGAGACTAAACTAGGTCTGTCGGAGACTAAGCTTACTCGACCAGAGACTATTGTTGAAGCGATAAAACAATAAGTGAAGTTTAATTTCTGATGCAATACGGAGTTCTAATTTAATTAGAAGTTGACTTCGACATGGACAAAGAAGTTGTGTTGAAGAGAAAGTTGGTTAGGAAATATACCAAAAGTGTTTTTTGTATTGAATTAGAGTAAGTATTTCAAATTGTACATAGGAAATATTTTTTTTAAATAGGATTAGAAGTTGAATTACAATTCAGAATTAGAAACTGTAATTGAATTTACAGAGAGTGTGAGAACCCGAAAAATAAAATGAGTTTTGTTATATGATTAATTCATTTTGTGATTAATTTATTTTATGCATGAAGGCTTAATTTCTTTTATTGGGTATGAATAATGAATTCATAACTTAAATGAAAGTTCAATGGCAAAGTGTTGTCCAAAAGATTTTAAATGTATTTTGAGCTCAAATCTTTAAATGATTATTTTATTCAAGTTTTATTTAGAGTTTGTGAGATGTTTTCACGTGGGAAGGCATGCACGAGTGGGCTACAGTACTCATTTTGAACCAAGGACTGGAGTGAGGCTAGTGGTATAATTATATTATATCAGGGTTGAGTGTACGTGACCCGTCAAGTGTATATTATCTCCAACAGTACACTAGATTATTGGCTATGATATATGAATGACCAACCTTTAGCATCCGTAACATCGGCCTTTCAAACCAATCATTTCATTCTAAAGGTCGTTACTGCCTTTTCCAGCCAACGACTAAAATCAAATCTCAAACAATCAAACAGCTCTTGTTGCTTGGCCAATATAAACATATCATTTGGAGTACAACCCTAAAATTTTCTATACAGTCTACCACCAAATCCAGCTTCACTTTCAGAGCACTTCTCGAAGAGCAACCCAAGCTTTTGACTTCTTCTTTGTAGCCAAAGAGGTAAGAGCACCATATTAAAGTCCTACTCTGTTCCTGCACTTTTTGTTCTATTATGCATGTCATGTTTGTAAAAATACTTTGTTTATTCAGTTCCAAAAGTATGATTTAATGCATTCTTTTAACATCTGGAGTTAATGCCATTTATTTCAAAAAGTTATCCAAGATGAGAATAAGAAATGTTGACGACCACCTACTAAACAACCATTATCTTCCAAATATTTCTTTTTATCAGTAGTTAAACACCATGTTTGAGCCTTTGACAACCTGAATTTTTGAAGTTTACCAGTGTCTATAAGAATTAGTAGACAATAAAAAATGTTATACACTGCAAAAAAGATGATGAAAGTTGACCTATGTATGGTTATTTGTTGAGAACACCACCCATGGAGGAGTGATGAAGTCACCACTGTATCTGAGACAAGTTCTAACTTAGTCTCTGTCAGTTTGAAGTTAATCTCTGATAGACTAAAGATATTAGTCTCTGAGGGTACAGATACTAGTCCCTGACTGTATAATATGTTAGTCCCCGATGTAGGAAAATTTTGATAGTCTTTGACGAGAAAATTTTGTTAGTCTCTGACGAGAAAACTTGTTAGTCTCCGATGAACAAAATTTTGTTAGTCTCTGATGAAAAATTTTCATAGTCTCCGACGAATACTTATTCACCGAGGAGTTTGGCGCTAAACAACTTATTCTCAGAGGAGTTTGGCGCTGAAAAACTATCCACCGACGAGTTTGGCAATGAACAAATTCATCCCCTGATGATCGAAGATTATCCCCTGATGACTGAGGACCATCCCCTGATAGTCGAGGGCTATCCCCTGATAGCTGAGAGACATCCCCTGACGGGTGAGACATCCCCTAACGGGTGGACCAGTCCTTGATGACAAGTCATCCTATGATGGATAATTATCCACTGATGACCAGTCATCCACTGACGTGTAAAAATTATCCACTGATGGTTAATTTATCCCCCGATGGTCATTCTTAACCCTTGATGACCACTTTTATGCTTCAACGTTTATCCACTGATGCGCAGTTTGTCTTCGAAACTGTAAAATATTATTTTCTTAATTTATTTTAAGATGTTTTAATTATTTATTAAAACTCAACAGTTCTTATGTCAAATTTAAGGACATCACATGTGCATTTTTCTCATATCTTTATCAAAGGTATAAATTTCTCATGTTATATGCATGTTTTACAGAGTTTTTTGCTCTCAAGTGATTTGAGTTAGATTTAACTGAGGACAAAGGCAAGTATATTCTCACCCTGATGCTTATTTCAGTTAAGCTCATGATCAATTGATTCGACATGCGTAAAAGGCTAAGACTTATATATTTTAAATTACTTTTATGAATGAGAATGCTATGCTTTAATTTTTGCTAGCATGATATAAATAAATGTGCATGGATATAACTAAACTTTGATTTATCAGTTATTCTTTAATGATATATCTGTGCAAACAAATGAGAATGATATGTCCCTTAAATGGGTCATGTCATATGGTTGGCTAGAGGAAAGGAAATGTGATGATTTGTTATATCACCTAACCTAGAGGAATTATAGTGACTACGTACATTCACAGACTAAGGGATCATACTATAACAGTTCAGCCAACTGTACACAGTATGGTTAGCAGATCCAACGGGTTTAGCCCCTGATGGATATTATCTTGAGAAAGTTATACACAGGTGGGATACCTGTCTTTTTTTAAGGAAGGTCACACGTTGTTTATCATCAGTGATCCTCAAGGTTCTTCAAAGATTTCAAGAGATTAGTATTGCTCCACTGAGCCTCATAAACAGATTTGAATTTCTATTAGCATTCTAGGGCTATCTTTTTTTTGTGTTCATATACTTGCTGAGCGTAAACCGCTCATTCTTGTTGAACTTAATATTTTTCAGGGTATGGTGCAAAGGCTGAACCCTCCCACAAGAGGAAAGCAAAGATGATTGATTATTGAACTTATGTTGACCCTGTGGGTGGTCACCAAGGAAGGAAGGTGTTTGGAAGTTGAAATGTTATGGACTGTAATTTAGAAATAATTTCCGCTGGAAATACTATGTTTTGGGTCTATAATAACTCACTACTATTATTTCAGTTTCATTTATGCTATGAATGGATGTGACGTTATCTTTTTCCTCTTTTGACGGAGCCCTAGTTTGATAAAGAACTTTGGGGCCGTCACAGAGATACAAGAAGCTGTACAATTTTATTGATTTGTAAATATACAGTACAAAAAATTGAAGTTGTCAATTGATTTGTGAATGTTAAAATTTGTAATCAATTATTAATCAATAAAAGTAATTGTTTATAAATTTTTCTTGCTCTTTTTATTCAACAAGTTATATTATTTGAAGGAACACGAATTTGAAAACGTTTAAAGAACATGTATTCAACCCCCACGCTTGACAAGTTCTAGGTTGTCTAACTGGGACAACAAGTTATTTAGCTCTTAAAGGTGATGTATCAAATTCTAGTTATTACTTTCTTTCGATACATATCAACAGTTTGTAAACTAATCAAACTCCTACTTTCGTAAAGCGACTAATAAGTTTAAACCCATTAAGATCTGTAATAATCAATGTTCCTTGTGAGATTTAAATCTACTATCGTAGGCAAATAAAATTCAAGTCAAATTATAGTTTTCCAATATTAAATTTGATCTTTCGATTTTTCTCTTAATATCTAAGATTATGTAAACTAGGTTTAAGTTCACAAACATTAAGCATGTTAGAACTAAATCATAATCATAATAATCACCATCAAGAACTACAATATTGAATCTAACGTTGGGCTCCCCTTAATCCTAGATATAAGGGATTTAGTCACGCATAGTCATGAAACTAGCCATCATCAATAACCACAAAAATCAAACATAAAGATAAAATAGAAGAAAAGAAAAGAACGCTTGATGTTAATATTAAACTCCACACTTGATCACCCAAAGATGTAGAAACTTGAACAATACTTGAATAAATCTCCAAAATTTTAAATCTTGATCACAATAAAGAAGAGATGTGAAACTAATGTAGCATAACCTTAAAATAGTTAAAAAGAGTTCTTTTATAGTTATCTAATAATCCTATAATATTTTGAATATATTAGACTAAAAACCAACTTGAAATAAGAAAGATAGTAAGAGATCTGCAATTGGAAATCGTCTGAATCGAAAGCTGTAAAAGTTGTCTCGGCCTGTGACAGAGAGTAAAAACTTTGGACTAAAGACATGTGCTGGCCCATGATATGTGTCATGGCCCATGATAAAACTCATAGGAGAATCGGCCCGAGACTTGGTGTTCTTCTGTTTTTCCTCTCTTGCTGTCACTGCAAGTGACATCTATCATGGCATGCGACTTCTTGTTGTGGTGAAATTCTTTCATGTTTTTGCTCTGAATTCTCGTGTGTTTCGCATATTTGACCAACTTTTACTTGAACATTCGCACATTCCAAGTACTTATCTCATCAAAGTCCATGCATGATCCTCCAAAAGTGAAATCCACACTTTAAAGCTCAAAATTTCTACAAAAATATTAAAAACAAGACCAAGCGTAAATCTATTATTCTTGGATGAGTAATTGTAGAAGGCGAGGTTGAATACAATTTACAACTTTTTCTCCCAACGTAAAGATCACGATATAATTTGTAAATTAATTGCGAAATAAATAAACAAGAAAAATTATATCAATCAATAAATAATGTATTTTATTGACATTGAATCTAAAATTACAATTTGGTTATCAAAAATTGATACCAGCTTCTGAAATCAGTTCAAGTATGAGCAGCTGCATCCTAGAAATTAATTTCCAACTTCTCAAGTTATGAAAACTTGCTTCTCAAAATCTCTTAGATTTTGTCGCGTATTACAGAGTGAATAATTGAATAATCTCTCTCGATCTCTATTTTTGTTATTCTATATTCTCTTATATGTGTTGTGTATGTTATGTATCTTGTATACTTTCTACACAGCTTCTTATCTCTGATCTAGTTTTCTTTTCAAGAACTACCCTATTCTGTTAGAGCAGCTTCTTTTTATCAGTAATTGTAACAATTCCGTTACCTAACATCTATGTTTAAGTCACATCACTATTACTAAATATCTTAGCTTTCACATATCAGTTTTCGAACCTTGTAAATCCAAATTGTATCTTTGTTATGGATATTGGTTGGCTTCTCCTTTATTGAAGAACTCTAGTAGAGGTCTGTAGTGTCAAGCCATATATCCTTTGATGTAACTTTATTCATCAGTGGATGTGTATCCCCTGATATATGACTTTATTCATCAGTGGATATTTATCTCCTGATGTCTTTATTTATCAGTGGATATTTTTCCCCTGATGACTTTATTCACTTATTCATCAGTGGATATTTATCCCCTGATAACTAGTTCGTAAGTGGAGATTTATCCCTTGATGACTTGTCCCCTGATGACTTGTTCACTTATGACTTATCCTCTGACCAGCTTCGTCCCTTAATGAGCTTCGTGTATCCTTTAATGCAATAGAGAGTCTTTGTCATAGTCTCTTATAGCTTCAACAATAGTCTCCAATAGTGCAGTCCTTAGTCTCTGATAGGCTAGTGTTTAGTCTTCGATAGGCTAAATCTTAGTCTCCAATAGGCTAAATACTTGGTCTTTGATAGACTAATTCTTAGTCTCTAATAGGCTAAATCTTAGTGCCTAATAGGCTAATTCCTAGTATGCGATAGGCTTAACTGGTCGACTAACTTTGACTTTGTTGAACTCTCCGAATGCATTCCTGGTTGTCTTTGATGATCACCTGCAGTCTCTGATGGTAGTCTCTGATAGTACACTACTGCAGGTTCTAGTACAATTCCAAGTTCTAACAATTCTAAGTATTATACATCATCATCAAATGTTATAATTCCTAACAATCTTCCCCTATTTATGATTATCAAATGATAAGCATAAATCAATGTTTGATGATGATGTCAAAACACAACCTTATAACACCACTTAGAATTGAAATTAAAGATGTGTAAACCCCATTGTACCATGTCTACTAGTTCTACAAACAGTGATGACTACATGAATAGCTTTGTTGGCTTTCTGCAATTCTTCAAGCTCAACCATCAATCTGCTAACATCTTTAACAATTTTTCCCCCGTCTTCATCAGAATTACTCTTTACTCCTCCTAACCTTGTCATTCTCCCCCTTTTGACATCAACATTTAATATTGAAGTAGAAATGGATAGATTAGGTTGACTTAGTAGGAAGAAATGTTTGAGCTCAGTTTGAAGACCATTGACCATGAAGTGTTGGAGATTCATGTTTCTCTTTTCTGTGTTGATCAATGCTTCATAAGCATCCTTTGAGTATAGTTGCACTTGATCCTTATGTGATCAAATATTTTGGTATGAGGTGTGTTGTTGCATCATCCAATACTTCTTGTGTTGATTGCGTCCAACCAAGCATCCACAATTTGTTGTTCAGGTTTTTTTGCAGTTTGTGAGATCCAACAGTTATCTTGATAAAGTCCTGATTAGACATGTCAATGAGAAATTGTTGTTCTGCATCTCCTAAAGTAATTCTTTTCTCAGTATCCCTTGATGTCTGATTAGAATGGTGAACAATTTCTCTCTAGTAGTACTGTGTGAACAATTTCTCTCTATTCTTTTCTTCAAGGATCTCATCCTTACTCATACCCACTCCTTTTGCCTGACTTTTACAAGTCAGCCTCTCACACTCACTTTATGTACATTTTTTTTGTTTTAATATCTTTTTTCTCACCTTTTTCCAGACACAAGGTTTGACCCTCATTTTGTATTCTCTCAAGCTCACTAGAAATATTTAAACTTTTCAGTTATTGTTGACCTGGAGTGGTTGTAGACACCACATTTTTTTTTTGTTTTATTTTATTTATATTGCTTTGATATAATAAAAGTAAATAATCAAGTATGAAGTGAGGCTTGGTGGATTTAATTTTGTTGTTAAGTGCAGGTTTGAGAGGTTCCTCTTTGAGAAGTGCATGGAATTGATAGCTGCAACCCCTGACGAACCAAGAGTAGAGATTGATGAACAAAATGCCAAGATGACTTGCTCCAAAATTTGTACATACGTGGATCTTGTCGAGGTGTTTGAGCTTGATATGAAAAAAGGTGTCCTTAGACTTGTTCTACATTGATGCTTGTGCAGAGCATTGGCTAAGAAGTTCAACAAGATTTGCGGTGGCTTTAAGAATGAACAAAATGTTGAAATGTTGGAGACTAGCAGGTCAGAGAATAATTACATTGTCGGAGACTAGCACGTCAGAGGATAATTACACTGTCAGAGACTAGCACATTAGGGTTTTCATTACACTGTCGGAGACTAGCACATCAGGGTTTTCATTACATTGTCGGAGACTAGCATGTCAGGGGATGATTGACACTGTTGGAGACTAATTTTAAGCCCATCAGAGACTATTGCTTGGGATTACACGAGAACTCCTCACTATGTCAAAGACAAGATGATCATTAGAGATTAAAGATGACGTGTGGGATGACACATGGATGACTTCCTCAATCTATTAACTCAGCCAAAGCTAAGAAATAAAAAATAAAGAGGATGGTCCAATAGGAAAAGACCAGCCGCAATAGTGGTCACATAACAAGTTTGGCATGCAAGGAAGTCCATTTAAAAAAGGAAAGTCAGGTGACAGAGCTGCAATTACCAAGGACATATCAGAGATATTTTGAAACATAGCTTATGGAGGAAGCCTGGAGGACGAAAGAGCTGGCCTATAAATAGAGACCCCAAACCACACAGAAAAGGGGACGAAAAAAAAGAAACACATAGGGAGAACAAGGAAAAAACACCAAGGAATAGAGGAGGAAAGGAGAAAAGAGAAAAGGAAAAGGGAACTGTGAGAGAATTTTAGAACCCCTTTTTTAGAGTTTAGCTAAGGAAAAGGCCCTATTTCCTTGTATAGAAATCATCCTTGTAATTTCCTTCCTATATCAATTGAAAACAAAGTCTTACTAATAACTTAGTTTTTTTATCTCGCCCTTATCCGTCCATTTTTTGCTTTGGTCAAGCTTAGTTCACACTCCTACAATAGGGTGATTTCCAGTCAAGAATAACTACCTCTATTTGGAACACCATTATATTTAGTCTTTTATACACCTGCATATCATGCAATATCACACTCTGTCATAAATATATTTCATTCTATCGTGATTTCTATGTGATTTCAGTTTATATAATGTAATCTAAATGGTTTGATTTTATTCTGTTATCCACATGTATATATTTGCACATTTATGATTTCTTTTATAACCTTTTTTTTTGTGTCATACCTGAGCTAATGATTCATGGATTTCAAACCCTTCTTGGACGACAGTGGAGAGTCTGTAGAAAAGGGGCCAACATTCACTGAGACTCATCTTTTCTAGTTCTAAGTTAGCTAATTTTTACGTAGACAATGTTGTAATTCTGGTTTGCTTCGGGCAGGAGTTGTTTGTTTGTTTATTTTAGGACTAGTCCTTCACTTCCAGTTTATCCCTTGTAATATGTAACCAAAGCTGATAATTGAAATGCACAAAACACACACATACACTGACACACACACCTGCACAGCTAATGAATTTGTTCTTCTTTCAAACAACTTCATGTTTTAAGAGATGATTTTATAAAAACAAATATCTAAAAAAGCAGTCACTAGTTATAATGAGGATAGGGGGTGCCTAACACCTTCCCCCTATTCAACCTAGCAATGAACTATGTTTTTCTTAGTTTCTCCTTAGCCATAATTTAAGAGTCACCTTAAAATCATTTTTCAAATAAGATAAAAACTGGAAGGGTGTCCTAACACATTATCTCAGATCTGTTAGGTGGCAACTCATTGAAAAATAATTTCATCACCGCGTTGCATTTATACAAACTCGAATTTTGAAAACCTTTTGAGAATTTTAAAGTAATCAATCCAATAAATCTCACAACTCACACATATTTTTCAAAAAATTTCCCTGCTAAGACAATTGGCAACTCTGCTAGGGATTCGCTTGAGCTTTCGTAAAATTTTGTTTTTCCAAAATCATCTCTTAAAATAAAAGGGGAGTTTAACAAAACCTGCATGATTGATTAACTGTTTGTTTCTCAGATTGCATTTTTCATTTGAGTTACATATTGTGATCCTATATTTTGCAAATGCACCCTTTAGAAAGGTGTCTTGATTACCATACCCCCGAAGGCCGCTCCTTCAGTAAGGTGATGGGAAATAGCATTGCTTGGATCTACTCCAAGGATGATCCAGAAACCTCCATGCCAATTATAGGAAACCCAAAATAGCTAGATGCACAAGCTATAGCGTTTACTTGATAAACAAGCTATTGATGTGCATTTTTGCAGGGTTTATAAACTACAGATTCTTGTACTTCTTTAATGTATTTGTGAAATTTGTCACACACCATGTATCATAACTCTTGAAATTTTTTGCATTGTTGCTAGCATGTTGCATAATCCTTTTTTTGTTGTCAATTTTGGCATAACTAAGTTTACTTCATCACATGTGCATTTCATCCAAATGATTTTAAAATTACACCTTTCATTTCATAAAATATGTCATGGTATCATCCAAAACTTTTGGGGAAATCAATTAGAGAATACCAAATCCAATAACATTAATTTCCCAAAACAAAGATTTTAGGTTGTCTCTTAAAAATAAAAGAGTGTTGAATGGATAAATATATCAGGTATGGCCCTTCCAGTCGAACCATGTGAGAAGCTACCCTAAGGCTTGGGATCGGACAAAGCATTAGTGGACCTCATGAAACATTTGTACAACTTATTTGAGAAAGAAGAATAGGCCAGCATCAACCAATTGATTGGGTTTACAAAGGAGCTGTTAGGATTTCCAATCCCATACGATTCTTCCAAGCATTTTTGAAGTTTTGGGATCATTAGAGATCGATATGCCGTATTGGGGAACTAGAGATGATGCCATCTATCGAAGAATATACAAAGCTATCTGGTTTAATATAGGAAGCACTAGGTGCTCACACTTTTCCTGGGGGCATGCTAGATATCTTCATAACTGTATTAAGATTAAGGAAGAAAGCTGTAATGCCACATCTCAAACAAGGGACCACATTACCAATCAGATTCTAAATCAACGGTTCACAACTCCACAAGATTTCTAGGGAGATATGGACACTGAATAGTGAGTGACTACTAGAAGAAATTCTTGCCTAATGACACTGACCGCTATGGTGTATTTCCCGAGAGGAGTGGATCAGTTTGACATATCCATGGCCAATGTCATTGAAGAAATGAAGAGGGACGGATGATAGTGCTTATGATTATAGTAGAGACCCTTAGTTCATTGTCACATTGTAGACAAAACTCCAATGCGCAATTCGTGGGGAACCCCACTTTGCTGTACATATGGACTATGGGACACCTCATACCTCCAAATGGAAGAACAAAGGAATGGTGGTTTAGATATATCAAACAACTATCGAAGACAACCCCAACATTACATGAATCAAGGGAAAATATGAATATTTCTTCAGCATGGTAACAAAAAAAGATATAACCAGTTGCACTTATTGGAGCTGTCCTAGAGAATCTTTGTGGAGAGTACTAGATTTGGAATTCATTCCACTAGTGGGTCTGAAAGTAATGGTGCCATATTTCGGTTCATCAATAAGGGCTCAATTTGGAATGGTACAAAAAAACTTGAACTTGAAAATAGATGAAGATTGCAAAGAGGAGATCAACACAAAAAGATGGGTTTTGTACACAAGGCTTACAAGCTATGGGATGTCAAAATTCAAGCCATTGAGGAGATTAACCCCCAGCAGTATGAAACCTCCATGGAATATCAAGATTGGGCTCATCAACAGATCAATATGTGGAAAGAATATGGAAGGCCAAGACGGGAGACAAAGTTGGGGGAAATTCCAAAGGAAGGGGACAGTCCAAAAGAAAGGATCAGAGATTTAAAGGTACAACTAGAAAGAATGACTCAAGAAACAAACGAAGTTGTCCTGATCATTTAGAAACTAGGAGATAACCTCAGTCTGTTTGAAAGTCCCATGACCACTGATTATCTAAAACCCTTTAAGAATTTTGGGATAAAATTTTTAATTGGGTCATGAAGACAATTAAATGTATAAACCCTAACAAATGATTTGCAAAGGAAACTTTTGGAATGTTTTTAAGTCTTTGGAATTTGGTTCTATGATGAGTTCCCCAAAATTTTTCACTCCTGCATAACATATAGGACGTGCATCTAATTATGTGATAAATTTTATGCTAAAATCATCTTTTTACTTTGATCAAGGTGAACAAGAGAAATCAAGATTGCACCAATCACTCGATCACGAGCTGGAAAGTTGGGAGAAATGGAGAAACCATCCACCTCCGAGGTGATGACCAGGGAAGAATTCAACAAATTGGAGGACCAGCTAGAAGGAATCCGAATGATGATGGCACAGATGACAACCTTTATCCGCAATTCAAAACATAGGAGAAAAGAAGGAGAGGTCTCTAGAGAAAAGAAAAAGAAGAATGCCGAAGATGAAAGAGATGAGTTTACTAATGAGAAATAGGAGACGCTAGCAGAAAATAGCAAGAAAAAGAAGATAATCGAGGAAGCCAGCATCGACAAAAAGATTCAGGCCCTAGAAGAAAGTATAAGAAATATGAAAGGAGTGAAAGGTTCTAGGGGAATGGATCAAGCGGAGCTATACCTATTCCCAGAAACTGATTTCCTGAAAACTTCAAGATGCCAGAATTTACAAAATATACTAGATCAGATCTTCCACTGCAACACCTAATCATGTACAGGAAACAGTTGGGGCCGTACGGAAAGGATAATGGAATGAAGATGAACTTCTTCTCCATGAGCCTTATCAGACCTGCTCTATAGTGGTACACTCAACTAGATAAATCCAAAATTAAGACTTGGGAGGATTTAATTGGTATATTCTTGGAGCAATATAGCTTCCAAAAGGAACTAATGCCTGATCGATGGGAGCTGGGGCAGTTGAAGAAGAAATCCAATGAGTCTTTTAGGGAGTTTGGACAGCGGTTCAGGGAAATAGCAGCAATGATAAATCCACCAATCGATTGGAAAGAAATGGTGAAAATTTTTATTGAAAGACAAGAGCCTCCTTTTTATGAAAAATTGCTAGGAAAGAAGAATTCAAGCTTTTCAAAAGTAGTAGTGCATGCCATAGACATGGAAAAGGCTTTAAAGATAGGAAAAATGGTGGTTCTTGAGGCTTTAAAGGCCATGGTGTTTGTCCCACAAGATGGTTTGTAGAAGGGAGGGTTGAATACAAACCACAAAATTCTTTCGAATTTTGTGAGTTTAGTGAATATACTGTATAACAAGTTGCGGAAATGAAAGAATACAATATATCACAAGTGTTTCTGAACTTTTATAAAAGAATGAAATATTACAAAAGCTCACTGGTTTGAATGACCAGCTTCTAACAATTCTGTTGAGAATAACAGTTGCACACTAGAATATGATTTCTAGCTTCTCTCAAGTTTATGAAAACTTGCTTCTCTTTCTGTAAAAAAAAATGATTACAGTAGCTAACTCTCTATATATATGAAAGTGTTGTTCTGAGAAATATGTGATCTGAGATAAGATGTATTCTTGTTGTTATCAGTTGTTTCTCAGTTCTCAGATATTCAAACACTTCTACCTCAGCTGCTCTATGTCTATTTATTGAAAGAGCTTCCATATACTCCAAGCTTCTATTCTGAGTTGTTTACTAAAAATATCTCTGTAGTTTCTTGGTAGTTGCAGCTCTGTCACATAACTTTTTTCATTATACAGCCTCCCTTAGATGCCAACTTGTTTATGTGACTTTTCTGGTATATATTCACTGCACCAGTTTCCATTTTTCTTCTTCGAGTTCCTAAGATAAGATATCAGCAGAATATATCTTATCTTTGTGAGCTTCTCTGGACATAATTAGTCCAGGTTCAATGAACTTCTTGCTTCAAGTTGTTATAAGTTGTCTCTGCAGTATTTCAACTTGTTGTTTTGCAGGTATCATGCTTGCTGCTTTGCAGGTTTCATACTTGCAACTTGATGTGTATGTGTGTATAACTTATTTCCTTGAAGCTTCCTTGGTAGCCAATCTCTCCTTATTGGACAACCATACTTATCTTTATGTGGTGCCCCCGAAAATCCCCCGAGCCGGGCCCCGGACACTGTCAGTGATTTGGGTGACAGTCCCCGAGATCCCCAGGCTGGAACCCCGGGCTGCACCAGAAAACTACAACACAACAACTCAACAGCAAAACAAATAACACAGCCAAGCATTAACAACATCCCTGTGGGAAATATATTCCCAAATACATCATTAAAAAACTTAAGGTCCACATCATCTTACAAAACCTCAAAGCTTGAAAAAAAAAACAAGCTGCAGCGGAAACAAAACTTTAGATGGCTCATATGGCCTTACAACTTAAACCTACTTAAGAAATTCTCTCCTTCCCTCTCTTAGGAGACTCAGCTTTCACGACATAACCTGAAAAACATTCATAGCATTCCACATGAGCGTTTACGCTCAACAAATATATATTCATAAGCTAGAAGAAAAGATAATCCAAAAGCTTTAATATTCATTGAGATTAGGCGAAGCAATGCCAACACCTCATGATAATGAATAACATGTATTATTTACCAACACCTGGTGATGATCAATAAACATGTAACATTTAGGGTACCCGAGTGATATCAAGGGGTTGACCCTCTCTCAATAAATTAAGATTCGCCCTTTACTCATCAGATAATGTATCACTTGACCAGACTGATCATTATCTGACTACCTTACATAATCAAATTTCATCCCAGCTGGTCAGCCTGGTCATTTGATTCATCATTCGAAACACGTAGTCCTTCGCAAAAAGCATATGGTCTGCGGAAAGTCTCATTACCGATGCCTTGCCTCGGTCTATCATTTTTTTATCATCATTGGCCAGAATACCAGGCGAAAGTATTCAACAGCCCCTTAACTTTCCATATGGATATATCTTTTTGTTAACATTTTCTCAATTTTGAATAGCCCTAACGTGCTGAACAATTAAAAGCAGCGACTGCCAACAACACATAGGCGTGCTTAACAATTAAAAGACAGTTACCATCACAAGCGGCACTATATATCCATACAAAAGTTACTTGGGTGTGCATACAAGTTCATGACTTGCAACACCCAAACATCATCATTTGGTGTGCTAGGAAATTTAACAGCTAGCAACCACCCAATAACACATAGTTCAATTATCAACATCTTTTCACGTACATCGGATTCAATGATCGTACGTTACTTAATTATAAAAGAATTCATCATCATGCATAGGCATTAACATCATTCATTTACGTAAATTGAATTAATGATTTTACGTAATCAGTAAGAAAGAAAGTGGAATGAATATATACTTGCCTTGGTCCTTAGCTAAAATTCACTATATCGGTTGAAAAAGGTTTCTGCATAACATCATTGTGGGTATATCATGAGAAATCCAAACTTAATAGATGACTATACATATAGAAAATGATTATCAGGGCATGAGGTTGCCCATTGGGGAGAAATTTCACTCGTCAGAGACTATTTAACTCACCAGGGACTGCTGATGTCATCTTTACTCATCGGACACTAAGGATGACATCATCAAAGACTATTAAACCCATAAGAGACTGATGACGTCATCTTAACTCATCGGAGACTAAGGGTGATGTCATCATCAGAGACTAACGTATATCTCATCAGAGACTATGGATGACGTCATCAGAGACTAAACTTTAGCCTGTCGGAGACTAAGGATGACATCATCAGAGACTAATTTCTCATCAGAGACTGATGACGTCATCTTAACCCTATCGGGGACTAAGGGTGACGTCATCGGAGACTACATTTCATCAGGGATTGATGACGTCATCTTAACCCATCGGGGACTAAGGGTGACGTCATCGGAGACTAACATCTCAGAGACTGATGCTGACGTCATCAGAGACTAACATCAACATAGTCGGGGACTAATGCTGACGTCATCAGAGACTATCATCAACACAGTCGGAGACTAATGCTGACGTCATCAGAGACTAACATCAACACAGTCGAAGACTAACTACATCTCATCAGAGACTAAGTTGGACCTCGTCTGTGAGAACCCGAAAATTTTAAATGTATTTTATGATAAAAAAATAATAATAATAGTAATAATAATTTTATTTTGTGTTATTATATTTTTGCATGAAAGATTGCCTTTTTTAAATATGAATGATAAATTCATATCTACAATGAAAATTTTTATGATGATGTGATATCCATGATGATGAGGTTAAGTTCCTTAAAAAGGTATCAAAAAGGGGATTAGTAAATCACATTTAAGATTATATTGAACAGCATGGAGGAAGAGGAGAAGGTTAGGTAAGATTGGTGATTACGTGTTTGATTAGGAGCTGTTTAGGTGGCTAAGTCTTCATGCATGTAGGACAGCAGTTGTATGCTATTAAGAAGTCATGATGAACAGCCGTTTTACTGTCCAAATTAACCAATCGTTTTATTCCAATGCGTAACCTTAGTTTACTGCTCTTGAACTCTATAAATACCTCATTCGAGATGAAATTTTAACTCTTTTACCAAAATTTCTCTTTTAAAGAGTTTCGCTTAAATATATCATATCCATAAATTTCCAAGTTTTCTTTCGGAAAATTATCTTCAGACCAGCTTTCATTTCACCTTGAGAACAAAGAGGTAAGAACCTGGAACCCTACTCAGTTTCTTTCATGCCTTAGCATCAAGATTTATGCTAAGTTCTTATTCTTTTGCATCTCCATGAGTCATCCTAGATTGGGTTTGCCATGGTAAACCTTCCATGATAGCAGAGACAAGCTCTAATGTGAGTTTCTGATGAGATGCTGTTAATCTTTGATGAGATATTTTTAGTCTCTGATGAGATATTGTTAGTCTCTGACGAGATAATTGTTAGTCTCTGATGAGATGTTGTTAGTCTCTGATGATGACGTCACCCTTAGTCCCCGATGAGTTAAGATGACGTCACCAGTCTCTGATGAATTATTTAGTCTCTGATGACGTCAGCCATAGTCTCCGACAGGCTAAAGTTTAGTCCCCGATGACGTCATTAGTCTCCGACGGGTTATTTACTCTCGGATGACGTCAACTTTAGTCCCCGATAAGCTAAAGTTTAGTCCCTGATGACGTCATCAGTCTCTGATGAGAAGTTAGTCTCCGATGACGTCACTCTTAGTCTCCGATAGAATTAAGATGACGTCATTAGTCCATGATGAATTGTTGGTCTCTAATGACGTCATTCCTTAGTCTCTAATGGGCTAAGTTCAGTTCTTAATGACGTCATTCATAGTCTCTGATGAAGGAAATTTCGTAGTCTCTGATGAAGGAGATTTCTTAGTCTCCGATAGAGGAAATTCCTAGTCTCTGATGGCTAAGAATATCAGTCCCTGACGAGTTTGTTAACGAGAAAATTATTCTCCGATGCATAGTCTGTTATCAAAACTATAAAACATTATTTTCTTAAAATTATTTTATGATGTTATTCTTTAAAACAGTAAAAGTTTAAGGACATCACATACATATTTTCTTTCATAAATTCTTATTAAGGTATTAAAATATTACTTGCATAATTTACAGAATCTTCACTCACGAGTAATTTGAGTTTGATTTTGTGCAAAGGACTGAGGCAAGTATATTCACAATCTTATGTTTATTGTAAGTTGATGCAAGTATATACATTCAATCTGATGCTTATTTCAATTTAACGCAGTATCATTTGATTCGATATGCGTGCAAGGCTTGATTATATGTTTCAATTGTTTTAATGAATGAGCATGCTATGCTTTAAATTCCGCTAGCATGATATGAATAATAATGCATGGATATAACGGAGCTTTGATTTTCAACTAATTCTAAATCTTATATTTGTGCAAATAAATAAGAATGATATATCCCTTAAATGGGTTATGCCACATGGATGGTTAGAGGAAAGGTAAGGTGCTGATTTGTTCTTCACCTAACCTAGAGGAATTTTATGTGACTACGTACGTTCACACAAGGAGGGATCATGCGGGCACAGTTAGGCCAGCTATATACCGTATGGTTAGTAGATCCAGCGGTTTTAGCCCCCGATGGATATTTTTACTTCGAAGAAGTTATGCTTTGTTTTAAGAAGTATTACACAATTGTTTATCATCAGTAATCCTAAAAGATTCCTTAAAGATTTTTGAGGCATTAGTATCGATCCACTAAGCCTCTTAGCAGAATTGAATTCTTTGAAATATTTCAGTTTTGATTTCCCAAGTTGTTTATATACTTGCTGAGCATAGACCGCTCATTCTTGTTGAATTTAATGCCTTGCAGGACAGAATATAAAGGTTGAGCCCTCGGACAAGAGAAAGGCAAAAATGATCGGTTACTGAGGTTGGCTAGCCTTTGCAATGCCAATAAGGAAGAAAGAAAGGAAGAGGATCTAAAAAGTGATGTTTTGAATTATAGTATAGAAACAGAATAGCTTCCGTTGTAAAAGTAATATTTTGGGTTGTAATAACTCATTATTATCATTTCTTTCAGTAATTATTTTATGAATGGATGTGTGGTTATCTTTTCCTTCTGTTGACGAAGCCCGAATCCAGTGAGGGATTTTGGGGTCGTCACATCGTCTCAGATGCGGGGTCGTCTTCCTCATTTCTTCAAGGGTGGTGATCTCAACCACAACTCCATAAATCAACTCTCAACAACACTTCTAGACCCAAAAGAATATAATCCTTTCTTTTCTTTCTTAAAGACTTGCTCCTATAACTAAACTTCTCGGATACCAAGCAAAAAGAAAGGCAAAAGAGAACTTAAAATTCTTACCTCCTGGGTTGACGAAAGAGATCAAAACTTGATTGACAATAATCGTCCAGAAAAGAGAACTTTGAAATTATATGGAGGTGGTAGGTTTAAGGAAGAACTTTGGAAAAGGAAATCTTTAGAAAAGAGACTGAAATGTTCCTCCGAATGAGGTATTTATAGTAGGCTGAGATTAAGCTTTGAAATAAAATGATTGGTTAAACTGGACGGTAAAAACGGCTGCTCATCATGATTCTTAGTAGCTACGCATCGCAATAAGCCTGTTGTCCTACATGCACATACGTTTAATCCAAACGATGACACATAAGCAACTTATTAATCAAAATAACATACGTACACAATGATGTCATCATACTTAGGCTCTTAAGTCCTTCATGAGATTTAACCAGTCTGGACACAAAGCTTCTTCAAACAATTACGGATGTCACCAAACATAAACATCATTGCTTATCCTTGCAACCAACAATCAAACAACAATAACCCCTTTAATGGGTCCGAAAATATTTAGACGTTCAAAAACATCATATATTAACTATACACGTTAATATATAATAATAAAAAAATAATAAATAAATAAATAAAAATATGAATAAATAAATTATTTATAGATAAACAAATTTTCTGGGTCGTTACATTCTCCCCTCCTTACAATAAGTTTCGTCCTCGAAACTTTACTGGTGAAAATAGTTGAGGGTACTTTTGCATCATCATTTCTTCTAGTTCCCATGTTGCTTTTTCAATATTGTGATTTCGCCATAAAACTTTTACAGATGCAATTTCTTTATTTCTCAAGACCTTTACTTGACGATCCAAAATTTGTATGGGTATCTCTTCATAATGCAAATTTGGCTGTAGCTCAATGGGTTGGTAGTCAATAATGCCAAAATGATTTCCTCTATAAGGTCGTAACATCGAGACATGGAAAACATCATGAACATGACCTAGAGCTGGAGGTAATGCTAGTTGATAAGCTACCTCACCAATACGACGAAGTACCTCAAAAGGTCCAATAAAGCGAGGACTTAATTTCCCTTTTCGTCTGAAGCGCAATATACCTTTCCAAGGTGAGATCTTAAGCAACGCATAACCTCCTACTTCTAGTACTTGATCTTTTTGGTGTTGGTTTGCGTATTGCTTTTGTCGATCTTGAGCTGCTCTTATTTTAGCTCGGATTGTCCGGATTGCGTTCTCAGTTTGTTGAACTATTTCAGGTCCTTCTAACTTCCTTTCTCCAACTTCATTCCAATATAATGGTGTTCTGCACTTTCTCCCATACAAAGCTTCAAATGGAGCCATTCCTATGCTGGCCTGATAACTATTATTATAAGCAAACTCGACGAGGGGTAGATGTTCATCCCATCGTCCTCCAAAATCCAAAGAACATACTCTCAGCATATCTTCTAAGGTTTGGATTGTTCTTTCAGATTGCCCGTCAGTTTGCGGGTGGAAAGCAATACTCATGTCTAATCTTGTTCCTAAATACTCTTGAAAACTCCGCCAGAACCTAGACGTAAAACGAGGATCACGATCAGATACAATTGAAATTGGCACTCCATGACGGCTAAGGATTTCCTTCACATACAATCTGACCAATTGGTCCATCTTATAGGTATCCTTGATAGGTAGGAAATGCGCAGATTTAGTCAATCTGTCCACTACTACCCAGATTGTATTTAATCCCTTTTGAGTTACTGGCAACCCAATCACAAAATCCATTGTGATATACTCCCACTTCCATTCTGGGATGTCCAAAGATTGCAACAAACCACTAGGCTTTTGATTTTCTGCTTTAACTTGTTGACAGGTAAAACATGTGTTTACCCATTCAGCTATTTCCTTCTTCATATTAGGCCACCAAAAATTTTGTTTCAAATCCTGATACATCTTGGTTCCACCTGGATGTATCGAAAACTTAGAGTTATGGGCTTCCTGTAGTATGTTTCTTTTTAATTCCAATTTTGTCGGAATCCAGATTCTATTCTCAAATCTCATCAATCCGTCATCGTGGATCCGACATTTTCTATTTTCTCTCCTTAACAACTTTTCCCTATCTTCCACATACTCTTCTTGAGTTTCCTTGATAATAGTTAGTAAGCTTGGTTTTACATCAACCTCTTGCTCTAACTCTTTCTTTTGCTGAGTTGTGATGACATTTATTTGTAACCTTTCCAAATCCATTCTTACCTCTTCCTGAATTGTCATCACATTTAGCCTTTCACATCTACTTAACGCATCAGCCACAACATTTGCTTTACCCAGGTGATAATTGATCGAGCAATCATAGTCTTTAATGAGCTCCAAACACCGTCTTTGCCTCATGTTCAGTTCCTTCTGGGTGAATACATACTTTAAACTCTTATGGTCTGTGTAAATTTCACACTTCTCTCCATATAAATAATGCCTCCAGATCTTTAATGCGAAAACGATCGTGGCCAATTCCAAGTCATGTGTTGGGTATCGTTTTTCGCAATCCTTAAGTTGCCGAGATGCATAGGCAATAACTTTTCCATGCTGCATTAGCACAGCTCCTAATCCATTCATTGAAGCATCACTATAAATCACAAAGTCTCTTTTGTTATCAAGTAAACTTCGTACTGGGGTGGTGGTTAACCTTTTCTTCAATTCTTGAAAACTTTTCTCACAAGTTGGGGTCCAAACGTACTTTTCTGTTTTCCTTGTCTGATTCATTAATGGAACTGCTATCTTAGAAAAATCTTGAACAAATCGACAATAGTATCCCGCTAACCCTAGAAAACTTCGCACTTCAGTAGGTGTCTTTGGTTGTGGCCAATTTATGATGGCTTCAACTTTAATAGGATCAACCAAAATTCCAGATTCATTGATCACATGTCCTAAAAATTTCACCTCTCTTAACCAAAATTCACACTTTGAAAATTTGGCATATAGTTTCTCTCGTCTCAATGTCTCCAGTGTTATTCTTAAATGTTCATCATGTTCTTTTCTCATCTTAGAATATATGAGAATGTCATCTATGAACACAATGATGAACTTATCCAAATATGGTTTGAAAACTCGGTTCATCAAATCCATGAAAATAGCTGGGGCATTGGTGAGTCCAAAAGGCATTACCACAAATTCATAATGACCATAACGGGTTCTAAAAGCTGATTTAGGAACATCTTCAGTCTTAATCTTTAGTTGATGATATCCTGATCTCAAGTCAATATTCGAGAAGTACTTTGCTCCCTTGAGTTGGTCGAACAGATCATCAATCCTAGGTAAAGGATATCGGTTCTTCACCGTTACCTTGTTCAATTCTCGGTAATCAATACATAACCTCAGTGATTCATCTTTCTTCTTTACAAATAAAACAGGTGCTCCCCAAGGTGAAACACTTGGCCTAATGAATCCTTGATCCAACAACTCTTGTAGTTGTATCATGAGTTCTTTTAATTCTGAAGGGGCCATCCTATAAGGGGCTTTGGAAATTGGAGCAGCTCCTGGTACTAGCTCAATTCCAAATTCAACTTGTCTATCTGGGGGTATACCTGGTAATTCTTCAGGAAATACATCTCCAAATTCCTTTACTACAGGGATATCTGAAATATTTAATCCTTCTATCCTCTTGTCATAAACATGAACTAAAAGTGCTTCGCATCCCTTGCGTAACATTTTATTAGCTTATAATACTGTAAGAAGATGAGAGGATTTAATAGACTTACTCCCATAAAATGTCACTTTGCTATTTGAGGGTGTTCTTAGGAAAACCTTCTTTTTCCTGCAATCTATAATAGCTTGGTATTTATGTAGCCAATCCATGCCTAGTATTAGATCAAACTCTCCCAATGGAAAAGGTATTAGGTTTGTAGGGAAGTCATGCTTTCCTATTCTTACAAT
This sequence comes from Centella asiatica, assembly GCA_014636745.2. Lineage (NCBI taxonomy): Eukaryota > Viridiplantae > Streptophyta > Magnoliopsida > Apiales > Apiaceae > Centella > Centella asiatica. Next base: position 17,751,036 of record CM025780.1, on the reverse strand, counting down.
ACAATTAAGTAATACATTCCTGACAATGTATACCTCTTGATTAGCCACTATGACTTCTAGTGGTGTTTCTAAACATTCAGGAGTAAAATTTATATCCTTGAGAAGATGTTCAGATATGAAAGATCTAGTTGCACCAGAATCAAATAAAGCATGCACTTTAATTGAATTAACCAATATCGTACCTGAAACCACATTGTCAGACATTAGGGTGTCCTGTGCAGTCATATTGTAAGTTCTAGCTTGAGGTCGGCTAGCTACCATATTAGGTCCTGTTTAAGGGGGTTTACCCTGATTCTTTTTTTTGAGGGCGTGAAGTGGAGATATGGCTTTCCCGACCACAAATAAAACATCTCCTTGTAGTTCTAGCTGCACGACTAATTCCTTGTGGTGGATAAAATTGCGGAGAATACCTTGGTTGGGAAACCATTGGTGCCTGATTTGGACAATTACTGGCAGTATGCCCAGATCGTTGGCATTTGAAACACAAATCAGTTCCTGTTAAACACTGGGAAGCTTCATGGTTCCTTCCACATTTACCACAGATAACAATCCTCCTTTTGTTCTCGTTTAAATCCGCATTGAAATTTCTTTTTCTATTATCATTATACCTATTCCCTTCCCCTTGTTTCATCACAACCGAACTGGTTTCTGGTTTTCCTTGTCCTCCCATCCTTTGATTAAGATTGTTACTAAAATAACTTCCTTTCTTCTGTCCTTCCCTGCGTTTCTCCTAATTGAATTCCCGCAGTAACTTACCACTTTTCTCTGCTACCTTTGACCTTTGAACCACTTCAGCATAGTTATTCAAACATAGAATAGCAATCTTATCCTGCAACCATGGATTTAAACCATGCTCAAACCTTCTAGATTTTCTTCTCTCCGTATCTACCAAATGTGGAGCATATCTTTGAAGTTCATTAAACTTCTTCTCGTATTCTTCCACAGTCATGTTCCCTTGTCTTAATTCTAAAAATTGTTTTTCTAGCTCATCTGCGACACTTGTTGGAAAATACTGGCTATAGAAAAATTCTTTAAACTGGGACCAGGTGACAATTTGTTCAACTTCAAGATCTGCTTGTTCATTCCTAACTGCCAATCTCCTAGCCAATTCTAATCATTCAGTATTCTCCCACCAATAACTAGCTTCTTCTTTCAATAGATATGTAGCATATTCCGTCTTAAGATCATCAGTTACTCCCGCAATACGAAAAGCTTTCTCTATTTCCTTAATCCATATTTGAGCAACAGTGGGTCCTCCATCACCATTAAAAGTAGGTGGACAACTATTGGTAAAATCTTTAAATGTCACCTTCCTAGATTGTACTTGTGGAAGTACCTGATTATTGTTATTCTGAGAGGCTTCCTTAATCATATTTACTAACATGACAAAAGGATTTTCCTGATTATCCTTTTCTAGGTTGCTATTCAGGTTAGGGTTCCCTTGGTCAGCTTGGTTGGTAGCTTGACGAGTTCGAGGTCTTCCTCTTGAAGCCATCCTATAAATTAAGGAAAATATAAACTTACTATCGAAAGTTCCTTCTTTCTCTTTAAAGAATAACATGTATACAAAAAGGAAAGAAAGAATTCTAAATTAAACCATCAAAATATATATATTAAGTAACAAAAGTTACGTTATAGCAAATTTGTACAATAAAGCTTCCTCGTTACAACATTAAAAAAAACATAACAACATTGACTACTACTAAAGCCTAATACAAGGGTTGGGGATCAAGTTCACTCATTGTTCTGCGTGCAAAACGACATGCTCCTTCGACCTTCTCTATAAGGTTATACATCAACTGATCTCGATCTGCTATAGTGGGCTGGCGCAGCCTAAAATAATGACTAACCGAAATCACAACTTCTGTCAAGGTCTCAGTGAGAACAAAGGACACATCCTGAAATGATACCCTCCAAAGGTCCAACAGTCTGCTTGTTCTTTGATGAGCCATTGACTGATGCATCATGGTGGTATTACGTGTTGCCAACTCTGATTGTGTCATACGGATTCTGCATTGAAGGTAATAACAGAATCCATTTGGAAAAGGCAAGGGTACTAAATTTTCTGGTAGTGGTACTGCTGGTGCAACATTTGATAGGGTAACTGGGGTAGAAACAGCGTGTGGAGTGGTTGACACCGTAGGTAAAGTGTGCCTATCAGCAGGGGAACCTCTTATTTGGGAAGTATCCAAGGTTGGAGAATCTGTTTGATCATGGGGTGAGGAAGGATTCTTCATGTGAACTGAGAAACTTGACCCCGCAAAAGGGTTGGTTGGGTTTTGCTTAGTTCCCTCAGGTTCTGCAGACTCCTTAACATGTTTATTAGAACCTCTAGGTATTTTAAAATGAAAAACCTGAGTTGGTTTATTCACTCTTTTGCGAGGAGTCACTCGCCAACATGCACCTACCCTCCCTCGGTTGGCATCCAACAGATGGTGTTTACCAAGCTTGAAAGGTCGAGCAACATTACTACTAGGGATATACTCCTGCTCTGAATTTTTTAATCATAGGTGCCTTGCCCTTATCTACATGTCCAAGAGTAGGTGGATTCATCTATAAAGGAAACATAGCTTAAATCAATGTCAACTTAACATTTATAATAAAGATCTAGCGTACATAATATTACTGCAACAGAAAATACAATAAATTCAACATGAATTGATCTATCTTATAACCTTATATCTTAGCTAATAACCCATAAACAATCGAGACTCAACTTGGACATCTATTTCTTATTCATCTCTCCTTATCCTTTCAGTCATTTCCTTACTTTACTAATTCCCAATTTCTATTTTCCAGCAGAGAACAAGTCTCATAGCTGGTGCTTGGCTGCTGTTGCTCTGATACCAACTGTGGCGCCCCCGAAAATCCCCCGAGCCGGGCCCCGGACACTGTCAGCGATTTGCGTGACAGTCCCCGAGATCCCCAGGTTGGAACCCCGGGCTGCACCAGAAAACTACAACACAACAATTCAACAGCAAAACAAATAACACAGCCAAGCATTAACAACATCCCTGTGGGAAATATATTCCCAAATACATCATTAAAAAACTTAAGGTCCACATCATCTTACAAAACCTCAAAGCTTGAAAAAAAAAACAAGCTGTAGCAGAAACAAAACTTTAGATGGCTCATATGGCCTTACAACTTAAACCTACTTAAGCAATTCTCTCCTTCCCTCTCTTAGGAGACTCAGCCTTCGAAAAACATTCATAGCATTCCACATGAGCGTTTACGCTCAACAAATATATATTCATAAGCTAGAAGAAAAGATAATCCAAAAGCTTTAATATTCATTGAGATTAGGCGAAGCAATGTCAACACCTCATGATAATGAATAACATGTATTATTTACCAACACCTGGTGATGATCAATAAACATGTAACATTTAGGGTACCCGAGTGATATCAAGGGGTTGACCCTCTCTCAATAAATCAAGATTCGCCCTTTACTCATCAGATAATGTATCACCTGACAAGACTGATCATTATCTGACTACCTTACATAATCAAATTTCATCCCAGCTGGTCAGCCTGGTCGTTTGATACATCATTCGACATATGTAGCCCTTCGCAGAAAGCATATGGTCTGCGGAAAGTCTCATTACTGATGCCTTGCCTCGGTCTATCATTTTTTTATCATCATTGGCCAGAATACCAGGCGAAAGTATTCAACAGCCCCTTAACTTTCCATATGGATATATCTTCTTGTAAACATTTTTTCAATTTTGAATAGCCCTGACGTGCTGAACAATTAAAAGCAACGACTGCCAACAACACATATTGGCGTGCTTAACAATTAAAAGACAGTGACCATCACAAGCGGCACTATATATCCATACAGAAGTTACTTGGGTGTGCATACAAGTTCATGACTTGCAACACCCAAACATCATATCTCAATTATCAACATCTTTTCACGTACATCGGATTCAATGATCGTACGTTACTTAATCATAAAAGAATTCATCATCATGCATAGGCATTAACATCATTCATTTACGTAAATCGAATTAATGATTTTACGTAATCAGTAAGAAAGAAAGTGGAATGAATATATACTTGCCTTGGTCCTTAGCTAAAATTCACTATATCGGTTGAAAAAGGTTTCTGCATAACATCATTGTGGGTATATCATGAGAAATCCAAACTTAATATATGACTATACATATAGAAAATGGTTATCAGGGCATGAGGTTGCCCATCGGGGAGAAATTTCACTCGTCAGAGACTATTTAACTCACCAGGGACTGCTGATGTCATCTTTACTCATCAGACACTAAGGATGACATCATCAGAGACTATTAAACCCATAAGAGACTGATGACGTCATCTTAACTCATCGGAGACTAAGGGTGATGTCATCATCAGAGACTAACGTATATCTCATCAGAGACTATGGATGACGTCATCAGAGACTAAACTTTAGCCTGTCGGAGACTAAGGATGACATCATCAGAGACTAATTTCTCATCAGAGACTGATGACGTCATCTTAACCCTATCGGGGACTAAGGGTGACGTCATCGGAGACTACATTTCATCAGGGACTGATGACGTCATCTTAACCCATCGGGGACTAAGGGTGACGTCATCGGAGACTAACATCTCAGAGACTGATGCTGACGTCATCAGAGACTAACATCAACACAGTCGGGGACTAATGCTGACGTCATCAGAGACTAACATCAACACAGTCGGAGACTAATGCTGACGTCATCAGAGACTAACATCAACACAGTCGGAGACTAACTACATCTCATCAGAGACTAACAACATCTCATCATAGACTAAGTTGGACCTCGTCTCAGATGCAGGGTCGTCTTCCTCATTTCTCCAAGGGTGGTGATCTCAACCACAACTCCATAAATCAACTCTCAACGTGCTTTAAGCTATGAGCAACACTTCTAGACCCAAAAGAATATAATCCTTTCTTTTCTTTCTTAAAAACTTGCTCCTATAACTAAACTTCTCGGATACCAAGCAAAAAGAAAGGTAGAAGAGAACTTAAAATTCTTACCTCCTGGGTTGACGAAAGAGATCAAAACTTGATTGACAATAATCGTCCAGAAAAGAGAACTTTGAAATTATATGGAGGTGGTAGGTTTAAGGAAGAACTTTGGAAAAGGAAATCTTTAGAAAAGAGACTGAAATGTTCCTCCGAATGAGGTATTTATAGTAGGCTGAGATTAAGTTTTGAAATAAAATGATTGGTTAAACTGGACGGTAAAAACGGCTGCTCATCATGATTCTTAGTAGCTAAGCATCGCAATAAGCCAGTTGTCCTACATGCACATACGTTTAATCCAAACGATGACACATAAGCAGCTTATTAATCAAAATAACATACGTACACAATGATGTCATCATAATTAGGTTCTTAAGTCCTTCATGAGATTTAACCAGTCTGGACGCAAAGCTTCTTCAAACAATTACGGATGTCACCAAACATAAACTTCATTGCTTATCCTTGCAACCAACAATCAAACAACAATAACCCCTTTAATGGGTCCGAAAATATTTAGACGTTCAAAAACATCATATATTAACTATACACGTTAATATATAATAATAAAAATAATAATAAATAAATAAATAAAAATATGAATAAATAAATTATTTATAGATAAACAAATTTTCTGGGTCGTTACACTCTATTTCCACAGTCTTTAGTCATATGTCATCCCTTATGTCAGTGGAAATTTATTCTCTGATGGATAGTCTTTGGTTGCTTCAACATTAGTCTTTGATGAACAAACACTTAGTCTCCAATACACCAAAAACTTAGTCTCTGACAGTTCAAAAAAACTTAGTCTCCGACAGTTCAAAAACTTAGTCTCTGATAATTCAAAAACTTAGTCTCTGACAGTTCAAAAACTTAGTCTCCGACAGTTCAAAAACTTAGTCTCTGATAGTTCAAAAACTTAGTCTCTGACAGTTCAAAAACTTAGTCTCTGATAGTTCAAAAACTTAGTCTCCGAAAGACAAAAGTTTAGTCTCCGATAGGCAAAAAGCTTAGTCTCCGATAAACAAAAACTTAGTCTCCGATAGGCAAAAACTTAGTCCCCGATAGGCAAAAAGCTTAGTCTCCGATAGACAAAAACTTAGTCTCCGATAGGCTAATTTTGCTTGATCAACTTTGACATTTGTTGAACTTTCCAAGTGCATTCATTGTAGTCTCTGATGTTTTCCTACAGTTTCTTGATAGTAGATTCTCATAGTGCATTACTGCATGTACTTGTACATTTACAAAATTTAACAATTCTAAGTGTTATACATCATCATCAAATGCTATAATTCCTAACAATCTCCCCCTATTTATGTTTATCAATGATAAGCATAAATCAAGGTTTGATGATGATGTCAAAACACCAACCTTATAACTCCATAACTTAGAATTGAGTTAAAACATGTAAAAACAAAAATGTACAAAAACACAATCAATGATGGTTTTGTTGTTTTCAGTTCTTCAAAGCCCAACCATCATTCTGTTAGCCTTTTTAACAATTCTCCCCTGTCTTCATCAGGATTACTTTGTTTCCTCTGCTTTGATCATTCTCCCATTCTCCCCCTTTTTGACATCAGCTTCTTAATGTTGGAAGGTAGGAATCATCAATAGAGGTTGACTAGAAGGAAGAAATTGTTTTGAGCTTTGTTTGAAGATCATTGATTATGAAGTGTTGGAGCTTCATGTTGTACTTTCTTTTATCAATGCTTCAAAAACGTTCAGTGAGTACAGCTGCACATGATCCATGTGTGATCAAATATTCTGATATTAAGTGTGTTGCTTTCAACATTAAAAAATATTGTGTTTCTTGCATCCGACCAACCAATCACAAATTCTTTTCTCAGTATCCTCTGATTTTTTATCAGAATGGAGATCAGAGAATACATGAGCTGCAAAGGTAGTGAGTGAAACAATTTCTCTATATTCTTTTCTTCAAGGATCTCATCCTTGCTCACACCCTTTCCTTTTGCCTGACTTTTATAAGTCAGCCTCCCACACTGAAAAAATATGCTTTTAATTTCATTTTCCTCACCTTTTTCCAGACACAAGATCTGACTCTCATTTTGAATTCTCTTAGGCTCACTAAATATAAAATCTTTCTGTTGTGGGTGACCTGGAGTGGTGTAGAAAATATAGTAAGAAAGTGTTTAGCATCAGTGGATGTTGGATAAAGAATTGTTGTAGTATCCACTGATGATTTGAGAGCTGCTCTTTGTTTCAGCTTCAAAAATTGCCTTCTTTGATGATTAAAATATCAAAGAATCTGAAACCAATGGAATTAAGAAATTTCCATTGCTTCTTAAGAAATATGAAGAAGAATGAATATGGGTAGAATTTTTAATATTGGATGCTCCTCTTGAATAGAGAAAAGAGAAACATCAATGTGACACCCTATGTGCATTAAGTGACAGGTTGATCATTGATCAAAGCCTGTTTCTTCTTCTTCTTTTGAGAGGTATTTATAGATGTGATCATTGTAGACTCAAATACCTGTGTCCTTGGAGGTGGACTATTTTCAATAGATACAGCCTTTTGAGAGGTTGCACCTAGAAATGTGCTTTTTCCTTTTTAAAACTTAATATCCTTTTGAGAGTATATTAAGCAGTCTCCAAGGGTTCTCATTGTTCATTATTTCTTCCTCATAACTTTCTCTAAATGCTCACCCTCCCCCTCAGCTAATGCTGGTGGTGATTGTTTTGTTTTTACAACCTTTATCTTTTGAGAGATAGAGGAGGTGACTTTTGAAATAGACTTGTGTTTAGAGGGTTTTGCTACTTGGGTAAAAGGAGTTGGTTCATTACTAACATCCTTCAGTGTAGCAGAATTAGAAGAAATAAAGAATAATATAGTAGAGAGTTAAGACAATACCTGAATCAGCTATGACAAGATCCTTAAAAAGATGAAGAATATTAAACATAGGGAATCCTGCATAGTATATTAGTTTCTCTACTTATATATATATAATCAGTAGTTAATTATCAACTAACAATTAAACTGTTGTAGGATAATTAGCCACTGCTGCAATATCATCAGGTAATAATTATCCTTTAAAAAGAATAATTATTGACTAATGCTTTTCAGTGTTATTATCTTTTTGAACAATTAATTTTGTCAAAAGATAATTACAACTGCTTCATTAAGCTGTTAATTAGTCTCTGGTAACTAAGTCATCAGAAAATAATTAACTACTGCTGCAATAATCAGACTTGCACAAAATTTTTAAAGAATCTTATTCACCAAAATTGAGCATACCTAGCTCACTTACCAACCTGTTAAAAGTGGCTTCATCCAATGGTTTGGTGAATATATCTGCAAGCTGCTTCTCAGTTGGAACAACATGAAGTTCCACTGTACCATTCATCACATGTTCTCTGATGAAGTGGTATCTGATGTCTATGTGCTTTGTTCTAGAGTGTTGCACAGGATTCTCTGTAATGGAAATGGCACTTGTGTTGTCACAATAAATAGGAATATGATTGTACATCATACCATAGTCCAACAGTTGATTTTTCATCCATAAGATTTGAGCACAGCAACTCCCAGCAGCAATGTATTCTGCTTCAGCTGTTGAGGTTGACACAGAATGTTGTTTCTTGCTAAACCATGATACTAGTTTGCTTCCAAGAAATTGACAGCTTCCTGTTGTGCTTTCCTGTCTAATTTGCAACCTGCGTAATCTGCATCTGAATAGCCTATTAGATTAAATCCAGAATCTCTAGGATACCAAATTCCAAGATTTGGAGAACCCTTGAGATATCTGAATATTCTTTTAACTGCAATCAGATGAGATTCTCTAGGATCTGATTGGAATCTTGCACATAAACAAGTTGAAAACATTATATCAGGTCTACTTGCACTGAGATATAAAAGAGAGCCTATCATGCCTCTATAACTTGAAACATCAACCTTTTTACCAATTGAGTCTTTGTCAAGTTTAGTGGTTGTTGTCATGGGAGTTTTAGAAATTGCAACATCTTGTAAATTAAATTTCTTTAAAAGGTCTTTTAAATATTTTGTTTGACTGATGAAAATTCCATCAGTGGTTTGTTTAACCTGTAAACCTAAAAAGAAAGTTAACTCTCCTATCATGCTCATCTCATATCTACTTTGCATGAGTTTAGAAAACTTAGAACATAAGCTCTCATTTGTAGAACCAAATATAATATCATCAACATAGACTTGAACAAGTATAATGTGACCATCATGTTTTCTGTAAAATAAAGTTTTGTCTATGATACCTCTAGAAAATTTATTATCAATTAAAAACTGAGATAGAGTATCATACCATGCTCTTGGTGCTTGTTTAAGTCCGTAGAGTGCTTTGTCTAACCTGTAGACATGATTGAGAAACTTCTGATCTTCAAAGCCAGGAGGTTGCTGGACATACACCTCTTCTTGTATTTTTCCATTCAAAAAAGCACTATTTAAATCCATCTGGTACACTTTAAAATTTGCATGAACAACATAGGCAAGAAATATTCTGATGGCTTCCAATCTAGCTACTAGTGTAAAGGTTTCATCAGAGTCAATTCCTTCTTCTTGTGAATATCCTTGTGCAACCAGTCTGGCCTTATTTCTTGTCACAGTACCAGCTTCATCCAGCTTGTTTCTGAAGATCCATTTAGTACCAATGATTGATTTATTCTTTGGTTTTGGTACTAGTCTCCAGACTTTGTTTCTTTCAAACTGATTGAGTTCCTCTTGCATAGCAATTACCCAATCAGCATCTTGTAATGCCTCCTCAACCTTCTTAGGCTCAATCTTTGATAAAAAGTTGAGGTATAGGCATTCATTCTGAGTAGCACTTTTTGTTGACACACCTTTAGTTGGATCTCCTATTATTTGATCCATAGGATGATCTCTTGTCCATTTTATTTGTGGAGGTAAACTTCTTGAAGAGGAAGCTTCTTGATTATAGTTTCCTCCATGGTGTTCAGTGCTCTCAACTTCATTGAAAACTCCCCCTGAATTGGTGCTCAAATCAAGGTTTGAGTTTTCCCCTGATGGTGCATTCCCTGATGAAGCTTCTAGATGACTTGAATTGTCATCAGGGATTACTAGATTTTCCATTGATATGCACACATCAGCTTCATCATTTGATGAGTCAATTTCAGCATCTGTTGACTCATATTCATTTTCAAACCTTAGTTTGTCATGGCTTCCTTCTGCATTATCATTCATTCCATCAATCTTTTTATCATCAAATGCTATATGAACTGATTCCATAACAATGTGGAGTCTAAGGTAGTAAACTTTATATGCTTTGCTTATTAAAGAATACCCTAGGAAAATTGCCTCATCAGCTTTGGCATCAAATTTTCCTAAGTTTTCTCCTTGACTTTTGAGAACAAAGCATCTGCAACCAAACACATGAAGAAACTTAAGTGTAGGTTTTCTACATGTCATGAGCTCATAAGGAGTCTTTTGATGAGCTTTTACAATCATTGATCTATTCTGAGTGAAGCAAGCAGTAGAGATAGCTTCAGCCCAAAAGTAAGTAGGTAGCTTAGCTTCTTCGAGCATGGTTCTTGCAGCTTCAATTAGAGTTCTGTTTTTCCTCTCAACTACTCCATTCTGTTAAGGGGTTCTTGGAGCAGAAAATGTGTGAGATATTCCTTTGTTCACACAGAAACATTAAACTTTGGAGTTCTTGAATTCTGTTCCATTATTAGTTCTTAGAACTCTAACAGTTAGCCCAGATTCAGTTTCTACTTTCTTGATGTGATCAATCACCAACTGAGCTGCTTCATCTTTGGTATGCTGAAATTTTACCCATGTGTATCTGGTGAAATCATCAACTATCACCAGAGCATACCTTTACTTTGAGGTAGACATAATGTTTACAGGTCCAAATAGATCTATGTGAAGTAGTTGTATTGGACTTGTAATTGATGATATCTCTTTGCTCCTAAAGGAAGTCTTCTTTTGCTTCCCTTTTTGACAAGCTCCACATAAGTCATCTTGAGTGAATTCCAGTTGTGGAAGACCTGCCACTAATTCTTTATTCACCAAAGTGTTGATTGTCTTGAAATTTAGGTGAGAAAGCTTCTTATGCCATAGCCAACTTTCATCCACTGATGCTTTACTGTAAAAGCATGTGAATTGATATTTATTTAAAGAAAAAGTCAACTATGTAGAGGTTACCTTTTCTAACTCCAGATAGAGCTATTTTTCCATCTTTACTGTTACTTATCAAGCAATGTTCATCCTTGAAAGCAACATTGTAACCTCTGTCACACAATTGGCTGATACTAAGCAAGTTGTGCTTAAGACCATCAACTAGTGCTACATTATCCAAGATGACATTTCCATTTGTGACTTTGCCATATCCCAATGTATATCCTTTGCTGTCATCTCCAAAAGAAACACTTGGGCCAGTTTTCTCCTAAAATTGTGTTAGCAGGGTCTTGTCTCTTGTCATGTGTCTTGAACAGCCACTATCCAAGAACCAAATCTGTTTCTTTGTACCCTGCACACAGTAAATAGCTAAGTTAATTTAGGAACCCAGACTTGCTTGGGTCCATTGTCATTTTTAAGGTTTAAATTAGCAGTTGTTAAGGACTTTTCAGTTTTATCTTTCTTTATCACCCACTGCTTAGAAGAAATAACTTTCTTCTTAGCCTTAGGTGTTTCAGATTTTTGCCTTAACTTTAGAGGAGTTTTCAGATAACTATTTTTAACCTTTTGAACATTTGATTGGTTTTTAACAGTTAACTTTTTCTTTATATCAGAAGGTAAGTTTCTAGCATGCAAGTTTCTAGGGATATTTTTACACTTAAAAGCAAGGTGGTTGGGATTTCCACATTTCCAACAATGTTTCCTAGGTGCATTAATAATAGGAATATAATTAGTATCTTTGTTAATTCCCTCCTTACCATTCCTATTATTTTTTAGCTTATTGTCTGATGAGTGAGTGAACTTAGGATTAGAGCTTTTGGCCCTGAAATCATTTAATTTCTTTTCCAACTCAGTAACTCTTTGTTCTAGCACAGTCTCCTTTGATTTTCCTTCTGTAGCTCCTGCCTTAACAAATTTTATCTTTTTAAAGATAGGAGCAGTAACTACTGGAGTACTTTTACTTGTGCTAGATTTATCATTTCCAGTGATTGGCAATTCCTCAATCACAAGCTGCTTACCCTGGACCTTACTATTATAGCCTAGTCCTTCATTTTGACTGGTGCTATATTTTTCTATTGTCTCCTTAACAATTTTAGAGGAGTTGGTCCATTCTTTTATGATGTCCTGCTCTTTCTTATGATGTGCTCTTAGCCATTCTTCTATTTATTTAGCACATGCAAGATCATCTTGTGCCTTTTTGCACTCTTTCTTGACTTGTTCAAGAACACCTAGTTCAGACTCTAAGAAAGAATTTCTATTTTTTAACTGATCAATGGTTTCAATGAGTCTAGCATTTTCTTTTACTGAGCATCTAAGTGTTCCTTTTAAATGGTACATTTCTTTACACATGTCAGTTAAGCTTTCTTGGCAATCAGATAATGACATAGTAGAAGAAATAATTAAGTCAGCTACCTTGGAGTTCTTGGAATTTGGACTTCTAGAAGTGTTACTGCTATCAGAGGTGTTGACGCAAAATAGGCTCAAGTGTTTGTAGAAGGGGGGGATGAATACAAACACTACAAACTTTTTGCTCTTTTTCTTTTTAAAAGGAGTTATCGGAAACAGCTACACAGATCAGAAAAACTTATGTAATATGAACACACAGATTCAAGTTAAAATAGTTATATTAAAACTTGGGATTTTTCTGAAAATCTGTATAATCACAAATGTGATTTACAGCTACAAATTCTGTAAATAAAATTCACAGCTTCTAACACTCACTAGCTACGAAAACTTTTCTCTGAAAAATAAATCTCTCAAGAAATATATTACAGAGCTTCCTAGTGTTGTGTGCTTCTATGTTTGTTTGATTTGTTGGATAGATTCAATCTCTCTGTGCTTTTTTTTGTAATGAGAACTCCGTTGTTTATATGTTGATCAGTTGATGAAATCACGTGCTTGAGACGTTCTGCTTTTCTCAACTTAGCTGCAAGTATGTCACATCGTAGCGCTATGTGTCAGACTGCTGCATGCTTTGTTGCTTCTTTTTCTTCCCCTGATCTATGTGCATTTAATGCGAGAGAGTTCTCATTGGATCAAAAACAAACTTCAAGAAATATCTTTCCAGTTGATATTTCTTGCTTCTGAAACACGTTACGTTGATTTTCGTGTAAGTACTGATGACGGGTGCATTCTGTCATAACGATCCACTGACTACCAGCCCTGATGGACTTTGATCAGTGCTTCTAAATCCCTTGATGCTTATTGACTGGATCAAGGCTTCAACTTTCACTTGAGTTTCACTCAGTGCTTCTTGATCCTGATGGTTATGACTGATGGTACACACTGATGGCTTCCACTGATGCCATGTTGACCATTCCCCCTGACGGGTTACCCTGATGGGTTGGCCTGACACTGACATGTCCTAAAGTGTTTCCCTGACGGGTTGGTCTGCCTTCGTCATACCCTGACAGGTTTCCCTGATGAGTTCCCCCTGATGGGTTCCCCTGATAGGTTCCCCCTGATGGGTTTCCCCCTGATGAGTTTCCCCTAATGGAACTTAATCAACGTAACTTTGTTTAGAATTTCTGATGTGCAGAATACTTTGACTGTTTATAAGTAGCATCAGACATTCTTCTTCACTTTGTCAAGTCCTTTGAATGTTTCTGTTTTCTGACTTGTCTTGTGAAGAGATTGACCATCCACTGATTTATCAGTGGATGCAAAACTTGTGCTGATCTTAAGGTTTATAAAATATCTCAAGTATTTACAGTTGCACAATTTATTACATAATCATCATCATCATCATTTATCTCTAACAATCTCCCCCTATTTATGTTTATCAATTTGATAACCATAAATTCCTAGATGCACTGATGATGATGTCAAAATCAATACTAAATACATGAAAGAATTTTGAATGAATTAATAAAAGAATTTTTGTACAAGTATTTTCCTATAACTATTACAAAAAGAATGTTGTATTAGACATCAGGATCCCTTTTCCTTTTTGCTGAGACAAAGGGCAATGGATGACTTGATTCAATCGGTTGAGTGTCACTTCCAAGGCCTTGTCTTCTTTGATCTAGGTTTTGATCAGGAATCCTTAGTCTATTGTCTTCTCCACCTGCTTCCAGTTGCTCCAGCTCCTTTTGAAGAAGTTTTCTGAAGTTGACAATGTTGACATTGCTGCTGGATTCCAAAGCTTCAAGGACAGATTTTATTTCTTGAACATTGGCTGCAGCAAGTTGTGACCAGTAGAAGGTAATGATCTCCCCCTTTTTATTTTTGAATTGAACACCCATGGGGCTAGTGATCATTTTTGGATATTCTTTAAATCTCTTCACTGGTGGCACATTCCTTACTGCAGTGTTCCCATCATCAGCTTTGGTTTCTTCAATCTCCTTCAATACTTTCTGAGTCAGCAGTAATCTGAACTGGATAACATGTTCATTTTTGTGATAAGCTATTTGGCTTAGAACATGCATCGCTTCCTCCAGGTCGAGACCATCAACGTCTTTGATTTTAATGTTTTTCTCCTGACCATCAGTGGATTTGTAAAACAGCTTTAAAGGTCTTTCCAAGGTTGTGGGCAGACTCATGTCATCGTTGATGGCTCTCCTCAGCTTATCAATCAGTCCCCTCAAGTCTCTATTAGCCGTTGACGATTTTGAAATTAAATTCAGAACTAATCCCAGCTGTTCAGCATCCATTCTCCTAAACCAGTCAGTTGTGACATTGAATTGCGACCCACTTTTAAGTTGCACTGTTATCAGCTGATCCATTCTATTGTTGAACCTGACATCTATGCTTTTAATGGAGAACATAAATGACAGGTTTTTGCGCCTTTCTTCTCTGAGGGATTCAGCTAGAGTGGGTGGACCAAATGCTGTGGTAATAGGAGAAGGTGCTTAAACCTTGGCTTCAGATGACTTGGATTTGGTGACATCAGGGTCTTCAAATTTGTCTTGATTTTTATCCCTTGATGCACCTTTAGGGTTCTGAGATCTTCTTTGCTGAGGATTCCTGGAGGTCCTGGGCCTGACACTTTTCTTCTTCTTTGCTTCCTCCTGTTCCTTTGCCATTTCCCTCTCTTCATCTTCTTGAAGTTGCTGTGCAAATAGTGCATCAACTTCCACTAGCTTTTTATCTTGAGGGTAGACCAGCTCCACTTTCCCATCAATTATAGCTTCAACGGGTGTTGGAAAGTGGGCTGTCTTCATGGCATCTCCAAGTAGCTTAGGCCCTGATTGAGTGTTGGATTTCTTCTTTAGTTCCTCAATCAGGATACCCTTGCCTTTATCCTTGGATTTTGGAGCAGGAACAGGAGCAGTCACATCCCCTGATGGTTGACTTGAATTCTCAGCAACATCCCCTGACGACTGCTTGGTTGATTTCTCCCCCTTTTTGACAGCATCACCAGTGGGAGTTGAGAGTCGGAATGTGACTTGAAGAACTTGTTACAAAGTGTCAGCCATGGAATGTTGCAGAGTTTCCATGCTGGTCAGTTGGGAAGTGAGATCAGAAAGCTTTTTGTCTACAATGTCAGCTTGTTTCTTCATTCTGAGGAGGGTCTGGCTGGTGACCATAGAGTCAACAACTTGCTGTACATTTTTTATCTTTGAAGAAAAATGTGTATACAATTTTTTATTTTCTATATCTATTGACCAATTGTACAGTGTCAAACATTTGATTCTGCTGAAATTACAAATCAACTCCGATGAACTGGGAAAAATCATCTTGTGGAGCATCATCTTCATCACTTTCAGAAGTAGAAGTAGTATATACAGTAACTGTGTTTTCTCTCTGTTCTTTATTTACAAGGATCTCATCCTTATCTCCCTTATTCTCTCCTTTTACTTTGCCATTATATCTTAATGTGGAGAATCTGATTGTATGACACTTAATGTTTGTGTCATTATATCTGAAGAAATTTGAGGAACAGAGAAAGAAGGAAGTGGTGTAGATGGGAGTGTTGGTTGAATCACTGAACGAGGAGGTGATTCATCAAAAGATGCTGTAGAAGAATGCTTATGACTCATGTTGATCTTATTGAGAAGCTTCTGAACTACAACATCTTGAGTGGTGTGTGCACTCACTGTGTTAGATAGCTGCAAGTGGCTCTCACAGACCCTGATGGTAGGTTCATCAGTGTCGATGGTCAGTGTATGTGCCTCACTCAACTGTGTCCCTGGTTGGGGACTATTTTCAATAACTAATTCCTTTTAAGAGGAACTAGTTAGAAATATGTTTAATTCTTTATCAAAAGTAGTATCCTTTTGAGAGGATACTGCCTGGTCAGGCTGTGGGGTAACACTCGTGGCTCCCTTCTTCTTCTTACGCCTGTAGCCAATCACTCTCTCTCCTTGCTCCCCCTCAGTTGATGTGGTAACTTCACTGGGTTTTCTTTTAATCCCAATAGTCTTTTGAGAGACTGTCGGTTGGGCTTTTGAGAGTGGTTAGGTGGAAATTGGTTGTTCTACTTGGGTAGGCAGAGAGGTGGTGGTTTTCTCTACCGTAGTAGATGAAGGTGAAGAATGTACAGTTTGAGAAGTAGAAGGTGTAGAATTTACTACCTGTACCATATGCGATGGAAGTGCAAATGATTCTGCTGTATACGATTTCTTTATTATTTCTGCAAACAGTTTCTTTGTTTGCTTGTATGTCTGTACAGATATATCATTCTCAAAAGAAAAATTAGTAATTTGGTCTTTAATAATCATAAACAAAAATCTTGCATAATATACTTCAGTTTTCCTATTATTAAAATTATCTAATTTATTTACTAGGTCATCAAAAATTATTTTACCTATATTTATATTTACATTTTTAATTATTGCGTATGCTATTTTCAAAGTTAAAGAGGTGATAACCTCAAAGTTAGAACACTTACCTGAGAATACCTTGGTGATTGTATCAAACAGGTAAGAGATCTCCCACTTAACATTCACCCTCTTGAGGTCTTTGAACTTTAACACTGCATTGGGAGCAGCGTTATAGCCCAATTCCCTCAAGAAATCCAGTAGATCTGCATCACTGGGTGCGTCCACCAGATCTTGAGTAGGTAGCCCCAAAGTAGAGTTAAGTCTGGAAGGGGTTATTTTCCCTTTCTCAGAGGAAACTTTGAATGAGATTCCCTTGACCGCATCAGGCCTAGTGGTGGAGTACATGAACTTGGCACTCGTCCAAAGTTGAGACAGTGTTTCCCCCGACATTTCTTCATCGGTAAAGATAGCTTTTCTATACTCTGAGTTGAGTAGATAGTTCATTATTGGTTTAAAGCATTCACTTACCTCATCAATGTCAGAGAAACCCACATAGTTCGTGGGTGGAACTGTCAAGTTCCTAGGAATCTGTTGGCGTGCCATGGATGCTTTGAAGATTTGAAGTTCTAGGGTTTCTGTAAAAACGAGAGAGAAGAAAAAGAAAACTCGAGCAAATATCAGAAAAAGATAAAAAATTTTAAGGAGTTTTAAAAAGTAGGAGAGATAGAGTATTAATACCTGCCTATTGACGTTTGAAAACTTCTCTTGAAAACACGCCATCAGGGAGTCAGTTCAGTTTCTGTGATGACACGTCATCAGTGAGAGAAGAACTTAATGATGAGTTGTCATCACTTAACTGACCGTGAAACCCGATGCAGTAAAAAAAAACTTACCCTGAAGATTTACTATATGTACATACCCTGACCCTGATGCACAAGACGGACACCCTGATCCTGACGCACAAGTCGGATACCCTGACCCTGACGAACGAGTCGAACACCCTGACCCTGACGAGTGAGCCAAACATCCTGACCCTGACGCACAGGTCGGATACCCTGACCCTGACGAACGAGTCGAACACCTTGACCCTGACGAGCGAGCCGGACATCCTGACCCTAACGAGAGAGCCGGACACCCTGACCCTGATGTGTCCTTAAGGAAGCCCTGACCCTGATTCATCAGTCCAAACAAAAACAAAACAACATAATGCAGAATATACAAGTATATACATATTTACAATTTGAACATATATAACCATATATCAATTGATTTTATCAAGAACTTATGAAATGAGTTAGAAATACCAAATCTTAGGAGTTTGACTCTGACCCTGACGCATAATTCACCATTCACAGCTCTCCCACAAGATTTGAAAAGGTGGCTTCATCAAGAGCTTTGGTGAATATGTCTGTCAGCTGCTGATTTGAAGGTACAAACTGTAGTTCAATATTCTCATTCATAACATGTTCCCTGAAAAAATGATATCTGATTTCTATATGCTTAGTTCTGGAATGTTGCACTGGATTTTCAGCAATTGCAATGGCACTAGTGTTATCACACTTTATTGGAATATTGGAATAATTCAGACCATAATCCATTAGCTGATTTTTCATCCATAGAATTTGTGCACAACAACTTCCAGCTGCAATATATTCAGCTTCAACAGTAGATGTGGAGATTGAGTGCTGCTTTTTGCTGAACCAAGATACAAGCCTTCCTCCTAGAAATTGACATCTTCCCGTTGTACTCTTTCTGTCAATCCTGCATCCTCCAAAGTCAGCATCAGAATATCCTAGTAATTCAAATCCAGACTCCTTTCGATACCAAAGTCCTAACTCTGTAGTGCCCTTGATATATCTCAAGATGCTCTTCACTGCAATGAGATGAGATTCCTTTGGGTCAGCTTGATATCTTGCACAAAGACATGTTGCAAACATTATGTCTGGCCTGCTTGCTGTCAAATATAGCAATGATCCAATCATTCCCTTGTAAGTCTTCAAATCAACTTTCTTACCATTCTTATCAGGGTCAATCTTGGTTGCAGTGGCCATAGGTGTTTTTGCTACTTTTGAGTCCTCCATATCAAATTTCTTGAGAAGTTCTTTGACATATTTTGTCTGATGAATGTAGATTCCATCAGAGATTGTTTAACTTGTAATCCCAAGAAGTAAGATAACTCACCCATCAAGCTCATTTCATAATTGTTTTGCATGAGTTTGGAGAACTTTTCACATAGTCTTGTGTCAGTGGATCCAAAAATAATATCATCAACATAAATTTGAACCAAAATCAGATGACCTCGGTGTTGTCTGAAGAACAAGGTTTTGTCAATGATACCTCTTGAAAATTTGTTTTCCACCAGAAACTTTAACAGTGTATCATACCAAGCTCTAGGTGCTTGCTTCAGTCCATAAAGTGCCTTTTCCAGTTTGTAGACATGATTTGGAAATTTTGAGCATTCAAAACCTGGAGGTTGTTGGACATACACCTCTTGTTCTAATTTCCCATTTAGAAAAGCACTTTTCACATCCATTTGATATATTTTAAAATTTGAATGTGCTGCATAGGCTAAGAAAATTCTTGTAGCCTCAAGTCTGGCTACTGGTGCAAAGGTCTCATCAAAGTCAATCTCTTCTTCTTGAAGATATCCTTTTGCAACCAGTCTTGCTTTGTTTCTTACAACAATGCCAGCTTCATCCATCTTATTTCTGAATACCCACTTAGTACCTATTATGATGCTTTCTTTGGGTTTAGGCACAAGCTTCCATACTTGATTTCTTTCAAATTGATTTAGCTCTTCCTGCATAGCCAAGATCCAGTCTGCATCTTGAACAGCTTCTTCAAACTTCTTTGGCTCAATTTGAGAAAGAAAACAAGCATATAGGCATTCATTAGATGTTGCTTTCCTGGTCTGCACTCTCTTGCTTGGGTCACCAATAATCAGATATGTTGAGTGACTTCTGGCCCATTTAGGATTAGAGATGTGTCTTGATGAGCTTGCTTAACTATCATCTTCTCCCCCTAAGCCTGTGCTCCCAGTATCTGAAAACTCTCCCCCTGAATTAGTGGATAATTCAAGGTTCAAGATATCCCCTGATGGTGCATGTCCTGATGAATGATCCCCTGATTGAGTATCCCCTGATCTGTTGTCCAGGAAATTGACTCTATCTGTAGAAGGGGATTGATTTGGATTGACATCAAGAATGGATAAATTCTCCATTTGTCTACACTCATCGGCTTCATTCTCTTGATAATCATTTTCATCTTCATTTTTAAACCTGAGTTCTTCATGAAAACCAGGGTCTTCAAGTCCAGAAATCTCTTGATCATCAAAATCTACATTTATAGACTTCATCACCACCTGAAGTCTTTTGTTGTAAACCCTG
Organism: Centella asiatica; assembly: GCA_014636745.2. Lineage (NCBI taxonomy): Eukaryota > Viridiplantae > Streptophyta > Magnoliopsida > Apiales > Apiaceae > Centella > Centella asiatica. Next base: position 17,730,821 of record CM025780.1, on the reverse strand, counting down.
TAGGCCTTGGATGACAGAGAATAACCTAGGAAAATTGCTTCATCAGCTGTTGGATCAAATTTTCCTAAGTTCTCAACAAAATTCCTCAGAATAAAACATTTGCACCCAAAGACATGGAGGAACTTGATGCTTGGCTTTCTCCCTGTCATTAGCTCATATGGTGTCTTGAAGTGAGCCTTGTTGATTAGTGATCTATTCTGAGTAAAGCAAGCAGTGGAAATTGCTTCAGCCCAAAAATAGGTGAGAATCTTTGCCCCTGCTAGCATTGATCTAGCAGTTTCTATCACGGTTCTATTCTTCCTTTCTACTACACCATTTTGTTGAGGGGTCCTTGGAGCAGAAAATGTATGATTTATACCTTTCTCCACACAAAATCTCTCAACAGCTGCATTCTTGAACTCAGTTCCATTGTCTGTTCTCAACATTCTAACCACTAACCCTGATTCTGTTTCCACCTTCTTGATATGGTCAATGATTTGTTGAGGAACTTCTGATTTAGCATGCTGAAACTTTACCCAAGTTTATCTGGTGTAGTCATCCACAATGACCATTGCAAATCTTTTCTTTGACACTGACATAATGTTGACAGGGCCAAAGAGATCCATATGTAACAATTGAATTGGATCTTTGATCATTGTGGCTTCCTTGCTGACAAAGGATGTTTTCCTTTGCTTCCCTTGTTGACATGCTGAACATAATCCTTCTTGGATAAACTCCATTTGGGAAAGTCCAGTTACCAACTCTCTCTTCACCAAATCATTGATTGACTTAAAGTTCGGGTGAGAAAGCTTCTTGTGCCATAGTCTGCTTTCATCAGGGGTTGCCTTGCTAAAAAGACATGATTCTCCATTCACTGAATTAAAATCAGCAACATAAAGATCTCCTTTTCTTGTCCCTGACAAAACCAGCTTCCCATCACTTTCATTTGAGATTAGACACTTATCTCCTTTGAAGGAAGTGATGAACCCTTTGTCACAAAGTTGACTTATGCTTATCAAATTGTGCATGAGTCCATCAACTAGTGCTACATTTTCAAATGAGACATTCCCATTTGCTGCTTTGCCATACCCAAGAGTTAGTCCTTTGCTGTTATCACCAAAAGAAATTACTGGACCATCCTTTTCTTGGAATTCTGTGAGCAGGGCTTTGTTTCCTATCATGTGCCTTGAGCAGCCACTGTCTAGAAACCAGATTTGACTGCTTTTGACCTTTCCCTGCACACAAGAAAATATTTAAATTGTTTTTGGTACCCAATTGACTTTGGGTCCTCTTGGTTTAGTCACAGTAATAGGTAAAACAACTTTATCTTTATTGGTGACTTTTGGTTTTGGCAAATTTAAAACTTTCTCCTTTTTAGGAGCTTCAATATATGCTTTTGATTTCTCAACAGTTAACTTGCTTTTATCCTTGGAGGAGCAGGCTTTAACAGTTGGTAAATCATCAGCATACAAAATTGTGCCAGTCAAAATTTGTGGTTTTTCTTTGCATTGAAAAGATAAATGATTACTGTTACCACAATTCCAGCACACTTTTCTAGGGGCTTCATGAATGGAAGAGTAATTGCTAGTTTTATTAACACCTAGCTTACCATTTCTATTCTTTTTGCTTTCCCCTGACAAGCCTTTTTCCCTTGACGGGCTACACCGGCCTGATGCACTCTTTTCCCCTGATGACTGTGTATCCACTTATGCACAGTCTAGTTCTTTCATAACTAGAGGGTTGAGCGCTTTGGCAAGAATAAGTTTCTTGCCTCTCCCACCACTAGTGGAAGCTTCACTTACTGGGAAAACATTCCCAGATTCTAGCTTTATGTCTGCCTTAACAAACTTGATAAGATGTATTGGCCTTTTTCCAAAGCTAGCTGCCATCTCAACCTCAATGGGAGGTTGCTGCACTTGAGTCTCTCCATAGCCTAAACCAGATTTTGGATCAGATTTTTGATTTTTTAAACGATCCTCCAGTTTCCTGCTAGACTCATTCCATCTCTTAATGACTTCCCTTTCTTGACTAAGAAGATTCGAGGTCCGTTCCTCTCTTTTGATAGCACAGTCAAGAAGATTTTTAGTCCTTGAGAGCTCTTTTTCAAGACTCTCAAGTCTGGAGTTTTCTGATTCTAAAAGAGTGTTCCTAGCAAATAACTGTACATTTATTTTCTGCACTCTCTCAGTTTCTGCTACAACACTCCTCAGGGTGTCATAGAGATCCTTTATCTCACAAACCATTTCCTTAACAGTTTTAACACAATCAGTTTTAGACATGTTAGAGGAAATTTTGAGGCTTACTTGTGAGCTGCTACTGTCAGTGGATGAGGCCATCAGGACTAGGTTGACATATTCTTCATTTTCTTCTTCATCAGAGTCAGCCCAGTCCTTTCCCTCTGCTATATATGTTTTTCCCTTCTTGTTTGCATTAAGAAGGTCAAAGTATTTCTTCTTGTAGTCCACAACAGCTTCTTTGTTTCTGGATTCACCATCTTTTGTGGCCTTGCGGCACTCGTTTGCAAAGTGGCCCAGCTCATTGCATCTGTAGCACTTTATTCTTGATTTGTCAATAAAGTTTTTCGTGCTACTGGATTTCCTTGCTGAAAATCGTTTAGATCCCGAAGGTTTTTGGAATTTCAGCTTGGAAAACCTTTTTGTAAGAAAGGTCATGGTTTCATCCAGCTCCTCTAACTCTTCTGGAGTATATTCTTCCTCCTTGGAGTTAGCTTCTTTGTCCCCTTCTATGTCAGCATCTTCTAGTTGCTGCTTCATCAAGACACTTGGTCTTGCTTCTTGTTTGTCCTTTGTGGCGGCCATCAGGGCTACAGATTTAAGCTTTCTGGCATCCCCTGACATTTCAGATCTTTGTTGAACCTCTAGTTCATATGTCTTGAGAGTACCATATAGCCTATCCAAGTCTAGAAGATTCATGTCCTTGGATTCCCTGATGGTTGTTGTCTTAGGATCCCATGATATGGGAAGGGCTCTCATGAACTTTCTGTTCACATCCTTGTTAGCATAAGCCTTCCCATATAATCTCAGGTCATTTACCAACCTGTTAAATCTGTCAAACATTTCAGTGAGTGTTTCACCATTTTTCATTGTGAACCACTCATACTGTTGTGTCAACAGCTGCAATTTGTTCTCCCTCACTTCCTCGGTGCCATCACAAAGGATTTGTATGGTATCCCATATAGATTTAGACATAGTCAGATTCATGATACTATTCAGCATATCATCGTCTAAATCATTATACAGGATCCCAATGACTTTAAGATCCTTTTTCACCTTTTCTCTTTCCTCTATCGTCATTTCATCAGTTGTCTTTGGGACAAGCTTTTCAGGAATACTGACTCCATTAACAACTTCTATTGGAATGAGCTTCTTGGGAACGTGAGGGCCTTCTTCTAGAATCTGTAAATATTCATCATCAATAGCTCTTAGATGAACTATCATTTTTTGTCTCCAGAAGAAGTATTTGCCCCTTTCCAACATGGGGACTTTACTGTTTCCAGCTTTGTTAGCCATAGATAATGATCGTTTTTAGCAAGTGAAATCTGCTAAGAGGCTCTGATACCAATTGTTGACGCAAAATAGGCTCAAGTGTTTGTAGAAGGGGGGGATGAATACAAACACTACAAACTTTTTGCTCTTTTTCTTTTTAAAAGGAGTTATAGGAAACAACTGCACAGATCAGAAAAACTTATGTAATATGAACACATAGATTCAAGTCTTGGGGTTTTTCTGGAAATCTGTATAATCACAAATGTGATTTACAGCTACAAATTCTGTAAATAAAATTCACAGCTTCTCACACTCACTAGCTACGAAAACTTTTCTCTGAAAAATAAATCTCTCAAGAAATATATTACAGAGCTTCCTAGTGTTGTGTGCTTCTATGTTTGTTTGATCTGTTGGATAGATTCAATCTCTCTGTGCTTTTTTTTGTAATGAGAACTCCGTTGTTTATATGTTGATCAGCTGATGAAATCAGGTGCTTGAGACGTGCTGCTTTTCTCAACTTAGCTGCAAGTATGTCACATCGTAGCCCTATGTGTCAGACTGCTGCATGCTTTGTTGCTTCTTTTTCTTCCCCTGATCTATGTGCATTTAATGCGAGAGAGTTCTCATTGGATCAAAAACAAACTTCAAGAAATATCTTTCCAGTTGATATTTCTTGCTTCTGAAACACGTTACGTTGATTTTCGTGTAAGTATTGATGACGAGTGCATTCTGTCATAACGATCCATTGACTACCAGCCCTGATGGACTTTGATCAGTGCTTCTGAATCCCCTGATGCTTATTGACTGGATCAGGGCTTCAACTTTCACTTGAGTTTCACTCAGTGCTTCTTGATCCTGATGGTTATGATTGATGGTACACACTGATGGCTTCCACTGATGCCATGTTGACTATTCCCCCTGATGGGTTGGCCTGACACTGACATGTCCTAAAGTGTTTCCCTGACGGGTTGGTCTGCCTTCGTCATACCCTGAAAGGTTTCCCTGATGAGTTCCCCCTGATGGGTTCCCCTGATAGGTTCCCCCTGATGGGTTCCCCTGATAGGTTCCCCCTGATGGGTTCCCCCTGATAGGTTTCCCCTGATGGAACTTAATCAATGTAACTTTGTTTAGAATTTCTGATGTGCGGAATACTTTGACTGTTTATAAGTAGCATCAGACATTCTTCTTCACTTTGTCAAGTCCTTTGAATGTTTCTGTTTTCTGACTTGTCTTGTGAAGAGATTGACCATCCACTGATTTATCAGTGGATGCAAAACTTGTGCTGATCTTAAGGTTTATAAAATACCTCAAGCATTTATAGTTGCACAATTTATTACATAATCATCATCATCATCATTTATCTCTAACAGAGGAGTTGGCCATCAGTGCCATGTTGACAAATTCTTCATCCTTTGATTCTGAATCAGCCCAATCGTTGCCTTCTGTGACCAGTGCCTTTCCTTTGCCCTTGCTACTGTTGAGGAGATCATAGTATTTCTTTTTATAGTAATCCTTATCTCTTGTGGCATCCCTGGGCTCCCTTGCCTTTTTGTCAAACTTGGGCTTCCTGCACTCACTAGCAAAGTGTCCAAGAGCATCACAGTTGAAGCACCTGAACTTAGATTTATCAACCTTGCCAGATTGACTTTCTTTCTTTGATGAAAAGACATTGGTGAATCCAGGCTTTCTTTTGCCAAATTTCAGCTTTTTGAATTTTCTTGCTATTAGAGCAAGAACTTCATCAGTGTCTTCTAAATCTTCAGGTGTGCAGAGTTCTTCTTCTTCCTCTGCATCTTTAGCTTCTTTATCAGATTCTTGATCAAAATCTGATTCGTTAATGAGAATTCTTTTCCCATCAAGCTTCATTCTACTTGTTTTTGCTGTAAAAGTAACAGACTTCTCTTTCTTGAAGTTAGCATTCAGCATGTTTCTCTTTTGCACTTCAAGCTCATATGTTTTGAGATTACCATATAGCTTGTCCAAAGACATGATATTCATGTCCTTAGCTTCTCTTACAGCAGTTGTCTTGGCATCCCAAGACTGTGGAAGTGACCGTATAAATTTGATATTTATATCTATATTCTCATAGACTTTCCCATGTAATCTAAGATCATTGATGAGTCTGTTGAATCTATCATATAGTTGAGTAATAGATTCTCCAGATTTGGCAGTGAAATACTCATATTGTTGGATGAGTAATGATCTTTTGTTGGCCTATACTTCTTCAGTTCCTTCACATAATATTTGAATGGTTTCCCATATCTCCTTGGAACTTTGGCAGTTGATGACACTGTTGAACATATCATTATCCAACCCATTGTAGAGGATGTTCATGATTTTTCTGTCTTTCAGGACTTCCTCTTTTTCTTCTTTGGTGAGCTCATTTGGCTTTTTAGGCACAAATGTTTCTGGAGTTGGAATGCCATCAACAATTCCTTGTGGCACAACTTTTGTGGGAATAACTGGTCCATCATTAAGTATGTCAGCATATTGAGAATCAGTTGATTCCAAATGCAAAAACATTCTTTTCTTCGATAAGAAGTATTCTTCCCTCTTGAGTATTGGAATTTGGACATTTCCATCCTTCTGTCCCATCTTTTGATCTATTGATTGTTGTTTTAATCAATAGGCTCTGATACCAATTGTTTGTCCCACAAGATGGTTTGTAGAAGGGGGGGTTGAATACAAACCACAAAATTCTTTCGAATTTTGTGAGTTTAGTGAATATACTGTATAATAGGTTGCGGAAATGAAAGAATACAATATATCACAAGTGTTTCTGAACTTTTATAAAAGAATGAAATATTACAAAAGCTCACTGGTTGAATGACCATCTTCTAACAATTCTGTTGAGAATAACAGCTGCACACTAGAATATGATTTCTAGCTTCTCTCAAGTTTATGAAAACTTGCTTCTCTTTCTATAAAAAAAATGATTACAGCAGCTAACTCTCTATATATATGAAAGTGTTGTTCTGAGAGATATGTGATCTGAGATAAGATGTATTCTTGTTGTTATCAGTTGTTTCTCAGTTCTCAGATATTCACACACTTCTACCTCAGCTGCTCTATGTCTATTTATAGACACAGCTTCCATATACTCCAAGCTTCTATTCTGAGCTGTTTACTAAAAATATCTCTATAGTTTCTTGGTACTTGCAGCTCTGTCACACAACTTTCTTCATTATACAGCCTCCCTTAGATGCCAGCCTGTTTATGTGACTTTTCTGGTGTATATTCACTGCACCAGCTTCCATTTTTCTTCTTGGAGTTCCGAAGATAAGATATCAGCAGAATATATCTTATCTTTGTGAGCTTCTCTAGACATAATTAGTCCAGCTTCAATGAACTTCTTGCTTCAAGTTGTTATAAGTTGTCTCTGCAGTATTTCAACTTGCTGTTTTGCAGGTATCATGCTTGTGGCTTTGCAGGTTTCATACTTGCAACTTGATGTGTATGTGTGTATAACTTATTTCCTTGAAGCTTCCTTGGTAGCCAATCTCTCCTTATTAGACAACCATCCTTATCTTTATTTCCACCGTCTTTAGTCATATGTCATCCCTTATGTCAGTGGAAATTTATTCTCTGATGGATAGTCTTTGGTTGCTTCAACATTAGTCTCTGATGAACAAACACTTAGTCTCTGATAGACCAAAAACTTAGTCTCTGACAGTCAAAAAAACTTAGTCTCCGACAGTTCAAAAACTTAGTCTCTGACAGTTCAAAAACTTAGTCTCTAACAGTTCAAAAACTTAGTCTCTAATAGTTCAAAACTTAGTCTCCGATAGACAAAAGCTTAGTCTCCGATAGGCAAAAAGCTTAGTCTCCGATAGACAAAAACTTAGTCTCCGATAGGCAAAAACTTAGTCCCCGATAGGTAAAAAGCTTAGTCTCCGATAGAAAAAAACTTAGTCTCCGATAGGCAAAAACTTAGTCCCTGATAGGCAAAAAGCTTAGTCTCCGATAGACAAAAACTTAGTCTCCGATAGGCTAATTTTGCTTGATCAACTTTGACATTTGTTGAACTTTCCAAGTGCATTCATTGTAGTCTCTGATGCTTTTCTGCAGTTTCTTGATAGTAGATTCTGATAGTGCATTACTGCAGGTACTTGTACATTTACAAAATTTAACAATTCTAAGTGTTATACATCATCATCAAATGCTATAATTCCTAACACATGGCTAAACAAATCCAAACTGGTTCATACCACAAAAAAGGAGGAAAGAAGCCTGAAAATAAAGTAGAATATGTAGTACTTTGAAAAGGGCCCCCAAAGGAGCCCTTTCAAGCACCAACCAATTCGAAACCCAACTTCAACAATCGACAAAATGTTCAATATTAGCCAAGGAGGCCCGAACCAAGGAAGTTTACACCTTTAGGAGAACCGTTGACAAACGTACTGCAAGACTTGTTAAACCAGGGTATGATCAAAAAATCAACAAGGGTGCTAGACCAAAATAGTAAAAGGTATGATCCAAACCAAAGGTGTGCATATCATTGCGATCTACCTAGGCATGATACTGAGAAATGTTGGGGCTTGAAGCACCAGGTACAAGATTTAATTGATCGAAGAGATATTGTGATCGAGGAAACGCCAAATGTGGACAACAATCCATTACCTAAACATGGTGGTAATGTGAATGTGGTGGGACAAGAAGGAGAGACGGATGAGAAGGTCAAGCACATGTTCCCAATATCAAATAAGAAATGCATGGTGGGAACAATTACCCAGGATTAATCTTCAAAGGACAACCCGTGAAGAATGACCAAGGACTACAAACCAAAGTGTTAGTAACCAACTAAAAAGGGAAGTGTTCTTTTCTTTTAATTGTTTAAAATTTTGCTGAATAGTGATGAGTTATTAAGTAAGACTTTTGGTAAAGTACAATCAAATGTAGTAAGAACTACGTTATGGGCCTGATTCCCTACAAATGGGATACGTAGTCTACCTTTCACGATTTGGCCCTAACTATTTTCAAATATTCAGGATCACCTTGAAACATTCAAAGTCCTTTTTAAATACTATAGAATTCTCAAATCATGATAGATTCTAAATCCTCGTGCCTTTTAATGTATAGAAGTCTAACTTTTGCTTGACCTAATTTCTAGATGTTTGATGATATCTAAAGCGTTAAATAAACAGTTTATTCAAAGGATATTATCAAGGGAAACTCGCCCATCAAGCAAAAAGAAAATTTGTTTCAAGATAATCTTTGACTTATTGCGGTTATCAAAGTCTTTCATTGATATGTGGACTAACTATTGATTTGTTTGATTGTTGAAGAACATTTCAAACTGTTGCCAACACATCCTTGTGGTCTAAAACACTGCCTTCTACCAGAGTGAGATTTTCACACAACTTGATGTTACCAGACACTTTGATCATTTAGGCTATAGGGTATTCAATCATTTATTTTTGGGTTTTAAGAAGTCACAAATTTGCTCTAATGTCTATCAAATCGAGTAACCGGGGGTACAAGTCTCTGGAAACATCTACACTCGTGTAAAAAGGAATCGACAGGTATGAGCAACTTGACTAGGCTTTGCAGGAGACCTTTGTTATTTGAGCAAGTAAACCCTTAGGGAACTTCTCTACGTTCTAGCGCCCTAAGATTTTTAGAATCTAGGAGTCGTTGGCCGAAAACTCGCTATATGGGTAACATCGAAAGTCCGAGAAAGTGAAGTATTGCACTGTCAAGATTTATTGAGGAAAAAATGGAAAAAAAAAAGAAGAGAAAAGGAAAAAGCTAAAAAAGAAAATAAAAATGTCTAAGCCCCTAGCATAGGATCATCACACACTAAATGTGACGACCCCAAAATCCCTTACCGGACTTCGGGCATCGTCAAAAATTGACAAAAGAACAGAAATAACATCCAAGCATACATATCAATAAATGAGAGCAATAAATTGTATTCTCTATTACATTCGTCCAAAATAAGATTTTAACAGCAGAAGTCTATGAGAGTCCACACAGGCCTTACAACCTAAACAATTCAATAATCGTCTCACACTTCACTCTTCCTCAGAATGCTATCCACAAGAGGGCAATGAGAAAGCGTTCACTATGTCATCCTTTCTTTGCCTTTAGCAGACGGCTCGGCCTTCTCGCCATAACCTGTAAAACATTGTATAATAGCAACATGAGCAATTTACACCCGCAAGTATATAATCAAGTATTGGTGTCTTTGAAATAGGAGAAATTTTCATGGCTTAAGTGTTTATGCAGTTGGACAGAAACAATGTCCACACCACTGAATAACTTTAAAGAAGAATATGTATATATAGCTTCCAGGGTCCCCAACTGATAACGAGGTATTTGACCCTTTACTTGAAAGAAGTCTTAAATCATTCATCTGCCCTCTCTTCATCAGATAGTACATCACCTAGCCTGCCTGACCACTATCTGACTTAATCTCTTCATCAAACGACATATCAGCAGGCCAGCCTAATCGTTTGACTTCATTATAATGAGGTACGTAGTCGAAGCAGAATCTTTAGTCTGCGAGGGTTCGGTTACCGATGCCTCAGTTTCTGTTACCTATCATCCTTAGGCCTAGGGTAACAGGCAAACGCAACCCGTTAGCCTTTAGTTACCCACACGGATATACTTTACAAGTAGGGGGTAAGAAGAATTAAGTTATGTTCTATCCATATAGGATCTACCTTGGCGCGTTAGCGAATTTGAATGACTAACATCCGCTCAAAAAAATGTTTGATTCCAGTACAACATTTTTCACGTGCATAGAATCAAAAGATCATACGTTACTTAACTTTGGAGAAATTCAATCATAAGTGCAGACATAAGAATATCTTGGATACATTACGCATATCGAAAGAATGATCATGCGTATTAATTGAAAGAAAATAGAGTGAGTATATACTTGCATTGGTCCTTAGCTAAAAAAAAAAAATCAAACTCGATTCACTTGTGAGTGAGACACTCTGTAAAAACATGCATATAACATGAGAAATCTATATTTTTGATAAAGATATGAAAAAAAAATGCACGTGTGACGTTCGTGAACTTTTAAATGTGAAAATGACCTTATGAACCTTTGAGGTTTAATAAATAATCACTAATATCTTAAAATAATTTAAGAAAATAATATTTTATACTTTCAAGGCAAACTACGCATCAGTGGATCAACATCGAAACATGAAAAGTGGTCATCAGGGGTTGCAGTCTCGTCCATCAGGGAATGTGATATGGCCGTCAGGGGATGACTGCTCATCAAGGGATGACTGTCCATCAAGGGACAGTCTTCAATCATCAGGGGATAACCTTCGGTCATCAGGGAATGATCCTCGACCATCAGGGGATGGTCTTCGGCCATCAGGGGATGACTTGATCATCGCCAAACTCCTCGAGAAGTCATCGTTGAACTCATTAGTGGATACATTGTTCAGCGCCAAACTCTCTTGGTTGTCAGGGGATGATTTGTTCATTGCCAAATTCGATAAGTCATCACTGAACTTCATCAGTGGATAATTTATTCAGAGCCAAACTCCATGGAGAAATGTTGTTTAGCACCGAACTCGCTAAGTCATCGCTGAACTCGTCGAGGACTAGGAATTTTTGTCATCAGAGACTAACAAAATTTGTCCATCAAAGACTAAGTTCCAATACTTTCGGAGACTAACATGGAATCTCTCAGGGATTATTTCCACGGTCAGAGGCAAACTTCACGCTGACGGAGACTAAGCTAGGACTTGTCTCTGGTACAGGGGTGACTTCATCACTCCACAGAGGGTGGTGTTAACACCAGGTGACCACGATTAGGGCAACTCTCAACGTCTCTTCTGCAGTGTGTGACATTCTTATCGTCTACCAAAACTTATAGACACTGCTAAACCTCAAGGGCTCAGAAAACTCAAGCATGGTGTTTTCATTATTAATAAAAAGAAATGTTTGGTAGTCAAAGATTGTCCACTAGATGGTCGTCAACAAATCTTACTCTCCTTTTTGGTAGCTTTTGAAATAAAAGACATTAATACCAAGTGTTAAAAGCATGCATTAAGTTATACTTTTGGAAGTGAATGAACCTAGTATGGTCACAAACATGGCATGCATACAGAACAAAAGTGCAGGAACAGAACAGAGCTTTAGTATAGTGTTCTTACCCTTTTTGGTCGCAAGGAAGAAGTTAAAACTTGGTTTGTCTCTTGAGAAGGACAGTTGTTCTTAAAGGTGAACCTGGATAGCTTTAGAATGAAGTGATTGGTGAGAAAGGGTGGATGCAACGACTACTAACGTCAATCGGTCATCTATCATAGCCCACTCTAGTATATTGTTGGAGGTGATATACATTAATTACTCTTGTCTCACTGCCGTCTTTGGTTTAAAAACGGGTACTGTAGCATGAAATCCTTCCCCACGTGAGAAATACACTTACTCTTGGTAAGTGCTTGAATAAAATAAAAGGAAATATGATAATAACAAAATAATCATTAAAGGGTTTGAGTTCAAAAATATATTTAAAAACTTTTGGACATCACATTGCCATAAATTTCCTTTAAGATATGAATTTATTATTCATGCTAAAAAAATAAAATGATAAAAGAAAATAATTTAAACCTTCATACATAAAATTATTCATAAAGTGAAATAAAACATACAACAAAATTCATCTAATTTTTCGGGTTCTCACACTCAAGATCACCCAAGTTGTTTATTAAACAAACTTTGATTGAAGATTGGTGTCTTTTAAAACAATTTTGTGATTTCAAAAGAGAAATTTTCTTCAAAGATTAGTCATACTCCTTAGAGAAAGTCCATGCACTACAAAAAAAAATAACTTTCAGTGACGATCAAATTTTGGTCACTAAAAGGACTTTTGGTGACATAATATGGTCACTAAAGACCTTTAGTGACCAAATAATGGCTCGTCACCTGCTCGTTATTAAATCTCAATCACTAAAGACTTTGGTGACCATGATTTTGAAGGCGGTCACTAAGTTGAGCTCCAAGGAAAGTTGGTCACTAAAACATAACGTTTAGTGACCTAAGAGGTGGTCACAAATTTGGTCATCAAACACTAACGATGAGTCACTAAATTTCGTTCGGGTAGGCCGGGCAATTGAATTGGTGACCAACATGGTGATGAAAACTTTGGTCAATGATTTAACAGATTTGTGACCAATAATTAGTCACCACTTATGTCGTCAATAAACCATTCAAGTAAGACTTCATTGGTGACCAGAGTTGTCACTAAATTATTTATTGTGACAAAAAAAAATTGGTCACAAAAGTTCATGGTGCTGACCACATTCTTTGTCATCATTTTACATTTGTGACCAATAAGATGGTCAATAAATTTTTGATAGTGACCGAGAAGTGGTCACCAAAACTTTTAGTTTTTAATCCTTGAATGCTCACCTTTATTGTCCCTAAAAATCTAATAATAAACTTCCAATGCAATTTACTAAACAAAAGATATTTCTTTCAATAATAAAGTAAAAACCTTAAAATCCACAATACTCCAATCCACAAGTACTATGTATTGATTACAATCACTTGAAAAAAAATAAGTAATAAAAACAGTAATAAACAATCATCTTGAGTTCGACTCGCATTGATGGCTACAAATTTAGCTGCATAAGCGAAACAAAAAATAGTAATAAAATCACAATTAATGCGAAATTAGTCATAGTACAAAAATGATGAACACAAACAGTTGAGAAGTGAAAGCTTACTAACTGTCACATTACTGAAAAAATGATGCTTAACTATTACATCCAAAATGATTGTTGCTCCAATGATGAAGCAAATTGCAAACAACATTCGTGGCAAAAGAACGTATTAAGAAAAAAGTACACTTTAGTAGAACTGTAATTTTTCAAGTAAAAGTTTTGCATTAGACCAAATGGGAAAGAAAAGAAAATCTCTAGCTAGTTTAGAAACAAAAACAACACAGTACTATGGTTTAAAAAGGGGCAGTAAGTGAATCTGAATATTAATTTTTCCCTTACCAAATCCTCATCCTCTTCGCCAAAAATTGAAGGTTCTGCAATATTAAACAAATATGGCAACATCAGATCATTCATCTCTCAAATTTTTATGCAAAAAGACATGCACCTGTGGCAGACTCGATTTATCATGCAAGTAGCCAGCAGCTCCTGGTTTACTAAGTAGTTATAGATAACATGAATAATGTTACTACATAAAGTTAAGACTAGGCTAAGGTGAATATTAGGCCGGAGACGGTGCTTTTATTTTTGAAAAAAAAAA
>CM025780.1:17680323-17717096 GCA_014636745.2 Centella asiatica | reverse complement strand
AAAAAAAAAAAGAGGAAATGTTTGAATAATTTTCGTAGTGAGGAGGCTCTTGAAACTTTTGATAACTCAAAAGAAATTACCTCTTGCAGGTAGATAAAATGCAACTATCTCCCTCATGCAAACAGATAATTATTGTCTTTAACCAAGAAGAAAATAGTAAATGCAATAACTCAGAAAATTTACACTAACTATGAATACTAAAGAAAATTGACTGCACTGAAATATTAACCAAACGATGTAAAGAGTGCCACAAGTGGAAAAAGTTGCTTAGAGTCACAAGCCAAAAAAATATCATCATATCATCATTTTACCAGCAACTTCGCATTAACAAGTTTGCAGGGGATCTTAGAGGCCAGATTACATATCATCATTTTCTCTTGTTGCCCTGTGTCAACCAGCAAGTCCCATAGGTATTCCCAACAAAAAGAAGGATAAAAAATGTTTTTATTTTTCAGAAGTGGAAAAGACCAACAACTCACCTTAGAGGTTCCTCCTATTCCTCATCTTCCTCTGCCTCTTCCTCTTTGTCTTCCTCTTCCTCTTCCTCTTCATCGTCTTCGTCTTCGTCTTCGTCTTCGTCTTCTGCTGTTTTGTTGGTGCAACAAGAGAAAGAATCAACTGTTCTGTTGGTGCAACAAGAGAAAGAATCAATTATTCAATTATTTTGTTGGTGCAACAAGAGAAAGAATCAACTGCTGACTTGAGTTTGTATTTCTGGTTGTATAAACGGACCCATTCTGCAAACTAATAGCTATACAGATCAATTAAACTATACAACTGATACTATATTCATACAAACTTATCAAATAAAAAAAAGACGCAGTTGCCTTCAATGAAAGATGGTTCACCACAAAAGATTTTACTCATATGTACAAATTGTTACAAATATTACTATTGAGAAGCCATTCTGAAATTCTGATAGTGTGCCTTTGCTGGATGAAATATTTAAGTCATTCAAAACAAAGTTATTCATGACATATTTCGAACTCAAAAGCAGGAACAAAGTTCAACCAAACAAATTTGTAGCTCTAACTTAAAATGAGAATACAGATTATCAAGTTGCAATTAAGTACAAACGTTTCCATTAATTTAATTGCTATAAATCACAATTACATATTGAGTTTAGAAGTATGAAACATAGTACCAAAAAACATAAGATTTCAGTAAGATAGCATTCAGATCTACTCACTTCACCATCACTTTATCAACTTTTGAATATTCAAAGACGAATAAGACACTAAATAGCAATGAACTGAGCATATAAACACGTAACTGCAACAAATTATTAGATCTGACAAAACTACTAATCAACTAGCAATAACATAGATCTACACAGCACGATTCTTCAAAATTATACTAACATACTAACACAAAAGTTCTAAACTGAACAGATCTACCAAAAAATTAAATGGTACCTTGGGATTTATCGACATAAAAGAGAGATTCACTAGGAACATTAGTGAGAGAACCGTCGGAGAGAGCAACTTTGGTAGATTTTTCATAGAAATCTTTGATGTCGACGGTGCTAATGTTGGCCATCGATGCCTTCTTCCCCTTCCTCGAGCCCTTAGCTCTCTTTCCCATTCTTGGATTTTAATGGAGTGCCGAGGAACAGCTGAAGCAGCAGCTTCAAATTCGCAGGGAGCAGAAATAGAGTATCCAACAGTTGTGTTCGCGGAAGAGAACAAAGAGAAAAGAGGGAAATAGGAAAGAGAAGAGAACCCTAACCTTAGCACGTGAGAGCCATTAGTAACACGAGGCGGAAATAGGGCTGATATGATACCAGATGACTAGTCGACCCAATTCATTTTGATAAATTTAATTTTAAACTTATGCTTATGTAAATAAGTTGGAAAATATTTTTGACACAACTTAGTTTATTTATATATTAAATTATTACGTCTGGTAATTCAATATTTATCAACAATGAATGTCTCAAGTGATATTCAATTCCCTTTTATATTTTTTATTTCTCTTCGTACGTTAACTGTCAAAATTCAAATTTGGCGGGTTAATACTCTGTCAAAATTCGAACACCACAAACCATAGAACAGGAAAACAAAAGTTACAAAAAAGAAAAAAAAATTGAACCAGACTTGTGTGTGGGGGGTGGGGTGGGGTGGGGGTGGGGGGGGATACGTGTCCTACTGATTTTTTTAATTTATTGAATCGAAAGGTGACATCAACCATTAGGTACACATTCGCGTGCAATATTATTTAATAATTCGTACCTGTCCAAATTATCAGAGCCAATTACTTCTCAGTGAAATTTCATAATACTCTAACATTCATGAGTCATAGTGCAAATGTAGTAATTCTTGAAAACTATTGTGGTTACTTTTATAAATATCAGGGTGTCACACTATTATTATGATAAATTAATGTGGTAAAATGAAAATACATTTAGGCCCAATGAATGGACATAGCCCTATTAGTTTATATGATTTAATATATTAGTACTATAATTGGGATTCAATTATATTAGTACATGTGACTTGTTACACAACAATCAGCAGATGATTGTTTTGGCGTAAGTGTTCTAAGGTAAAGTTTCCCCCCCTCATCAATTATATTAGTACATGTGAGTATAGTTGTACTTGATCCTTTTGTGATTAAATATTATGGTATGAGGTGTGTTTTGGTATCATCCAATAATTTTGTGTTGCTTGCATCCAACCAAACATCCAAAATCTTTTCTTCTCTCAGTATCCTCTGATGTCTAATTAGAATGGTGATAAAAAAAATACATGAATTGTAAAGGTAGTATTGTGTGAACAATTTCTCTCTATTTTTTTTTTCAAGGATCTCATCCTTGCTTACACCCACTCCTTTTGCCTGACTTTTACAAGTCAACCTTTCACATTCACTTTTTGTACTTTTTTTTGTTTTAATCTATTTTTTCTCACCTTTTTCCAGACACAAGGTCTGATTCTCATTTTGTATTCTCTTAGGCTCACTAGAAATATTTAAACTTTTCAGATGTGGATGACCTGGAGTGGTGTAGGAAATATAAGAAGTAAATGTTTTGGATCAATGGATGTTTGATAAAGAATAATTGTATTATCCACTTATCAGTTGAGAGCTGCTATAAGTGTTTCAACTTCAAGAATTGACTTCTTTGATGATTGAACTATCAAAGACTTTGAAACCAATAGAACTATTAGATTTCAATTTCTTCTAAAGAAATATCAAGGAGAGAAGAAGAAAGAATAAGATTATAAAATTGATTGTTGGTTGCTCCTCTTGAATAGAGAAAAGAGAGGCATCAATTTGAGACTCTGTGTGTGCACTCTCACTGACAGGTTGATCAATGATAAGAACTTGTTTCTTCTTCTTCATTTGAAAGGTGTAGATATGTATTTACTGTGTAGACTCATATGCATGTTTCCTTGGAGGTGGACTATTTTTAATAGATACAACCTTTTGAGAGGTTGCACCTAGATGTGTGATTTTTCCTTTTAGTCTCAATATCATTTTGAGAGAATATTAAGCAGTCTCAAAGGGTTCTCATTGTTCCTTATTTTTTTCCTCTAAATGCTCACCCTCCCCTCTTAGCTATTGCTGGTTGTGCTTATTTTGTTTTTACAACCTTTATCTTTTGAGAGATAGAAGAGGTGGCTTTTGTTATAGACTCATATTTAGAGGGTTTTGCTACTTAGGTGGAAGAAGTTGTACCATTACTAACATCCTCCATTGTAGCAGAAGTAGAAGAAATAAAGAATAAAGTAGTAGAAAGTTAAGAAAATACTAAATCAACTATTATAAGATCCTCAATTAGATGATGAACAATAAACATCAGGAATCTTGCATGGTATATTATTTTAACTATTTTATATAAGTAGGGGGTAATAATCCACTGACAATTAAACTATTGGAGGATAATTGGCCACTGTTGCATTATCATCAGTTGATAACTATCCATTAATAGGAACGATTATTGAGTAATGCTTCTCAATATGATTATCTGTTGATCAATTAATTTGTCAAAAGATAACTCATACTGCTTGTATTATCAGTTGTTAATTATTCTCTGGTAACTAAGTCACCAGAAGATAATTAACTACTGCTACTGATTATCAGTCTTGCAAAAACATTTCAAGGTTTTATTCACCAAAATTGAGCATACCTAACTCACTTACCAACCTGTTGAAGGTGGCTTCATCCAATGGTTTGGTGAATATGTCTGCAAGCTTCTTCTGTGTGGGAACAAAGTGAAGTTTCATTATACTATTCATCACATGTTCTCTAATGAAATGATACCTGATGTCTATGTGCTTTGTTCTAGAGAGTTGCACATGAGTCTCTGTAATTGAAATAGCACTGGTGTTGTCATAATAAATAAGCATTTGATTATACACCATACCATAGTCCATTAATTTCTTTCTCATCCATAAGATCTGAGCACAATAACTTCCAACAATTTACTTAGCTTCTGCAGTTGAGGTTGATACTGAATGTTGTTTCTTGCTAAACCAAGAGACCAACCTCCCACCTGAAACTTACAAGTGCCTATTGTGCTTTTCTTGTCAATTTTGTAACTTGCATAGTTTGCATCTGAATAACCTATTAGTTTGAAATAAGATTCTCTAGGATACCAAATGCCAAAATTTGAATATTCTCTTTACTACTATGGCGGCCCTAGAAATCCCATACCGGACTATGGGCACCGTCAAAAGATGACAACCGAAAGATAATATCATCCAATCATGCATAACATGAAATAAGAGAAATATAATCTCTATTACATTATCCATGTGACAACCCCAAAATCCCACACGGGACTTGGGCGTCGTCAGTAGAAGGAAATAGTCAACAACACATCCATACAACATCAATATACTAAATATTATTAATATATTCTTGCAAAATTCAGAGTACAATTTCTACAGCGGAAACTAATTTATTACAACTATTGGCACTATCCTCCTTGAGTGCTCTTTTAGGCTACTCCCTTTATTCTCTTCTTTTGCCGTTGTGGTACTATGCCTTACTCAAGTCCTGAAATTATGAACTTAATAAGAATGAGCAATTTACGAACTTAACAAGAATGAGCGATTTACGCTCAGCAAGTATATAAACACAGAGGAAAAGAACGTAAAATTTTTGAAGAACTTAATCAATAATATAATTTTGTTTGTGAGGTTGGGTGAAGCAATACCACTACCTCAGAGTTCTTTTAAACCTCAGAGTCCTTAGAAGGTTCGGTGAAGCAATACCACAGTTCTTTTATCCTGAGCTAACTTAATTTAGTTGTTGGGTGAAATACTTCTGTAAAACATATATATGTTTGCTTAGCATGAAAGTCTATGCTTGAATATAAATGTGAGTATGTACATATGTGATGTTCGTGCATGATCAGGGGATGGCCATCAGGAAATGGTCATCAGGGGGTGTTTCACCCGTCGGGGGATGTCTTATTTATTAGTGGATATCTGTCGTCAGGGGATGACTGGTTATCAGTGGATATCTATTATTAGGGGGTGACTTGTTATCAGTGGATGATCTCGACCATTAGGGGACAATCCACTCGTCAAGGGGTACATTACCCGTTAGGGGATAACTACCCGTCAAGGGATAAACTACCTGTCAGGGGATAATCCACCCGTCAGGGGATAATCTGCCCATCAGGGGATAATCTTCCCATCAGGGGATAATCTGTTCATCTCCAAACTCGTTGGCATACTTTAAGTCATTGCCAAACTCATTTGGCCATCACCAAACTCGTTTAGCCATCGCCAAACTCGTCAGGGACAAATTTGACTACTGTCGGAGACTAATATATTTTAAGTCATCGGAGACTAACATATTTTCTCGTTAGATACTAACATTTACCCATCAGAGAGTAACATTTGTTACTCATCGGAGACTTACAAGAATTGTTCCTCGGAGACTAAAAAAAATTGCTCCTCAAAGACTAATCTTAAGCTGTAAGAGACTAAGTTAGAACTTATCTCTGGTACAATGAATGACCTTTCATATGATCATGGATGACTAACAATGGACAAACCCAACTTAGGGTGCATCACTATCCTATTTTTTGTGTGTATCATTAAGTAATACACATAACCACAGATGAAAAAGAATACTACTGCATCTTTTGAAGCTCTATTCTTTTATTGGATAACTTAGCATGCACGACTAATACTTTCAATGTTACGCATGAGAGAATAAAACATAACAGAGCAGAGTATATGATTGGTATAAAGCTCTTACCTCTTAAAGCTTTAAAGAAAGGATTAGAATACTCATGTTGTTCTTCACGAAGACAACTGCTCTTGAAAAAGAAGAATGAAATTTATAGGGGTGTTGGGTTGAGAGAAGTTTAGGAAGTTTAAGAGTGTTTAAGGATGAGGAGTAGTAGGCAAGGGTCCTCCTATTTATAAGAGAGTCAAGGGAACTCAAAATATCTTATGTGAGATATTTCTCACTTCACATTAACATCGGACGTGAAATTTACTAAACTACTAAAGTATGCTAACAATTACGTAATTATTATACTTACACGTAAGTATAAGTTACTAATAGGTGTTAAATGGTCATACATCCTACTAATGACTCAGCTTTTGAAATGCTTACTCATTGAGAAAAATTTCAACATCTGTAATACTTATTCATTATACGGGGTGCTACTCAGTTATCCCTCTTGCAAGGCTAGTAGTAGTAATTCATATAATATCTTTGTTTATTAAATCAATCTATTAAATTTATCTCATTTATGATTTGAGATGAATATTTTCAAATTCCTTTGATGGTTTTTACAAAGGAATTGAGATTATTAATTTTGGACATCACATGGACATAAAACTAATGTATTAAAAATTCATACCTCATAGGAATTCATCCTATTTACATTTTATTTCTATTTAAAATTTTGGGTTCTCACAATCCAAAATAATTGTCTAAAAGCGAAAGTCTGTGAGGGGCCGATACAAGCCTTACAATCTAAACATTTCTATAATAACATCACGCTTCACTCTTCCTCTAAAACCCATCCACATGAGAGCGACCAGAAAGCGTTTGTCATGTCATTTTTGCTTTGCCTTTATTAGATGGCTTGACCTTCTCACCATAACCTGTAAAACATTTAATAATAGACATGCGAGTGATTTACGCTCTCAAGTATATAGTCATGCATTGGGTGAGCCTTGAAAGATAGATAATTTATAGGGCTTAAGTGTTTGTGAGGTTGGGCAGAGCCAATGCCGACACCTCTTCATAAATTGAAAAACGTATAGCTTCCAGCGTCCCTGACTGATAACAAGGGATTTGACCCTTTACTTGAAAGAATCTTGAATAATTCACTTGCGCCTTGTAACCATGTCCGTTTGGCACATGTGCCCTTACAAGCTCTATATCAAACAGTATATCAGTAAGTCAGCTTGACCACTGTCTGACTTCATCATATTGACATACGTAGTCAAAGTAGAAATCTTTTATCTGCGAGGGTTTGGTTACCGATGCCTCAATTTCCGTTCCCTATCATTCCTAGGCCTAGGGTGCCAAGCAGATGCATCTCACTAGCCTTTAGTTACCCACACGGATATACTTTACAAGTATGGGGTAAGAAAAATTAAGTCTTTTTATATCCGTATAGGATTTACCTTGGCGTGTTAGAGAATTTGAATAGCTAACCATCCGCCCAAAGAATTCTTGAATAGCTAACCATCCACCCGTTAAGGGATGATTGGTCATCAGTGGATAAATTTTGTTCATCACCAAACTCACCTATAATTCATTTGACAACTGCCAAACTCTTTTGGCTATCGCCAAACTCTCTTGGCTATCACCAAACTCGTTGGTGGGTAAATTGTTTAGCGCCAAACTCAGTAAGTCATTGTCAAACTCAGTGGTGGGCAAATTGTTCAGCGTCAAACTCATCGATGGGCAAATTGTTCAGCGCGAAACTCAATAAGTCATCGCCAAACTCATTGGAGACTAAGAAAAATTGCTCATCAAAGACTGAGACTAACTTTATATATACCATCTGGAGACTAACTTTTAACTTGTCAGAGACTAAATTAGAACTTGTCTCTGTTATAAAAGAGGACTTTTCATACTTTAGTTAATGATGTTTATCAATGGATAAACCTAACTTAAGGCATTCCCTTATCATCTTTTTTGCAGTGAGTATCATTTCTTCTTTCAAAATACACACACACACATAGTTGCAAATGAAAAATACTGCAGCCTACTACAGCTTTTATAGTTGCAGAGTCAAGCAACTTTTGAAGCCTTATTCTTATGGACACTGCTAGGCTCCAAGAACTTTGGTTGCCTATGACACAAGCATGGTGTTTTAACTACTAATATAGAACATGCTTAGAAGTTAATATAGTTGGTACGTTTCAAAAACCAATAACTCATGATGTTATGGGTATGTTTTAGAACATGCTTTTTAAACAAATTTTTTTTATAATCATGGCATGAATAAATGGACAAAATAGTACAGGAAAAGAGCAGGACTTTAATATAGTGTTATTACCTCTTTGGCTTTGAAGAAGAAGTTAAAAGCTTGGGCTGCTCTTGAGAAGGACAGTTGCTCTATGAAAGTGAACCTGAAATTTATGTGGGTGTTCGATTGTATAGAAATTTATGGGAGTGAGACTAGGGTTGTACTCCAAATGATATATTTATATCACTTGCCAAACAATAGGAGCAGTTGGATCATTTTTTTGAGTAGTTAACAATCATTGGTTGTATTGGGCAGTAACATGCTTTATAATGAAGTGATTGGCTAGATTGGTCGGTGTTGCCGCTGCCAAAAATCAGTCAATCACCTATCATAGCTGACAATCTATTGGACAAAAATCCTCCTCTCGTTGGTGCCTTATGCAACACTCTTTCGTTAAGGAAAAATATTTAAAAACATAGTCAAGCAAATACATCAGAGTGTACTACTAGAGTTGATTTACTAGCTGATGGGTCACGTGCAACTCAAACCCTAATATAATATAATTTTACCACTTGCACACACCAGTCCTTGATCTCAATATTTTACACTACAGTTCTTCTCTGCAGTGAGCTTTCCTCATGTAATAATTACAATTATTTGTTGTTAATGCTTGATTAAAATAATCATTTAAAAATTTGAGTTCAAAATGCATTTATATTCCTTTGGACATCACATTGCCATAGAAACTTTCATTCACAATATGAATTAATTCTTCATACATAATATGAATTAATTATTCATACATCATATTCCTATTTTTATTTTTGAGTTTTCACAACTGCAATCAAATGAGACCTTCTCTAGGATCAACTTGAAATCTAGCACATTAACATGTTGAAAACATGATATCTGATATACTAGCAGTTAGATATAATAATGAGCCCACCATGCCTTTAGAGCTTATGATATCAATCTCTTTTCTTAAGTGTTCTCCTTGATTCTTGAGAACAAAACATCTACAACCAAATACATGAAGAAACTTAAGTGTGGGTTTTCTACCTATCATGAACTCATATGGGGTCTTTTGATGAGTTTTTATTATCATTGATTTGTTTTGAGTGAAGCAAGCAATAGAGATAGCTTCAGCCCAAAAGTAGGTAGCTAACTTAGCTTCTTCCAGCATGGTTCTTGCAGCTTCAATTAGAGTTCTTTTCTTTCTTTCAACTGCTCCATTTTTTTGGGGAGTTTTTGGAACAGAGAAAGTATGAGTGATTCCTTTATTTACACACAATTCTTCAAATGTAGCATTCTTAAATTTTGTGTAATTATCACTTCTTAGAACTCTTACTCTCAACCCAAATTCTGTTTCTATCTTTTTGATATGGTTTATTATCATCTAGGTAGTTTCATCTTTTTTATGTAGAAATTTTAACCATGAATATCTGGTAAAGTCATCAACTATTACCAGTGCATACCTCTTCTTTGTAACTGACATCACATTGACTGGTCCAAATAAATCCATATGCATTAATTAATTTGGACTTGTGATGCTTGTGGCTGGTTTTCTCTTGAAAGATTTTTTTTTTTCCGTTCTGACAGGCTCCACACAGTCCATCTTGAGAATATTCTAATTGTGGAATTCTTGTCACCAGCCCTTTCGTCACCAAAATGTTGATTGTTTAGAAGTTCAAGTGAGAAAGCTTCTTGTGCCATAGCCAACTCTCATCCATTGATGAGTTACTGTAAAAACATTGAATTAAGTTATCAGTGGATAAATCCAAATTGACTATATAGAGGTTACATTTTCTTACTCCATTCAGAGTAATTTTTCTTGTTCTCGTGTCACTTATCAGACATTTTTTATGTTCAATATTGACACTGGAACCTCTATCAGATATTTGACTTATGCTCAACAAATTGTCTTTAAGTTTTTCAACTAGTGCTACATCTTCAATAATGACAGTTCCAGTTTGCACTATGTCATATTCCAATATATATCCTTTGTTTTAATCTCCAAAGGAAACTATTGGGCCAGCCTTCTCCTCAAAGTATGTTTGCTGGATTTTGTCTCCTGTCATGTGCCTTAAACATCCACTGTCCAAGATACAAGATTTTAACTTCTTTTTACCCTGCACACACATTTAAACTGGTTAGATCTTTGAGGAACCTAAGCCTGCTTGGGTTTTTATTTAACAAATTTAATCACAAGCTCAGTTTTAACATTTAATTGCTTCCACACCTTTTTCACTGATGTAAAAGTGTTTCTTAGGAGGACAAGTTTGAGCCCTAGATCTTTAAGGAGATCTTTTCTTTCTTTAAAATTGTTATTATCACAGTTATGTATGTTATAATGATTATAATTAGGGTGTGTATGCATATTAAAATTAGGATAAACATAATATAGCCTTGGTTTCTTACTTTGGTCCTTATTATAGCCTAGTCCCTCATTTGACTAGTGTTATATTTCTCTATTGTCTCCTTTACTATTTTAGAGGAGTTGGTCCATTCTTTGATGATGTCCTGCTCTTTTATAAGTTATACTCTTAACCATTCCTTTAATTGTTTAGCACATGCAAGATCATCTTGTGCATTTTTGTACTCTTTCCTGACTTATTCTAGAACACCTAGTTTAGACTCTAAAAAGGAATTTCTATTTTTTAATAGTTCATTAGAGTTTACGAGTCTCGCATTTTCTTTTACTCAGCATCTAAGTGTTCCTTTCAAATTGTATATTTCTTTACACATGTCACCTAGGCTATCTTTGCAATCAGATAATGATATAGTATAAGATATAGTTAAGTCAGTTACCTTGAAGTTCTTGGAGTTTGGACTTCCATCTGTTTCACTGCTGTTAGAGGAATTGGCCATCAAAGCCATATCGACATACTCTTCATCCTTTGATTCTGACTCAGCCAAATCATTGCCTTATGTGATTAATGTCTTTCCCTTGCCCTTGCTGCTGTTGAGGAGTTCAAAGTACTTATTCTTATTGTGACGACCCAAAAATCCCTTACTAAACCAGGGCTTCATCAAAAGAAGGAAAGATAACTTCACATCCAATCATAGCATAAATACTAATAAAAGGAATTAGTAAAGAGTTATTACAACCCAAAATATTACATTCTTAGCGGAAGCTATTCTATCTCTATATAACAATACAAAACATCACTCTTCAAAATATTTTCCTTTCTTCCTTCCTTATCGGCACTCAAAAGGGTTAGCCAAACTTAGTAGCCGATCATTTTTGCTTTCCCTTTGTCAGAGGGTTCAACCTTTATACCTTGCCCTGCAAGACATTAAATTCAACAAGAATGAGGGATTTACACCCAACAAGTATATAAACAATTTGGGGAAACAAAACTGGATTATTACTAGGGATTCAATTCTGTTGAGAGGCTCAGTGGAACAATACTAATGCCTCGGAAATCTTTGAAGAATCTTTAGGATCACTGATGTTAAACAACGTGTAATCCTCCTTGAAGAAAGGCAGGTATTCACCTGTGTATAACTTTCTCAAAATATCCATCGGGGGCTAAACCCGTTGCATCTGCTAACCATACGGTACACAGCCGGCCTAACTGTGACCGCATGATCCCTCCTTGTGTAAACGTACGTAGTCACTTAAAATTCCTCTAGGTCAGGTGAAGAACAAATCAGCACCTTTCCTTTCCTCTAGCCATCCATGTGGCATAACCCATTTAAGGGACATATCATTCTCATTTATTGCACAGATATAATATTGAAAAATAACTGATAAATCAAAGCTCCGTTATATCCATGAACTTCCATTCATATCATGCTAGCAGAAACTAAAGCATAACATTTTGATTCACAAGGAAATTTAAACATAAAAGTCATAACCTTGTACGCATGTCTAATCAATTGATCATGTGCTTAACAGAAATAAGCATAAGAGTGAGAATATACTTGCCTCGGTCCCTTGGTACACAATCAAATTCAATTTACTCATGAGTGGAAGATTCTCTAAAACATGCATATAACATTTTAATACCTTAATAAGAATTACGAAAGAAAATGCATATATGATGTCCTTAAACTTTTAATGTTTCAAATCGGACATACGAATCTTTGAGGTTAAAGGAAAAACATTATCAAATAATTTAAGGAAATAATGTTTTATAGCTTTAAAGACAGACTGCGCATCAAGGGAAAATCCTCCACGACAGGGATCCTTTGTCATCATGGGATAACTAGTTCCCAGGGAATGACTGGACATCAGTGGGTAAACTACTCGTCAGGGGATGTTTCGCCCATCAGGGGATAGCTTCTTGGCCATCAGGGTATCATCCACTCATCAGGGAATAGTCATCAGGGGATGACTTACCCATCAGGGGATAATTTCCTCACCGCCAAACTCGTCGGGTGATAACTTTGACTATCGCCAAACTCTCTTGGCTGTCAGGGAATGATGTAGTCATCGCTAAACTTAGTAAGTCATCACTGAACTTCATCAGTGGATAATCTGTTCAGCGCCAAACTCCTCGGGGACTAATATCTTTAGCCATCAGAGACTAACATATTTTTGCCCATCAGATACTACGGATGACGTCATTAGGGACTAAGCTTAGCCTGTCGGGAACTAAGGATGACATTATCAGAGACTAATTTAAACTTCCTTCATCAGAGAGTAACATCTATCTCATCAGAAACTAACATTAACTCATGAGAGACTAGAATTATCTTGTCAGAGACTAACATTAACTCATCAGAGACTAGAATAGAGCTCGTCTTCGTTTCGATGGAAGGCCTAACATGAACAACTCAACCTAGGATGGCTCATAAACATGAAAAAGCAAAAGAATATAATCATTCAAAGTTTTATTCCTACTTGAAAACTTAGCATACATGGTTAATAAATTTTTGATGCTATGTACGAAATAAACTAAGTAGAGTACCAGGTTCTTACCTCTTCGTCTAATTTAAAGCTTGTCTGAGAATAATTTCCCGAGAGAAAGACTTGGAAATTTATGAAGATGGTAAGTTTAGAGAAAAACTTTAGAAGAGAAATTTTTAGAAAAAAAAATATTAAAATTTTACCTCCGAATAAGGTATTTATAGCAGACTAAGATTAAGCCTTGAGATAAGATGATTGGTTAATCTGGACGGTAAAACGACTGTTTATCATTACTCTTTAACAACTAACAACGCAAAAAGCAGCTGCTGTCACACATGCACATAAGTTTCATCAACTAATGACACATAAGCAGCTTATTAAGCCAAACATCATACGTACATATGAGATCATTTCCCTTACATAAGCCATTCAAGTTATTTTGAATGAAACTTGCTAACTTTCACACTCATATTCCATAACATCAATCTTTGTTCATGCTTGATTAAATTAATCTCGTACAAGATTTTGAGATTACTGTATTCAAATCCCTTTGATGATTTTACAAAGGAAATTGAGGTTATAGAATTTTGGACATCACATGGACATAATATTCAAACATTTAAAATTCATACCTCATACCTCATAGGAAATCATCTCATAAACATTTTGATTTCTATTTATTTGAGAAAATAAAATTTCGGGTCGTCACATTCGACCCCCCTTAATAGAAGTTTCGTCCTCGAAACTTAGCTATCAAATAAATGGGGGTATTTTCCCATCCTAGCACTCTCAAGCTCCCAAGTAGCTTCTTCTACACTGTGATTCCTCCATAACACCTTTACGGAAGGAACCTCTTTATTCCTAAGAATTTTAACATGTCGATCTAAAACCTGGATAGGGACCTCTTCATAATTTAAATCCGGTTGCAGCTCTATCGATTGGTAATCGATTATTCTTTTATGGTCTGCTTTGTAAGGACGTAATACTGATACGTGAAATACATCATGGATGTGGCCCAAAGCCGGTGGCAGTGCCAATTGATAGGCCACTTCACCAATCTTCCTCAATACTTCGAAAGGTCCCACGTAGCGGGGCTCAACTTTCCTTTCTTATCAAAGCGCATTACACCCTTCCAGGGTGACACTTTCAATAGTGCATAACTCCCGTTTTCCAAAGTTTGATCCTTCCTATGTTGATCAGTATATTGTTTCTGTCGGTCTTGAGCTGCCTTCATTCTCATTCTAATCACTTTGATTGTTTCTTTAGTCTGTTGGACTATCTCCGGTCCAATTAGTTTCCTTTCTCCCACTTCATTCCAGTAAAGTGGGGTTCTACATTTTCGACCATACAATGCTTCAAATGGTGCCATGTTGATGCTAGCATGATATCTATTATTGTATGCGAATTCAATCAGAGGCAGATGGTTGTCCCAATGTCCCTTGAAATCAAGAACACAAGCTCGTAGCATATCTTCTAGTGTCTGAATCGTGCGTTCAGATTGACCATCTATCTGGGGGTGATAGGTCGTGCTCATATCTAGTCTTGTTCCCAGATATTCTTGGAAGCTCTTCCAAAATCTTGAGATAAACCTCGGATCTCGATCAGAGACGATGGAGACTAGCACTCCATGTCGACTCACAATTTCCTTAACATATAACTTCACCATTTGATCCATCTTGTATGTATACTTAATGACCAAAAAGTGTGCCGATTTGGTCAATCTATCGACGATGACCCAAATGGTATTCAATCCTCTGAGCGTGGTTGGTAATCCAACTATGAAGTCCATTGTGATAAACTCCCACTTCCACTCAGGAATTTCCAATGATTGAAGCAGTTCGCTTGGTTTCTGGTGTTCTGCTTTAACCCTCTGACATGTTAAGCATCTACTCACCCAATCAACTATTTCTCTCTTCATGTTGGGCCAACAAAAAATTTGTTTTAAGTCTTGATACATCTTCGTGCTTCCTGGATGAAGGGAGAACTTTGAGTTATGGGCTTCGTGCAGAAGTTCTTGCCTCAATTCAGTCTTCGTAGGAATCCACACTCGACCTTCATATTTCAACAATCCATCGTTGTGCATGCGACTGTTGCCTTTCTCTCCCTTAATCAATTTGTCTTTTTCCTTATAATGCTCTTATTGTGCAATTTTAATGAGGTCATGTAATTGTGCCAAGCTTGAATTTCTTCTTCCATATCTATCCTCTGGGCGGTGGTAAGTGTATGAAGTTGTAGGCGTTCGAATTCCTTTCGGACCTCTTCTTGTATGGTCATTACATTCAGTCTTTCACGACGGCTGAGCGCATCAGCAACTACATTTGCCTTTCCAGGATGGTAGTTGATAGAACAGTCATAGTCCTGAATCAATTCTAACCAACGCCTTTGTTGCATGTTGAGCTCTTTTTACGTAAATATATACTTCAAGCTTTTGTGGTCAGTATATATCTCGCACTTCTCACCGTAAAGGTAGTGCCTCCAAATCTTCAACGCAAAAACGATAGCTACCAATTCTATGTCGTGCGCAGGGTATCGTTTCTCGCAATCTTTCAGCTATCTTGAGGCATAAACAATCACTTTGCCATGCTGCATCAAAACTGCTCCAAGTCCTTGTTTTGATGCATCACTGTAAATAATGAATTCGCCCTTGTCATCCGGTAGTGTCAGAACAGGGGCTGTAGTCAACCTCTTCTTCAATTCCTGAAAACTCTTCCCACAATCAGGAGTCCAAACAAATTTTGTAGTCTTTCTTGTCAAGTTTGTCAAAGGCACAACTAATTTTGAGAAGTCTTTAACAAACCTCCTGTAGTAGCCTGCCAAGCCTAAGAAACTTCTTACTTCGGTTGGGTTTGTTGGCCAAGGCCACCTAGTGATTGCTTCTATCTTATTGGGGTCCACTGCAACACCAGTTTCGTTGATCACATGACCAAGAAACTTTACTTCCTTCAGCCAAAATTCACATTTGGAAAATTTGGCAAATAACTGCTCATTTCTTAGAACTTCCAGTGTTATCCTTAAGTGCTCCTCATGCTCTTTCGCCGTCTTTGAATAGATAAGAATATCATCAATGAAAACGATAATGAACTTATCCAAGAATGGTTTGAAGACACGATTCATCAAGTCCATGAAAGCTGCTGGTGCATTTGTCAATCCAAACGGCATTACTAAGAACTCATAGTGACCATAGCGAGTTCAGAATGCCGTCTTTGATATGTCCTCCTCTTTGATCTTCAATTGGTGGTACCCTGAGCAAAGATCAATTTTCGAAAAGTACCTCCCTCCGTTAAGTTGATCAAAAAGATCGTCTATCCTCGGCAGGGGCTTCCTATTCTTGATCGTGACCTTGTTCAACTCTCGATAATCAATGCAGAGTCTCATCGATCCATCGTTCTTTTGAACAAAAAATACTGGTGCACCCCAGGGTGACACACTTGGCCTAATCAATCCTCGATCCAAGAGTTCTTCTAACTGCATCATCAGTTCCTTCAGTTCAAATGGTGCCATACGGTACGGGGCCTTGGAGATTGGCATAGTTCTGGGAATTAAATTGATTTCAAAATCCACTTCTCTATCCGGGGGTAGTCCAGGCAACTTTTCTGGAAATATGTCTGTAAACTCCCTTACCACAGAGACATCCTCGATCTTAATTTCATCCTCGTCGGTATCATGTACATAAGCCAAGAAGGCTTTGCAACCTTTGCGAATCATCTTCTTTGTCTGAATCATGGTCATAAACGGTGATGATTTTACCATCTTGGTGCCATGGAACCAAACCTTCGCCCTTTGGGGAGATCGCAGGACTAATCGCTTCTTCTTACAATCAATATTGGTTTGGTGTTTGAACAACCAATCCATTCCCAATATTACATCGAATTCCCCCAAAGGAAAAGGAATAAGATCAGCAAGAAACTCGTGTTGATCTATTTTCAAGGTGTAGTTAGGGTAAACGTGAGAAATGCTTACCACTTCACGGTTGGCAACTACGACTTCTAAGGGCTTAGGTAGAAGTTCAGGCCGAGCTAGCATATTTCTAGCTAACCGTTCAGATATAAAACTTCGAGTAGCACCCGAATCAAACAACACATGAGCAGGTAAGGAGTTCACTAGTAGTGTACCTGTAACAACATCATCAGAAGCCACAACATCTTGCACAGTCATGTTGTAACTCCTCACTTGTGGTCGCACTGGTACAGTGTTGGCTCCCATCAACATTGGTTTTCCACCTTTCTTTTGAGGGCAATTTGGAGAGATGTGCCCTTCCATTCCACACGTGTAACATATCCTTATCGTGGCAAGCAGTCTGTTATCTTACTGAGGTTGTTGTAGTCTTCCTTGGGGCTAGGCAGCGGCGGGGTTCAAAGTCGGACAATTTGAGGAGAAGTGCCCCGGTTGGCGACACTTGAAGCAAACATCCTTCCCTCTCAAGCACGGGGTTGTGCCATGGTTCTTCCTGCAGTTTGAACACATAGTAGCCCTCATTACAATGCCATTAGACGATTGCTCCCTCCACTTCCTCTTTCCACTGTTGTTCAGACTAATACTGTTGTTACTCCTCTCTTCCTTCTTTATATCACCAAGGTTCTAATGGTTTCCTCTATTGTTTCCCTTCCTCCTATCTCCCTTCTTGTTCTCCCGATTGAACTCATGTAATGTCTTGTTGCTCCATTTCGCAATTCTTGCTTTCTCCACGACTGCATCAAAGGTTTCTAGTTGGAAAATTGCTACTTGCCTCAAAATCCAAGGGTTCAACCCTTGTTCAAATCTTCGGGCCTTTCTCCTGTCATCACTCACCTGATGAGGAACGCATCTCATTAGCTCATTAAACTTTGCCTCATACTCATCCACTGTCATGGACCCTTGATTCAGATTTAGGAACCTCAGTTCCATTGCATTGGAGACACTAGGGGGGTAAAATTTCTCCCTGAACTTCTGGGGAAACTGCTCCCAGGATATCACAGTATTGGTGTTCCTTGTAGCTTCCCTTTTTGCTAGTTCCATCCTCTTGGCACCTTTCCACTAGTGGTTGGCTTCCTCTTTCAGCATGAAAGCCGCGTACTTAGTTTTACAATCCTTTGGTATGTCCACTAAGTCGAAGGCTTTCTCGATCTCCTCCAACCAATACTGTGCTACAGTGGGTCCTTCCTTTCCGTCAAAGGTCAGCGGGTTGATGCTAGTGAACTCTCAGATACTTGGCCCATGGGCAACAGGTCTTGGTGGTGGTGGAGTTGGTTGATTTGCGGCCACAGCCTCACAAATGACTTGTAGAAATTAAGCTAGTGGGTTGTCAACTGCATTCCCAGTAGCATTGTTATTGGCAGAATTATTGTCATTGACAGGGGGTGGTGGAACATGTGGGGGAATGTGGTTCATCCCCTCCACCTCCTCAGAGCTATCGTCCTCTACAACAACTTTGTCAGCATTTTCAACTTGATTTTCTTTTTCCACACGTGCCGAATTTTCATGCCTTAGCTTATCATTATGGAGGTTTATTCTCCCGGGTCTTCCTAGTCTCCTACCTCTGGCCATAATCTAATATAACACATATAAAGAGTTAAACATCCTTAACGAAGCATTCCATTCTTTATGTGGCTCAAAAAACAAAATATTTATAACCCAATAAGGTGAAGAGCATTAAGCAAAACATGAGCATTTAGATATATCAAAATAATCATCCATGTACATAGGAGGCTATCATAGACATTATCCTCTAACATCCTCAAAGTGAGCCAGTTATAGGCCATAATAAATTACTGGGCGAATGCATCCGTGATAAATGCAACTACCCATACAGAGTTCAAAAACAAACACAAAATAACCTCTGCCTGAATCCTCACATCAGTTTCCTATAACTAATCCTCCTCGTCCTCCGTGTCCAGTGATCCTTCATGATCTGCCTTTCGTTCCCAATGTTGAGACTGCATACGTGTCTCCTCAATACGGCACGCGCAGTAGGTGCTCATCTGCGCCAAACACGTCGCCGTTGGATTAGCCGTTGATGCTGTGACCATCTGCGCGTGCATCTCTAATGCCAATCGGTGATACAGGCTCTGAGTCAACCAAAAGGAGGATCGCCATGCTGACGTGGCTATGCGAAACCTAGAAATAGTGGTAGCCTATCGTCTAATAGTCATGGCGCGAGCTGCCAGATGATGGTAGACTTCTGCATCGTAATTACATACCATCTCGTCATGGGATAGCGCTGCTGCCTGTGGTGGGGACGAGGCAGGTTTCGGAATATCACATTTCATCTGAGGGGCATCTTGTGTCATAACATGGTCGCGGCCAGAACGATGGCATATCGTGCTTTTCCATGTTGTGTGGCGAATGCATGGCCACGACGAATAATGGAAGGTCCGGCCTCCTATGATGGTGCTGGGGAAAGGCTAGGGCCCTCGTGTATTAGTAATGGTGGATGTTCATCCAGTGATGCAGGAGTGAACAACAGAGACTCCATGCTAGGCTCCTTTTCCTCTTCGGATGAAAAGTCATAGACTGGAAGGTTTACTCTAAGAAGACTCGCTGGGGATCTGGAGCGATCTCTGGCCATCTATATAAAACATTCTAAGTCAGTAAATCTGAACTTCTCAATAAACAATGCATGCAGCGATATGTCTATGAGGTGGTGCATTTGTTTCAGTCTTATCTTTCCTTAGCAGTTTCTAACCCTAAGGTTTTTGGTAACCTGACTCTAGCATAAGCCTTAGTCCTTGACCCCTCAACATTCCTTAGTACTTCCATTCTATTGTCAAATCCTTAAATTTCTCTACTAGAGTAATCTTGGGACATATCGCAGTATTCCCTACTCCTGGATGTGGTTTATGGGCAGTGTTTCTTTCAAATCACCTCCAGCTATAACTAGCTCTGATACCAACTGTGACGACCCCAAAATCCCTTACTAGACCAGGGCTTCGTCAAAAGAAGGAAAGATAACTTCACATCCAATCATAACATAAATACTAATAAAAGGAATTAGTAAAGAGTTATTACAACCCAAAATATTACATTCTCAGTGGAAGCTATTCTATATCTATATAATAATACAAAACATCACTCTTTAAAACATCTTCCTTTCTTCCTTCCTTATCGGCACTCAAAAGGGTTAGCCAAACTCAGTAGCTGATCATCTTTGCTTTCCCTTTGTCAGAGGGTTCAACCTTTATACCTTACCCTGTAAAACATTAAAATTCAATAAGAATGAGCGATTTACGCCCAACAAGTATATAAACAATTTGGGGAAACAAAACTAGATTATTACTAGGGATTCAATTCTATTGAGAGGCTCAGTGGAAAAATACTAATGCCTCAGAAATCTTTGAAGAATCTTTAGGATCACTGATCTTAAACAACGTGTAATCCTCCTTGAAAAAAGGTAGGTATTCACCTATGTATAACTTTCTCAAAATATCCATTGGGGGCTAAACCCGTTGGATCTGCTAACCATACGGTACACAGCTGGCCTAACTGTGACCGCATGATCCCTCCTTGTGTGAACTTACGTAGTCACTTAAAATTCCTCTAGGTCAGGTGAAGAACAAATCAGCACTTTTCCTTTCCTCTAGCCATCCATGTGGCATAACCTATTTAAGGGACATATCATTCTCATTTATTGCACAAATATAATATTGAAAAATAACTGATAAATCAAAGCTCCGTTATATCCATGCACTTCCATTCATATCACGCTAGCGGAAGCTAAAGTATACCATTCTGATTCACAAGGAAATTTAAACATAAAAGTCATAACCTTGTACGCATGTCTAATCAATTGATCATGTGCTTAATAGAAATAAGCATAAGAGTGAGAATATACTTGCCTTGGTCCCTTGGTACACAATCAAATTCAATTTACTCGTGAGTGGAAGATTCTCTAAAACATGCATATAACATTTTAATACCTTAATAAGAATTACGAAAGAAAATGCATATGTGATGTCCTTAAACTTTTAATGTTTCAAATCGGACATACAAACCGTTGAGGTTAAAAGAAAAACATTATCAAATAATTTAAGAAAATAATGTTTTATAGCTTTAAAGACAGACTGCGCATCAAGGGAAAATCCTCCACGACAGGGATCCTTTGTCATCAGGGGATAACTAGTCGCCAGGGAATGACTGGACATCAGTGGGTAAACTACCCGTCAGGGGATGTTTCGCCTATTAGGGGATAGCTTCTTGGCCATCAGGGTATCATTCACTCATCAGGGAATAGTCATCAGGGGATGACTTACCCATCAGGGGATAATTTCCTCACCGCCAAACTCGTCGAGTGATAACTTTGACTTTCGCCGAACTCTCTTGGCTATTAGGGAATGATGTAGTCATCGCTAAACTTAGTAAGTCATCATTGAACTTCATCAGTGGATAATCTGTTTAGTGCCAAACTCCTTGGGGAAAAGTAGTTCAGTGCCAAACTCAGTTAGCTATCGCCAAACTCCTCGGGGACTAATATCTTTAGCCATCAGAGACAAACATATTTTTGCCCATCGGAGACTACGGATGACGTCATCAGGGACTAAGGTTAGCCTATCGGTGACTAAGGATGACACCATCAAAGACTAATTTAAACTTCCTTCATCAGAGAGTAACATCTATCTCATCAGAAACTAACATTAACTTATGAAAGACTAGAATTATCTCGTCAGAGACTAGAATGGAGCTTGTCTTCGTTTCGATGGAAGGCCTAACATGAACAACTCAACCTTGGATGGCTCATAAATATGAAAATGCAAAAGAATATAATCCTTTAAAGTTTTATTCCTTCTTGAAAACTTAGCATACATGGTTAATAAATTTTTGATGCTATGTACGAAATAAACTAAGTAGAGTACCAGGTTCTTACCTCTTCGTCTAATTTAAAGCTTGTCTGAGAATAATTTCCCGAGAGAAAGACTTGGAAATTTATGAAGATGGTAAGTTTAGAGAAAAACTTTAGAAGAGAAATTTTTAGAAAAAAAAAATATTAACATTTTACCTCTAAATAAGGTATTTATAGCAGACTAAGATTAAGCCTTGAGATAAGATGATTGGTTAATTGGACAGTAAAATGATTGTTTATCATTACTCTTTAACAACTAATAACGCAAAAAGCAGCTGCTGTCACACATGCACATAAGTTTCATCAACCAATGACACACAAGCAACTTATTAACCCAAACATCATACGTACATATGAGATCATTTCCCTTACATAAGTCATTCAAGTTGTTTTGAATGAAACTTGCTAACCTTCACACTCATATTCCATAACATCAATCTTTGTTCATGATTGATTAAATTAATCTCGTACAAGATTTTGAGATTACTGTATTCAAATCCCTTTGATGATTTTACAAAGGAAATTGAGGTTATAGAATTTTGGACATCACATGGACATAATATTCAAACATTTAAAATTCATACCTCATACCTCATAGGAAATCATCTCATAAACATTTTATTTCTATTTATTTGAGAAAATAAAATTCTGGGTCGTCACACTTATAGTAATCCTCATCTCTCTTAGCATCCTTGGGCTCCTTTGCCTTCTTGTCAGACTTAGGCTTCCTAAGCTCACTTGCAAAGTATCCAAGACCATCACAGTTGAAGCACCTGAACTTAGATCTGTCAACCTTGCAATATTGACTTTCTTTCTTTGATGTAGAGGCGTTGATGAATCCAGGCTTTCTCCTAGCAAATTGAAGCTTCTTAAATTTTCAGGCTATAAGAGCTAGGACTTCATCAATGTCATCTAGATCTTTAGGTGTGCAGAGTTCTTCCTCGCCCTCTACATCTTCAGCTTCTTCATCAAACTCTAGGACAAAATCTAATTCCTTAATGAGAAATCTTTCCCATCAAGCTTCGTGTTCTTTGTCTCTATTGCAAGTGCAAGAGACTTCTCTTTTTCTTGAAGTCAGTATTTAGCATGCTTCTCTGTTGCACTTCAAGCTCAGAGGTTTTTAGATTCCCAAAGAGCTTGTCCAAGGGCCTGGTGCTCATATCCTGAGCTTCTCTTACAGCAGTTATCTTGGTATCCCAAGACTGTGGAAGTGACATTATGAATTTTATATTAGCGTCTATGTTTTGATAAAATTTCCCATGCAATCTCAGATCATTGATAAGTCTATTGACTCTATCATAAAATTGTGTAATAGACTCACCAGATTTGGTAGTGAAGTTCTCATATTGTTGAATGAGTAATGATCTTTTGTTGGTCCTTACTTTTTCAATCCCTTCACATAGAACTTGAATGGTTTCCTAGATTTCCGTGGAACTTTGGCAATTGATGACACTATTGAAAATGTCATTGTCTAACCCACATAATTCTTTCGAACTTTGTGAGCTGAGTGAATATACTGTATTGAAAGTTGCTTAATTAAAAGAATACAATATATCACAAATACTTCTAAACTTTTATTAATCCATGAAAGATCACAAAACTTATTAGGAATTATAGCATTTGATGATAACATACAAACTTAGAATTGTTAGATTTTGTAATTGTACAAAGTACCCGCAATAGTGTTCTATCAGAGACTACCATCAGAGTCTGCAGGTGTACATCAGAGACTACAAAGACTTCATTTGGAGAGTTCAACAAAAGTCAACATTGGTCAAGTAAAATTAGTTCATCGGAGACTAAGTTTTTCTTCATCAAAGACTAAGTTTTGATCATCAGAGACTAAGTTTTTCTTCATCGAAGACTAAGTTTTTGTTCACTAGAGACTAATTTTTTGATCATCAGAGACTAAGTTTTTATTCATCGGAGACTAAATTTTTATTCATCGGAGACTAAGTTTTTGTTCATTTGAGACTAAGTTTTTGTTCATTGGAGACTAAGTTTTTGTTCATTGGAGACTAAGTTTTTGTTCATCGGAGACTAAGTTTTTGTTCATCGGAGACTAAGTTTTTGTTCATCGGAGACTAAGTTTTTGTTCATCGGAGACTAAGTTTTTGTTCATCAGAGACTAAGTTTTTGTTCATCAGAGACTAAGTGTTTGTTCATTGGAGACTAATGTTGAAGTAGAAACTAAGGCAAAGATACTTCAATGCATTAAAGTAGCCTTGAGAAGATTTGATCGTCGCCATAGTTATTTGGCTAACGTCAAACTCAAACATTACTTAATGCCAAAGTCATTTTGATTGTCGCCAAAGTCATTTGCCTATCGCCAAACTCGTCAGGCAAATCAACAATAGCGCCAAACTCAAAATGACTATCCCCAAAGTCGTCGGGCAAATCAATAACATTGCCAAACTCAAAAATGACTGTCGCCAAAGTCATTGGGAAAATGTTTATCGCTGAAGTCAAGTATGAGGGAAGAGTACTTCTTGTGGAAGAAGTGAATGTTTTTGCATTTGGAATCAACTGATTCTCAATATGCTAACATCCTCAATGATGGACCTGTTATTCCCACAAAACTTGTGCCACAAGGTATTGTTGATGGCATTCTAACCCTAGAGACATTTGTACCTAAAAAGCCAAATGAGCTCTCCAAAGAAGAAAACGAGGAAGTCCTAAAAGACAGAAAAATCATAAACATCCTCTACAATGGGTTGGACAATGATATGTTCAACAGTGTCATCAACTGCCAAAATTCCATGGAGATATAGGAAACTATTCAAATATTATGTGAAGGAATCGAAGAAGTACGGGCCAACAAAAGGTCATTACTCATTCAACAATATAAGTATTTCACTGCTAAACCTGGAAAATCTATTACTCAACTATATGATAGATTCAAAAGACTCATCAATGATCTTAGATTACATGGGAAAGTCTATGAGAATATAGACACAAATATTAAATTCATAAGGCCACTTCCACAGTCGTGGGATGCCAAGACAACTGCTATAAGGGAAGCTAAGGACATGAATACCATGTCCTTGGACAAGCTCTATGGTAATCTCAAAACTTATGAGCTTGAAGTGCAACAGAGAAGCATGCTAAATTCTGACTTCAAGAAAGAGGAGTCTATTGCATTTATAGCAGAGACAAGTAATATGAAGCTTGGTGGGAAAAGAGTTCTCATTAAGGAATCAGATTCTGATCAAGAATCTAATAAAGAAGCTAAAGATGCAGAGGTAGAGGAAAAACTCTGCACACCTGAAGATTTAGAAGACATTGATGAAGTTCTTGCTCTAATAGCTAGAAAATTCAAAAAGCTTAAATTTGCTAGGAGAAAGCTTGGATTCAACAATGTCTTTGCATCTAAGAAAGACAGTCAATCTGGTAAGGTTGATAGATCTAAGTTTAGGTGCTTCAACTCTGATGCTCTTGGACACTTTGCTAGTGAGTGCAGGAAACCCAAGTCTGACAGAAAGAAAAGGAAGCCTAGGGATCCTACAAGAGATGAGGATTACTATAAAAATAAATAATATGATCTCCTCAACAGTAGCAAGGACAAGGGAAAGACACTGATCACAGAAGGCAAGGATTGGGCTGACTGAGAATCAGAGGATGAAGAATATGTCAATATGACAATAATGGCCAACTCCTCTGATAGGAGTAACACTTTTGGAAGTCCAAATTCCAAGAACTTTCAGGTAACTGATTTGACTGTTTCTTCTACTATGGCATTATTTGAACTGACATGTGTAAAGAAATACACCATTTAAAAGGAACACTTAGATGCTCTGTAAAAGAAAATGCTAGACTCATTGAAACCATTGAACTATTAAAGAATATAAATTCTTTCTTAGAGTTTGAGCTAGGTGTTCTTGAACAAGTCAGTAAAGAGTGCAAAAAGGCACTAGATGATCTTACTTGTGCTAAAAAAATAGAAGAATGGCTAATGCACAACTTAAAAAAGAGTAGGACATCATAAAAGAATGGGCCAACTCCTCTGAAATAGTTAAGGAGACAATAGAAAAATATAGCACCAGTCAAAATGAAGGGCTAGACTATAATAATAAGTTCCAGGGCAAGTAGCCAGTGATTGAGGAATTGCCAATCACTGGAACTAGTGAAACTAGTACAAGTAAAAGTACTCCAGTAGCTACTGCTCGTACCTTTAAAAAGATAAAATTTGTTAAGGCTGGAGCTACTGAAGAAAAATCTAAAGAGACTATGCTAGAATAAAGAGTTAGTGTGCTGGAAAAGAAATTAAATGACTTCAGAGCCAAAAGCTCTAATCCAAAGCCCACTCATTTATCAGAGGTTAAGCTAAAAAATAATAAGAATGATAAGGATGAAATTAACAAATATATTAATTATACTCCTTTATTAATGCACCTAGGAAACATTGCTAGAAGTGTGGAAATCCCAACCACCTTGCTTATAAGTGTAAAAATATCCTTAGGAACATGCATGCTAGAAACTTATCTTCTGATAAAAGGAAAGAGTTAACTATTAAGAACCACTCAAATGTTCAAAAGGTTAAAAATAGTTATTTGAAATCTCCTCTAAAGATAAGGCAAAAATCTGATGCACCTAAGGCTAAGAAGAAAGTTATTTCTTTTAAGCAATGGGTGATAAAGAAAGATAAAACTGGAAAACCCTTAACAACTACTAAATTAAACTTTAAAAATGTCAATGGACCCAAGCAAGTCTAGGTTCCTAAATTAACTTAGTTGTTTACTGTGTGCAAAGTATAAAGAAACAGATTTGGTTCTTGGATAGTGATTGTTCAAGATACATGACTGGAGACAAGATCCTGCTAACACAATATGAGGAGAAAGTTGGCCCAAGTGTTTCTTTTGGAAATGACAACAAAGGATATACCTTGGGATATGGCAAAGTCATAAATGGATATGTCATCTTGGAAAACTACCACACAACATCACAACAACAACACAGCCAAGCATTTACAACACTCATGCGAGAAATATATTCTCAAATACATCATTATAAATCTTAAGGTCCACATCATCTTACAAAACCTCAAAGCTTGAAAATAAACAAGCTGCAGTGGAAACAAAACTTTAGATGGTTCATAAGGCCTTACAACTTAAACATTCTTATGCCATTCTCTCCTTCCCTCTCTTAGGCGACTCACCCTTCACGACATAACCTGAAAAACATTCATAGCATTCCACATAAGCGTTTACGCTCAGCAAGTATATAATCATAAGCTAGAAGAACAGATAATTCAAAAGCTTTAATATTCTTCGAGGTTGGGCGAAGCAATGCCAACACCTCATGATAACCAATAAACATATATCATCCAGGGTGCCCGAGTGATATCAAGGGTTAACCCTCTGTCAATAAATCATGATTCGCCCTCTCTTCATCAAATAATGCATCACCTGACCAGACTGATCATTATCTGACTTCCTTAACAATCAAATTTCATCCCAGCTGGTCAGCTTGGTCGTTTGATTCATCATTTGACGTACGTAGTCACTTGCAGAAAGCATATGGTC
This sequence comes from Centella asiatica, assembly GCA_014636745.2. Classification (NCBI taxonomy): domain Eukaryota; kingdom Viridiplantae; phylum Streptophyta; class Magnoliopsida; order Apiales; family Apiaceae; genus Centella; species Centella asiatica. The sequence goes on along the minus strand of CM025780.1, from coordinate 17,689,515 downwards.
TGCGAAAAATCTGATTAACGATGCCTTGCCTCGGTCTATCATTCTCTATCATCATTGGCCAGAATACCAGGCGAGAGCATTCAACAACCCTTTAACTTCCCATATGGAGTATATCTTCTTGAAAACATTTTCTCATTTTAAATTGGCATCCTCTACAATTAAAAACAGCGACTACCAAACACATTGGCGTGCTCAACAATTAAAAGTAGACAGTCGATGATTTTTCTATATACCCATACGGAAGCTGCTCAGGTGTGCATATAAGTTCACGACTGTAACACCCTTGCACCACCATCATCATCTTTTGGTGTGCTAGTGACTTTAAACAGCTAGCAATCACCCAATAACATATAGCTCAAACAATAACATCTTTTCACGTACATCTGATCAATGATCGTACGTTACTTAATCATGAATAAAATCATCATCATGTGCAAGCTTTAACATCCTTCATTTACGTAAATCGAAATAGTGATTCTACGTAATCAATAAGAAAGAAAGTGGAATGAGTATATACTTGCCTTGGTCCTTAGTTAGATTCACTATACTGGTTGAAAAAAGGGTTCTGTAAAACATCATTGTTGGTACAACATGAGAAATCCATAGTTAAAAGATGGCTATTCAGATTAGAAAATGGTTATCAGGGCATGAGGTTGCCCATCGGAGAAAATTTCACTCGTCAGAGACTATTTAACTCATAAAAGACTGTTGACGTCATCTTTACTCATCGGAGACTAAGGCTGACGTCATCATCAGAGACAAATATTTACTCATCAGAGACTGATGACGTCATCTTAACTCATTGGAGACTAAGGCTGACATCATCATCAGAGACTAACATTTACTCATCAGAGACTGATGACGTCACGGAGACTAAGGCTGACGTAATCATCAGAAACTAACATTTACTCATCAGAGACTGATGACGTCATCTTAACTCATCGGAGACTAAGGCTGACGTAATCATCAGAAACTAACATTTACTCATCAGAGACTGATGACGTCATCTTAACTCATCGGATACTAATGCCGACATCATCATCAGAGACTAATATTAAAGCTTGTCTCTGATTCGATGGAAGACCTTACAATAACGAACTCAACCTAGGATACCTCATGAACATGAATATGCAAAAGAACACAGCCTTTCTTTTAAAGCTTTGTTCTTCCTTGAAAATCTAGTATGCACGGCTAATATTCTCGGATGACATACAAAAAGAAACAAACAGAGGAGAATTTAAGATTCTTACCTCCTGGGTTGGCAAAAGAGATCAAATCCTATTCGAAAGTAATCGTCCAAAAGAAAGAACTTGAAATTATGTGAAGATAGTAGGTTTAAGGAAGAACTTTGGAAGAGAAAATCTTTAGAAAAGAGACTGAAATGTTCCTCCGAATGAGGTATTTATAGTAGGCTGGGATTAAGCCTTGAAATAAAGTGATTGGTTAATCTGGACGGTAAAACGGCTGCTCATCATGATTCTTAGCAGCTAAGCATGTAATAAGCCTGCTGTCCTTCATGCAAATAAGCTAGCTATTAAAGCAGCTTACTAATCTGATTTACATACGTGAGCACTGATGTCATCAAACTTAAGCTCTTAAGTCCTTTAGGAGACTTAACCAATAAACACAAAGCTTCTTTTAAGTACTTACGAATGGTACCACACATAAAAACATCATTTGTTTCCCCTTGCAACCAACATCCAAACAAAAATAATCCCTTTAATGGGTCCAAAAAAATATTTAGACATTCAAAAACATCATATATTAACTATTCACGTTAATATATAAAAAGAACAATATGAATAAATAAATTATTTATACATAAACAAATTTTCCGGGTCATTACACAAAAGGTTTAACAAAACTTAATAGCCGATTAGAGGGTTCAGCCATTGGACCATGCCCTGCAAGACAATAAGTTCAACAAGAATGAGCGATTTACACTTAGCAAGTATATAATCAAATCAAAGAAGCAAATTTGGAATCTTGATGGAAATTCAATTCTGTTTATGAGGCTCAGTGAATCAATACTAATGCCTCGAAAATCCTTAAAGAATCTTTGAGGATCACTGATGATAAAAATGTGTGATCTTCCTTAAAGGAAAATAGGTATTCACCAGTGTACATTTTCCTCAAAATATCCATCGGGGGCTAAACCCGTTGGATCTGCTAACCATACGGTATACAGCTGGCCTGGCCGTGCCCGCATGGTCCCTCCTTATGTGAATGTACGTAGTCACTTATAATTCCTCTAGGTCAGGTGACAAAACACATCAGCACCTTTCCTTTCCTCTTGCCAACCATGTGGCATCTCCCAATTAAGGGACGTATCATTCTCATTTGTTGCACGGATATAGCATTAAAGAATACTGATAAATCAAAGTTCAGTTATATTCATGCACTTTCATTCATATCATGCTAGCGAAAATTAAAGCATAGCATTCTGATTCATAAAAGCAATTGAAACATATAATCAAAGCCTTGCATGCATATCGAATCAAATGATACTACGTGAAATTGAAATAAGCATCAGATTGGATGAATATACTTGCCTTGGTCCTTCGCACAAAAATCAATTCAATTTACTCGTGAGTGAAAGATTCTGTAAGACATGCATATAACACGATAATTTAATACCTTAAATAGAATTATAACATATGTGATGTCCTTAAACTTTTAATGTCTCAAATTTGACATAAGAATCGTTGAAGTTAAATGAATAATTGAAACATCATCAAAATAATTTAAGAAAATAATGTTTTATAGTTTCAAAAACAAATTGCGCATCAGGGGATAATTTATCATCAGGGGATAACCGGACATTAGTGGGTAAACTACTCGTTAGAGGATGTCTCGCCCGTCAGGGGATGTCTCCCGGCCATCAGGGGATAGCCTTCGACCATCAGGGTATCATTCACTCATCAGGGAATAGTCATCAGGGGATGACTTACCCATCAGGGGATAATTTGTTCATCGCTAAACTCGTCGGGTGACAACTTGCTTAGCGCTGAACTCACTAAATCATCGCTGAACTCATCAGTGGATGATTTGCTCAGCACCAAACTCCTCAGTGGCTAGTTTGTTCAACGCCAAACTCCATAATTCAGCACCAAACTCTTAGAAAGATAACCTCTTTAGTCATCGGAGACTAACAACATTTCCTTCAGAAATTTTGCCCATCAGAGACTACGGATGACGTCATCAGGGATTAGACTTAGCCTGTCGGAGACTAAGGCTGACATCACTAGAGACTATTCTTATCCTGTCGGAGACTAAAAATTCTTCTCATCAAGGACTAACAACATTCATCAGAGACTATTTTATATGGTCAGAGACTAACTCCAACCTATCAGAGACTAAGTTAGAACTTGTCTTAGATACATGATCGTCTTCCTCACTCCTCCATGGGTGGTGTTTTCAACTATAACCACCATAGGTTAACTCTCATCATCCTTTTAGTAACACATAACATCTCCTGGGGTCTACTAACTCTCGCAGACACATTTTAGGCTTCGAAACTCAAGTTGACAAAGGTTCAAGCATGGCTTCGTAACTACTGATGAACAGAATACTTGGGAGTCAATGGTTGTCAACATTCTTACACTCATCTTGGATAGTTTTTGAAATAAAATATGAACTCTAGATGTTAAAAGCATGCATTAAATCATATTTTTGGAACTAAATGAACAAGATGTTAAATGTGGCATGCATAACAAAACACAAGTGTAAGATACAGAGCAGGACTTTAATATAATGCTCTTACCTCCTTGGCTGTAAAGAAGAAGTTAAAAGCTTGAGTTCTTCTAGAAAAGGACAGTTACTTTGAAAGCGAACCAGAAGTTGGTGGTATACTGTAAAAGAAATTTATGAAAGTGGGGCTAGGGTTGTATTCAGATGATATATTTATATCGCTGGCTAATCAATAAGAACTGTTGGATTGTTTGAGATTTGATTTCAACCGTTGGCTGGAAAAGAAGTAATAAGCCTTGAAACAGAACCATTGGCTGGAGGAACCGATGTTGCGGCTGCCAAAGTATCAACCAATCACCTAGGATAGCCAACAATCCATTGGGTAAGATTTCTCCTCCCGTTGGTGCCTTATGTAACAAGTTTTCCTAACACAATACTCAACACATGACAGTCCTTTGTTTGAACAAGGGGGCTGTATCTCACAACCGTTCACACCCGTGTATCTCCTTCTTACGTGAAAAAAATATCATCACCCTTCCTTTGATAAAACTTGAATAAAATAATAATATAAAGATTTGAGCTCAAAATACATTTAAAACTTTTGGACATCACACTGCCGTGAACTTTCATTATTTAAACCAAATAAAATAAATTACACCTCCATGCATAAATAAATAAACACATAATGAATTTATCATATAACAAAACTTATTTAAATTTTGGGTTCTCACAGATTTCATCAATTACAAGTCCAATACAACTAATTCATATGGATTTATGTGGACCTATAAACATTATGTCTATCTCAAAGAAAAGATATGCTCAGGTGATAGTTGATGATTTCAACAGATACACATGGGTAAAATTTTAGTATATCAAAAATGAAGCTGCTTAGTTAGTGACTGATCACATCAAGAAAGTGGAAACTGAATCTAGGCTGACTCTTAGAGTTCTAAATACTGATAATGGAACAGAATTCAAGAACTCTAAAGTTGAATGTTTCTGTGTGGACAAAGGAATATCTCACACATTTTTTGCTCCAAGAACCCCTCAACAGAATGGAGTAGTTAAGAGGAAAAACAGAACTCTTATTGAAGCTGCTAGAACCATGCTTGAAGAAGCCAAACTACCTACCTATTTTTGGGCTGAAGCAATTTCAATTGCACGCTTCATTCAAAATAGGACATTAATCAACAAAGCTCACAATAAAACTCGTTATGAGCTTATGATAGGTAGGAAACCTAATGTCAAACTTCTTCATGTATTTGGTGGCAGATGCTTTGTACTAAAAAGTCGAGGTGAGAATTTAGGAAAATTTGATCCCAAAGCTGATGAAACAATTTTCCTAGGTTACTCTCTAATAAGCAAAGCATATAGGGTCTACAACTTTAGACTCCACATTGTTATGGAATCAGTACATGTAGCCTTTGATGATAAAAAAATTGAAGGAATGTATGATGATGCAAAAGGAAGCCATGACAAACTAAGGTTTGAAAATGAAGATGAGTCATAAAATGTTGAAAATAACTCATTGGATGATGAAGCTGAACCCCAAGAAGCCATTCCACCGGTGGATATCCCTTGAACCACTGGGGGGAGTAGTTAGTGGAAAATGAATCAGAGGATCTCTCAAACTCCAATCTAGAAATATCCACTGATCCAGGGGGAGCTTCACAAGAAGCTGAGAGCACTGAGCACCATGGAGGAAATTACAACCATGAAGCATCTTCCTCAGGAAAGCTATCTCCAAAAATAAAATGGACAAGGGATCATCCTATGGAGCAAATTATAGGAGATCCAACTAAAGGTGTGTCAACCAGAAGTGCTACTTAGAATGAATGTCTATACCTCAACTTTCTATCCAATGTTGAACCTAAAAAGATTGAGGAGGCATTGCTAGATGCTAATTAGGTAATTGTTATGCAAGAGGATCTCAATCAGTTTGAAAGAAACAAAGTATGGAGACTAGTACTGAAACCAAAAAATAAATCAATCATTAGTACTAAATGGATATTTAGAAACAAGCTAGATGAAGATGGTACAGTGACAAGAAATAAGGCCAGACTAGTTACACAAGGTTATTCACAAGAAGAAAGAATTGACTATGATGAAACCTTTGCACCAATAGCTAGATTGGATGCAATCAGGATATTTCGTGCCTACGTTGTTCATGTAAATTTTAACGTGCACCAGATGGATGTAAACAGTGCCTTTTTGAATGGGAAAATACAAGAAGATGTGTATGTCCAACAACCTCTTGGCTTTGAAGATCATCAATTTCTCAATCATGTCTACAAGTTAGACAAAAAACTTTATGGACTTAAACAAGCACCAAGAGCATGGTATGATACTCTATCTCAATTTGTAATTGAAAATAAATTCACTAGAGGTATCATAGATAAAACTTTATTTCATACAAAATATGCTGGTGATTTAATACTTGTTCAAGTCTATGTTGATGATATTATCTTTGGTTCTACTAATGAGAGCTTATGCTCTAAGTTTTCTAAGCTTATGCAAAGTAGATATGAGATGAGCATGATGGGAGAATTAACTTTCTTTTTAGGTTTACAGGTTAAACAAACCTCTAATGGAATTTTCATTAGTCAATCTAAATATTTAAAAGACCTTTTAAAGAAATTTAATTTATAAGATGTTGCAACTTCTAAAACTCCCATGGCAACAACCACTAAACTAGACAAAGTCTCAACTGGTAAAAAGGTTGATGTTTCAAGTTATAGAGGCATGTTAGGCTCTCTTTTATATCTCACTGCAAGTAGACCTAATATAATGTTTTCAACCTGTTTATGTGATAGATTCCAATTAGATCCTAGAGAATCTCATCTGATTGTAGCGTGTGGTACAAAATTGAAAGCTTTGCAAGGTAATTTTAAAGCATTAACTAGTTATTTAATTTGACTGAGAAACATGAAGGATAGACTTTGTGTTTTCCTTTTAACAAGTGGAAACCTGTGCAATACTTTGGTTAATCAAAATGTGTTCCCTTCATTATAATCTCCCTATATAAATAAACTACATGGATAGTCTCTATTCTTTCAAAATACTCAAAGAGTTTTTCTATATATTCAACATGGATATATTGTACTCAGTTATTCCTTATTCTTTACAGCTTCTATCAGTTAAAACCGGTAAATATTTAACTACACAATTAAGAAAGGAATTCAATTCTAACCAATTTTAACTACTACTATAAAAATGAATCTTTCTCTTTCTTTTTGAAAACTCTGTTATGTTAAAAAGCTTCTTCTTACCTTTGAATCAAGACTTTTCACTGTATCAGAAAATAACTTTATGTTAGTCTTTGATAGTTCAAAATATTAGTCTCTTACAGTTCAATATTAGTCTCTAAAAAGATAATGATATCCCCTGTTGATGTCCACGTACAACATAAACAATTATATATAAAGTTGAAACAAATATATTTTAATTAGGGAACAAATACACAGAAAAGACTAAACTGCAACTCATCGAAGGATAATTATCTACTGATGAGTAAAAATTATCCACTAAGGTCATCCCCTGACGTCGAAAATTTTTATCCCCTAATGAAATTATCTACTGATGGGGTATACTTTTGAGTTAGCCAATTGACTTTGGCGATAAGTTTGGTGCTACTGTCTAGAGTTACGCGTTAAAGCATTACCGACGACTTTGGCGATGAGTTTGGCACTTTGTAAAATTTAGAGTTTGGCGCTAGCTTGTTGAGTTTGGCGATGAACAAAAATGTATCCCCTGATGGCCGAGAGCTATCCCCTGATGACCGAGAGTTATCCCCTGACGAACCAATTTATCCATTGATGGCTAATTTATCCCCTGATACATAGTAACCACTGATGCATAGTTTATCCTCTGATGTGTAATTTATCCCATGAAACACATTATCCACTAAACCTAACTATTATCCACTGATGGGTAAATAACTCATCAGATGATAATAATACCTGAAGAAAATTTACTTTTAACTATTATTCTACTAATGTTAGAAAACACAACCATAGCTACTATACAATAATAAGTTTAACAATTTCAAGTATATGCACCACCATTAGATGTATTCAAGAGTGACAATAAAGTTTCGTTTAACTCAAATGAGAAATTCTACAGTAACTGCTTGACATTACAGCCACTGCACACTAGTTGATAAATAACGAACACCTTACCATTCTAAGTTGGGCAGCCTAATCTCAGTCATCGCTCGATATAGGAATACAAAACAACTAACACGAGGCACTCTTAAATAAATAATATTTTACACAATCAGATAGACATTACATAAAGAGTCGTGTTACTTAGACATAGCTATAATTCTAACTTTTTATCATTTGTGGATCAAAAACAGATCTCGTAAAACCAATTGAATCAAATATAAGTTATCACCTTGATCAAGGCAAGCGATATATTTATTATTCTTTCAATATATTGCATAACTATTTTTGTAGGCATATATGGAGTCCGATGCTTATTGCAATTAAATGCTTGATCAAGTGATTCGATTTGCGTTATGATATGGTATGCAAATGCTCAAACATTTCTTCTTACGTATACATAATTGTTTCATATACATGCTGATAGAGAATAAAAGTTAATTATTCAACTTGAGCTAAGATCTTATTGTTAAATGCTTGTATCTAGTTTACAAGCATCCTATCTGTTCCATGTCAATACCTGATATGTTGAATTATACAATTCAGTTCAATTCTTTTAAATGCTATGCTTTTTCATTCTTATGAAATCATCTATGTTTCTATCCAGTGACCCTCGCTGAGGTGTTAGGATTAATCCACTATATAAGTTGATGAGGGAATACCCCGGAGTGGAGAATGGTTTATTCTATTCTGTCGGGCCCTGTAGATGTAATTATATCTACCTTAAGTGTCATATGTATGTACATCGTAGACCATATTAAGATAGCCTTGGTCTGCTATTGTCAAATGGTAATAAGTACTCTCAGTAAGTCCTAGTGCTGAACAGAGTTAAGGCGATCTAGTAAGTCATGAACTGAAAGTCGTCAAATGTTTATGTGGAATTTCATTTAGAGGCATTAATTGTCAACTTCCCCTTAACTAAGTATATGGATTCACCCTATCTACAACAACAATTCATTTATTTAAACTCTTTATGTATTTTATATTCATTAAATTTGCCTTGGAAATAATTTCCTGAACTAGTTGCAGAATTTCTATTCTTTCCACTTGCCTTATAATATATTACTTGTTGAGCATTCATCGCTCATACTTGTTTTGATTCTCTCTCAGTTAAATGCGAGAAAGGAGATAGTTTCAAGGGTAAGGAAAGGATGTACCAGTAGGACTGGTTATTAAGGACTCTAGAATACAGTTTCGGTTTTGGTATTGTAGTGGAGAACCTATTACGTTATCCACTATTAAAATCTTTTGACACAATAACTGTAATAGTTGTTGAGCATACTCTGCTCTAGCTCATGTTATGAATGAAATTTTTATTTTTGTTAACATTGACAAC
>CM025780.1:17647460-17659781 GCA_014636745.2 Centella asiatica | reverse complement strand
TGCACTCTAGATTATGATTTCTAGCTTCTCTCAAGTTATGAAAACTTGTTTCTCTCTCTCTGTAATTTTATTACAGCTGCAATATGATCTGAAATAATATGTTTACTAGTATTTTTTTTGTGTATCTCAGTGATACCTTGTTATTGTTCTAGTCTATTGTGTTAGCTGCTCCATGTCTCTATTTATAGACATAACTCCCTTGTCCACCAAGCTTCCACAGTGAGTTGCCTCCAAAAATATCTCTAATATTCTTTGGTAATTGCAGCTTTGTCACATAACTTCTTCTTTTTGCATGACCTTCCTTACACGCCAACCTGTTATGTAACATCTCTGGTGTATCAGCACACCAACTCCCTTATTTTCCTCTTGGAGTTCCCATGATAAGTTATCTCCGTAGTAAATAACTTATCTCTATGAGCTTCCTGGTTTTTGATTGGACCAACTTTCAAATTTTCCTCCTTCAAGTTTCTATAAGTTATCTCTGCAGTTTTCACACCAGCAGCTATATATGTATGCTAGTGTATAAGTATGACTTATCTCTATATTTTATTTTGTCAGTGTTCACACCTGCAGTGTATAACTTATCTCCTTGAAGCTCCTTTGGTAGCCAATCTCTCCTTATTGGACCACCATCTATATTTTAATTACACCACCTTTAAACTTGAAATAGTGAATTTGTGAACTCAGTCATGTGTCATCTCAGATGTCATTTTTAGTCTCTAATTGTTTTATCCCCTGATGGACAGTCTCTATTCATCAGTGGATATTTATCCTCTAACGAGCTATTTTGTTCATCAGTGGATATTTATCCCCTGATGAGTTGTTTTGTTCATCAGTGATGGACATTTTCCCGATGACTTTAGCGATAGTCATTTTTAGTTTGGCGATGTTGTTAATTTGCCCGACGACTTTGGCGATAGCCATTTTGAGTTCGAAGTTGTTGTTTGATTTGCCCAATGACTTTGGCGCCCGATGACTTTGGCGATAGGCAAATGACTTTGGTGACAGTCAAAATGACTTTGGCATTAGCCAAATAACTTTGGTGACGGTCAAATCTTCTTAAGGCTACTTTAATGCATTAAAGTGTCTTTGCCTTAGTCTCTGATGAACAAAAACTTAGTCTCCGATGAATAAAAATGTAGTCTCTATTGAACAAAAACTTAGTCTCCGATGAACAGAAACTTAGTCTCTGATGAACAAAAACTTAGTCTCCAATGAGCTAATTTTTGTTGACCAACTTTGACTTTTGTTGAACTCTCCAAATGCAGTCCTTGTAGTCTCTGTTGCGTACCTGTAGTCTCTGATGGTAGTCTTTGATAGAACACTATTACGGATACTTGTACAATTACAAAATCTAACAATTCTAAATGTTATACATCATCATCAAATGCTATAATTCCTAACAGGTAGCTTCAACATTAGTCTCTGATAGTACAAACCTTAGTCTCTGACAGACTAAGATTTTAGTCTCTGATAGGCTAAAATTTTAGTCTCCGACAAGCTAATTTTCCTTAGTCTCCGAAAGGCTAGAATTTTAGTCTCCGACAGGCTAATTTCCTTAGTATCTGACAGGCTAGAATTTTAGTTTCCGACAGGCTAATTTCCTTAGTCTCCAACAAGCTACAATTTTAGTCTCCGACAGGCTAGAATTTTAGTCTCTGTCAAGCTAATTTTCCTTAGTCTCCGATAGGCTAAATCTTAGTCTCCGATAGGCAAAAACTTAGTCTTCGATAGGCTAATTCCTTAGTCTCTGACAGACTAACTCGCAGTCTTTGATATGCTAAGTCTTAGTCTCCAATAGGCAAAAACTTAGTCTTTGATAGGCTAATTTTGGTTGACCAACTTTAACTTTTGTTAAACTCTCCAAATGCATTCCTTGTAGTCTCTGATGCTCACTTGCAGTCTCTGATAGTAGTTTCTCATAATGCACTACTACAGGTACTTGTACAATTACAAATCCAACAATTCTAAGTGTTTATACATCATCAACAAATGCTATAATTCCTAATAGTCTCAATATCCTTTTGAAAGAATATTAAGCAGTCTCCAAGGGTTCTCACTGTTCCTTATTTCTTCCTCTAAAATGCTCACTCTCCTCCTCAGCTATTGCTAGTTGTGGTTGTTTTCATTTTACAACTTTTATCTTTGAGAGATAGAGGAGGTGACTTTTGATATAGACTTGTATTTATAGGGTTTTGCTACTTGGGCAGAACAAGTTAGACCATTACTAACATCCTTCATTGTAGTAGAATTAGAAGAAATAAAGAAGATAAACTCATAAATTAAAATTTTAATTTTTGCTACCAGTAGATAATTATCCATTGATGATTAATTCATAAGGGGATCAATTAACCACTGCTACTTTTTATCACCTGATAATTTTAACAAAAAATATTTACTACTTCATCTTACCAGACTTGCACAAGATTTTCAAGATTTATTCACCAAAGTTGAGCATAACTAAATCACTTACCAACTTGTTGAAGGTGGCTTCATCCAATGGTTTGGTGAATATGTTTGCCAGCTGTTGTTGAGTGGGAACAAAATGAAGTTCCACTGTATCATTCATCACATGTTCTCTAATGAAGTGATACCTGATGTCTATGTGATTTGTCTTAGAGTGTTGCACATGATTCTCTATAATGGTAATAGCACTAGTGTTATCACAATAGACATGAATTTGATTACACATCATACCATAGTCCATTAGCTGAGTTCTCATCCATAAGATCTAAGCACAACAAATCCTAGCAGTAATGTATTCAGCTTCAGTTGTTGAGGTTGACACAGAATGTTGTTTTTGTTAAACCATGACACTAGTTTGCTTCCAAGAAATTGACAGCTTCCTATTGTGCTTTTCCTATCTATTTTGCATCCTGCATAATCTGCATCTGAGTAGCCTATTATCTTGAATCCAGAATCTCTAGGATACCAAATGCCAAGATTTGATTTGGAGTACCCTTAAGATAGTTGAATATCCTTTTAACACCAATCAAATGAGATTCTCTAGGGTCAGCTTAAAATCTAGCACACTAACATGTAGAAAAGATTATATTTTGTCTACTGGAAGTTAGATATAAGAGTAAGTCTATCATACCTTTATAACTTGATATATTAATTTTATTTCCTTCTAAATTTGTATCAAGTTTAGTGGATGTTGTCATGGGTATTTTAACAGCTAAAACATTTTTCAAATTAAATTTCTTTAAAAGATCTTTAATATATTTTGATTGACTGATAAAAGTACCATCATTGGTTTGTTTAACCTGTAGACCTAAAAACAAATTTAATTCACTCATCATGCTCATCTCATATCTGCTTTTCATTAATTTTGAGAATTTAGAACATAACTTCTCATTAGTGGAACTAAAAATAATATCATCTACATAGACTTAAACAAGTATTATGTCACCAACGTATTTTCTATGAAAAAGGGTTTTATCTACAATACCTCTTGTGAAATGATTTTCAAGTAAAAATTGAGATAAAATAACACACCATGCTCTTGGTGCTTGTTGAAGTCCATAGAATGCTTTTTTCCACCTGTAGACATGATTGGGAAATTTATGATCTTCAAAGTCAGGAGGTTGCTGGACATACAACTCTTCTTGTAGTTTCCCATTTAGAAAGGCACTTTTTACATCCATCTGATAAACTTTGAAATTTGCATGAACAGAATAGGCAAGGAATATCCTAATTGCTTCCAATCATGCTACTGGTGCATAGGATTCATCATAGTCAATCCCTTCTTCATGTGAATAACCTTTTGCAACCAATTTGGTCTTATTCCTTGTCACTATACCAGTTTCATCTAGCTTGTTTCTGAAGACCCATTTAGTACCAATTATTGATTTGTACATTGGTTTTGGCACTAGTCTCTACACCTTGTTTCTTATAAACTAATTGAGCTCCTTTTGCATGGCAATCACCCAATCAGTATCATGTAATGCCTCCTCAACCTTTTTAGGATCGTCCTTTCATAGAAAGTTGAGATATAGGTATTCATTCCAAGTAGCACTTCTTGTTGTCTGTTGGATCTCCTATAATATACTCTATAGGATGATCTCTTGTCCATTGTGTCAATGGAGTTAATCTTTTTAAAGAAGAAACTTCATTTGTTCCTTGTCCTCCATGTTGTAAAGTTCTTTCAGCTTCTTGAGAAACTCCCCCTGAATTAGTGGATATTTCTAGATTGGAGTTTGAGATATCCTTGATTCAGTATCCACTGAAAGTGAATTATCCCCTGATGCAATGTCATATCCACTGACACTACATTATCCTCTGATAAGGCTTCCTCAACAGGTATTAAATCATTCACTAGCAAGGTAGCTTCGCAGGGTTCAACTTCATCATCTAAAGAGTGTAGAAGATCCACTTCATCTTCATTCTCAAACCTTAGGATCTCATGATTCCCTTAATCTTGCATTCCAATTATTTTCTGATCATCAAATACAACATGAATAGATTCCATTATAGTGTTCAGCCTAAGGTTGTAGATTATGTCTACTTTGCTTGTTGGAGAATAACCTAGGATAATTGCTTCATCGGCTTTAGGTTCAAATTTTCCTAAGTTTTTACCTTGACAACTTAGCACAAAGCATCTGCCACCAAATACATTAAGAAATTTAACATTATTTTTAATGTCTATCATGAGCTAAGGAATCTTGTTATGAGCTTTGATGATGAAGGTCCTATTTTGAGTGACGCATGCAATTGAAATTGCTTTAGACCAAAAATAGGTAGGCAGCTTGGCTTCTTCAAGCATGGTTCTGGTAGCTTCAATCAGAATTCTATTTTTCCTCCGAACTACTCCATTTTGTTGAGTGGTTCTTGGAGCAGAAAATGCGTGAGATATTCTTTTGTCCAAACATAAATATTTAACTTTGGAGTCACTTTACTTTTATTCCATTATCAGTTCTAAGAACACTGACAGTCAGCCCAGATTCAGTTTCCACTTTCTTGATATGATCAATCACCAACTGAGCTGCTTCATCTTTGGCATGCTAAAATTTTACCCATGTGTATATGGTCAAATCGTCAACTATCACCAGAGCATACATTTTCTTTGAGATAGACATAATGTTTATAGGTCCAAATAAATTCATATGAAGTAGTTGCATTGGACTTGTAATTAATGATATCTCTTTACTCCTGAAGGAACTCTTCTCTTACTTCCCTTTTTGACAGGCTCCACAAAAACCATCTTGAATGTATTCTAGTTGTGGAAGTCCCGTCACTAATCCTTTCTTCACAAGAGTGTTGATTATCTTGAAGTTTAGGTGAGAAAGCTTCCTGTGTCATAGCCAACTTTCTTCTACTGATGTTTTACTATAAAAACATCTAGATTGATCTTTATTTGATGAGCCAAAATCAGCTATGTAGAGGTTACCTTTCCTAACTCCAGTTAGAGCTATTTTTCCGTCTTTGTCGTTACTTATGAATCATTGTTCATCCTTGAAAGTAACGTGATAATCTCTATCACACAGTTGGCTGATACTAAGTAAGTTATGCTTAAGACCATCAACTAGTGCTATACTCTCCAAGATGACATTTCCATTTGAGACTTTGTCATATCCCAAGGTATATCCTTTGTTGTCATCTCCAAAGGAAACTCTTGGATCAGCTCTCTCCTAATACCATGTTAGCAGGGTCTTATCTCCAATCATGTGTCTTGAACAACCACTATCCAAGAACCAAACTTGTTTGTTCATGCCCTGCACATAGTAAATAGCTAAGTTAATTTAGGAACCCAAACCTGCTTGGGTCCATTGATATTTGTAGCAGTTCACTTGGCAGGAGTTAAAGGTTTTTCAAATTTAGCATCCTTTTACACCCACAACATAAAAGAAATTACTTTCTTTTTAGCCTTAGGTGCTTCGGATTTTACCATTAACTTCTTAGGAGGTTTTACATAACTATTTTTAACTATTTTAGCATGCAGTTGGTTCTTAACCGTTAATGTCTTCTAATCAGGGGATTGTTGTCTAACTTTCATGTTCCTAGGTGCTTTTTGAAATTTAAAGGCAAGGTGGTTATGATTCTCACACTTCCAACATTCTTTCCTAGGAGCATTAATGATAGGATAATAGTTAATATACTTGTTGATTCCCCCCTTAACATTTATGTTCTTCTTCAGTTTATTATCCCTTGATGAATGAATCAACTTCTATAGCTTTTGGCTATTGACTTATTTAACTTCATTTATAGTTGAATCAATCTTTGTTTTAACATCTTCTGCTTGGTCTTTTCCTTAGTAGCTCTTACCTTAACAAATTTTACTTTCTTAAAAGTGTGGACCTTTTCACTATCTATACTCTCAGCTCCACTTGTCTTAACTTCAATTTCTTCTTTAATGAGAATTGTCTTCTCATGAAGCTTTTTACTGATCTTTCAGCCACAAGTGCCACTGATTTTTCATTTATGTGGTCTTGACTTAGACTTTATCTTTGTTGAACCTCTAACTCATAAGTTGTGAGCTTTACATAGAGCTTCTCCAAGGATATTGAGCTCATATCCTTGGCTTCCCTTATGGTTGTGGTCTTGGCATCCCAGCTCTTTGGTAATGCCATTATAAATTTTAGATTCACATCCTTATTGGAATAAGTTTTGCGAAAGATCCTCAAATCATTGATCAACTTGTTGAATCTATCAATTAAGCTCGTTAGAGACTCACGAGGTTTACTTGTGAACATCTCATACTGTTGGATCAACAAGGACTGCTTGTTCTCCCTCACTTCCTCAGTCCCTTCACACAACACTTGTATTGTCTCCCAAACTTCTTTGGTAGACTCAAAATTAATGACACTGTTAAACATGTCATTATCCAAACCATTATAGAGAATGATCATAACTTTAGCATCTTTCATGAAGTCTTCCTTTTCTTCAACTGTCATATCTTTTGGAAGTTTGGGGATTAAATACTTAGGGACTATTTGGCTATCTATTATTTCCAAGGGAACTTCATTGGTTTAGGAGGTCCTTCTTCCAAGATTGTTATGAAGGAAGGATCTGTAGATTTCAGATGCATGTACATCCTTCTCTTCCATAAGAAATACTCCTCCCTTACCAATAGTGGGATATTCACATTTCCACTTTTACTACTCATCTTAATCGTCCAGTATGTATGTTTACTAGAAAGCTCTGATACCAATTGTTATTTTTAGATGAGTAATTGTAGAAAGCGGGGGAGAGGGGTGAATACAATTCACAAATTTGTTCCCAACTATAAAAATCACAATACAATTTGAAAATAAATTGCAGAAGTAAAAACACAGCAAATTGCATTAATCAATAAAGAATAGATTTTATTGATATTGAATCTGAAATTGCAATCTAGTAATCAATGAATTGATACCAGCTTCTAAAATTTGTTTTAAGTGTGAATATCTGCAACCTAGAAAATAATTTCTAGTTTCTCAAGTTATAAAAAACTTGATTCTCAACTTCTATGAATTTGTTGTGTAAGATTACAAAGTCTTTAAGAATAATCTCTCTCTTTGTTTTTTGTAAAAACTCTCTTTTATAATTTTCCTTTGTTTTACTCTGTATATTTTATATACTTATCTCTGATCTTTTTTGCTTTTCAATAACTACTCTGTTCAATTAAAGCAGGTTCTTTTTATTAGTAGTTTTAACAACTCTGTCACCTAACAACTCTGTTAAGTCACATTATTGTTACTTAATGTCTTAGCTTTCACAAATCAGCTTCCCAGCCTTGTCAATCCAAATTGTGTCTTTGTTATGTATCTTGGTTGGCTTCCCTTGTTGGGTTTCTTACCAGCAAACGCAGCGGAAAAAATACGATATAAAATAAAACAAAACGAAACCCAAACCCGAGGATCTATGCGAAACAATTTAATACAGATAGTTTAAGTTTTTACCAATTAATTGTGCGAATCTGAAGCTTTGGTGAAGGTGTTGATCGTCTCCAAATCTTGAACGCTATCCAACTGAACAGCGTCTCTACGGTATCCACACGAACACCCGCGAATCGTCTTACGATCCGAACAAGAAGAATTACAGTACTAGCTGTATGATCTGTATCTCTCTTCTCTCTCTATATTTTTGAACTCTAGTATCTCTATTATGAGCAACTAGTGTTCTTAGAATACGTAAAACGTTGGTTAGAGAGAATGGCTAATATATCATATATATATATATAGCCTTTCATAGAGTAATTCAAAACCTAATCTAATTAGGAGACTTAAAATCCGAATTTTATATTTATTAGATATATATATGTATTTAATCAAGTCTCACTTAATTAATATATATATGCACAAATAAATATATATTCGTATTTCCTTCTAAAGGACTCTACTTCATACAGATTACATATATAAATATATATATATGTATTTAATTTAAAGCCATGATTTAATAAATCAATCTTATTGATATATTAAAATCATAGACATTTAAATTATCTCTCCTTGACGAATGTTCTTTGTGTGTGACCCTGTAGGTTATTATTACGTTGGCAATAATTTTAAATCATATTATAAAATTATAAACAGTGAGCGGCATCTAGTAATACATCACTGTTACCCAAGTAATAATAAAGTCATAGATTGGACGTTACCTTTCGTGACCAATGTTTCAATGTAACTTAATCCTTTTAACCATGATATCTAAGATTAAATTCAAGGCATGGATGTGTCATCCTCTTTAAAATTTAATCTCAGTTTTCTTGATCAATGAGTAAACTATATGAAACAAATCTCTATTTGAGCATGGCCATGCATTTCATAGTTTCACTCAATCAAGAGGCCTATAGATATCACCCCTAATTTATAGGAGGGTTAAATTCCATCTACATCATTCCCATTTCTCACATAACTCATTATGCATCCAACAATCACCTTTATCGTCCACCCGGTTAAAGGTGACTTTTGATAACGTCAAAACGCATAACTCCTTATGTAGAAATGTCATGACTTCAGGTCGAAGGACCATTACATCATTGTCACTATGAGAATTACTTATGACACATAACATAACGCTCCATGTAGAATTCTCATGGTGGGTCTGTCCAGTACAATGTTCTCTAACATGTACCTATGTATCAACTTAATATATCTCGTATATATTTATGACCAATGAGATATGGCCATCAGTTAATCACATACTAGTCTCAATGTATTATTGTTGTCCCGATGACAATGATACTCGACTAGGGACATTTAAGAATAATGATACATTACATACTTATATGATCTCATATTCAAGTCACATACTTGAATCCATATAATTAGTATCATTTTTCTAAGGACATTTATTATGTTAATAATTTATATAACGCAGTAAATAAAACATAATAAATTATCATTAACCAAAAACATATCATAAATATAGTGTCACAATCATTACATAATTGGCCACTAGGGCATACACTCTAACATCCCTTTGTTGAAGAACACTAGTAGAGGTCTGTAGTGTTAAGCTATTTATCCTTTAATGTCTTTATTCATCAATGGGTATGTATCCCCTAATGACTTTATTCATCAGTGGATATTTAGCCCCTGATGAGACTTTATTCATAAGTGGATATTTATCCCCTGATGACTTATCCCCTAACCAGCTTCGTCCCCTGATGATCACCTGCAGTCTCTGATGGTAGTCTCTGATATTACACTACTATAGGTTCTAGTACAATTCCAAGTTCTAACAATTCTAAGTATTATATATCATCATCAAAAGTTATAATTCCTAATATAAATGTTTGGTATATCGTCTGGCAATTAAATATTGCATATAAATAGCTTTCTCATATGCCCTGATGCCATGTCATCAGGGATTAGTAACTATCCCCTGATTCTATGTTATCAGGGATTAGAGACAATCCCCTAATGTAATCAAGTGTTAAAACAACCCCTGACAAATTTTTTTTTAAAACATATGAACACTCAGAGATTTAACTATCAAGGAATAATATAAGTAACTAAGGATTTCAGTACATAAGTACATGATTGAATAAATCACTTCAACAACTTGTCCGGCACAACCTTATCAAGTTGAATAGATCATTTCACATAATTTACTATTAGAATAAAATAGCCTCAAGTGTTTGTAATGGGGGGGGGGGGATTCAAACACTCAAGACTTTTTCTTCTTTTTCACCCTTTTTTGAACAACAGGAAATAGCTACAATACTTAGAAAAACAAAAACAGATAATCAGATGAACACACGAATTCAAGTTAAAATAGATATATTAAAACTTGAGGTTTTTCTGGAAATCTGGTTAATCACAACTGTGATTAATCAGCTACGAATTCTGTAATGAATTATAGCTTCTAATTCACACTTACTAGCTTCTAACTTTCTTTGAAATATTTCTCTCTAGATATATTACAAAGATGCTCTAGTGATTTGCATGCTTCAGTGTTTGTTGATCTATTGGATAAAAAAAAACTATGTAATGAGAACTCCTTTGCATATATAGTAGATCAGTAGTTGAACCCATGTGCATTAGACGTGCTGCTTTTCTCAACTCAGCTGCATATATGTCACATCGTTGTCCTTTAGAAACTATATGTCAGACTGCTGCTACTTTAGTTGCTTCTTTTTCATCCCCTGATCTGCGTGCATTTAATGTTCGAGAGTTGTCATTGGACCAAACAAACTTCAAGAGATATCTTTCCAGTTAATATCTCTTGCTTCTTTAACAAGCTTCTTGATTTGAGTGTTAGAACTGATGATAGGTTTATGCAGTCATAACCATCCACTGACGGCAAGCCCTGAAGTGAACTTGATCAGTGCTTCTGGATCCCCTAATGACAAGTCTTGTTAAAGACTAGATCAGGGCTTCAACCTTCACTTGAGTTTTACTCAGTGCTTCTTGATCGACTGATGTTATGACTTAAGACATACCCCTGACGGCTTTCACTGATGCAGTGTTGACCATTCCCCCTGATGAGTTACCCTGATGGGTTAGCCTGACACTGTCACACCCTGATGTCTTACCCTGACAAGTGAAATGTCTTGTTCATGCCTTGACGCGTTCCCCTGAAGGGTTGGTCTAACTTTGTCATCCCCTGATGAGTTCCCCTAATGGGTTCCCCTGATGGATTCTAATTATTGAAGCTTTGTTGAGTTTTTTGGAATGTCTGATGTGCGGAATACTTTGATTATCTTTGAGTAACAATAGACATTCCTCTTCATATATCAAGCCCTTGGAAGTTTCCTTGATGACTTAACCTAGTGAAGAATATTTCCTCCCCTGATGATCAGATCGATCATCAGTGGATGCAAAACTTGTACGGATAATTAGGTTTATTGAATACCATAAGTATTTACAGATGCACCATTTATTCTATAAACATCATCATCATTATTTAACTCCAACAATCTCCCCCAATTTATGTTTATCATTTTGATAACCATAAATTTTCTTGATGCACTGATGATGATGTTAAAACCAAAACTATATACACGAAAGAATTGTGTAAGAACTAATAAAAAGAATTTGTGTACAAGTATTTCCTATATCTATTACAACAAAAATATACATTCTTAGACATCAGGACCCCTTTTCTTTTTGGATGAGACAAAGGGCAGTGGGTGACTTGACTCAATAGGTTGAGTGCCACTCCTAAGGCCTTGTCTCCTTTGGTTTGGATTTTGGTCAGAAATCCTGAGTCTGTTGTCTTCCCCTCCTGCAAGCAGCCGATCCAACTCCTTCTGAAGAAGCCTCCTGAAGTTGACAATGTTTACATTCTTGCTCGATTCCAAAGCTTCAAGGACATATTTGATCTCTTGTATGTTGGCAGCAACAAGTTGTGACTAGTAAAAGGTAATGATCTCCCCCTTTTTATTTTTGAACTCAACACCCATGGGGCTTGTGATCATTTTAGGATATTCTTTGAATCCTTTTACTGGAGGCACATTCCTTACTGCTGCATTCCCATCATTAGCTCTGGTTTCTTCGATATCCTTTAGCACTCTCTGTATCAGCAGGATTCTGAACTGGATGACATGTTCATTTTTATGATAAGCAATTTGGCTTAGAACATGCATCGCTTCCTTTAGGTCAAGACCATCAACGTCTTTGATCCTTATGCTTTTCTCCTGCCCATCAGTGGATTTATAAAATAACTTCAATGGTCTCTCCAAGGCTATGGGCAGGCTCCTTTCATCGTTGATGGCTCTCCTCAGCTTGTCATCATCCCCCTCAAGTCTCTATTGGCCACTAAAGATTTGGAAATCAGGTTTAGGATCAATCTCAATTGTTCAGCATCCATTCTCTTGAACCAGTCCATTGTAACTATGAATTGTGACCCACTCTTTAGTTGCACAAAAATTAGTTGATCCCTTTTATTGTT
>CM025780.1:17631079-17647360 GCA_014636745.2 Centella asiatica | reverse complement strand
ACTTGGATATCCTCACACTGGACAGGCTCTACGGGAATTTAAAGACATATGAACTTGAAGTAGAGCAACGACAACGCATGCATGGCAGGGACAAAGGAGTTGTGTTGATGGTTGAGACAAGCAAGTCTGAAGAGAAGCTTGATGAGGAATCTTCCAATGTTAGCTCGACTGATCAGGAAGATGAACTGGACATTGATGATGACATGGAGGAATTCATGGCATTCATTGTCAAACAGTTCAAGAAATTTAGGGCCAGTAGGAAAGGAAGAAAATCGTCAAGGAAACCTAACCCTAAACGTGAAGGTCAAAAAGTCACCTTCAACTTAAAAAAGATAAGATGTTACAATTGTGATGGGTTAGGGCACTTTGCCAATGAGTGCAGGAAGCCGAGATCTAGTGATAGATCTAAGGATGAAAAATCAAGGAAAGGGAATGACTTTGTTGACAAGAAAGCCAAATCAAAGAGCAAAGCCTTGATTACTAAGGGTAAAGATTGGATTAACAGCGACTCTGATGAAGAAGTTGTCAACTTTGCTCTGATGGCTCGAAGTGATGAGTCAAGTGATTCTACAAAGGTATGTTATGCAAATCATAATTTTAATGTGCTTGATTTACTTGACACATTTAGCATTGAAAGCATACAAAAAGATATGTCTGATTTGCATGTTAGTTTTAGATCTTTAGCTATCGAATATACCAATGTGAAAGAATCACGTGACATTCTCTTGAAAAGAAATAAGTTTCTTGAAGAGAGATTGGCACAATTTCACACCATCAAATCTGACTTAAACAAAGCTCATCATATGATTGATGCTTTGAAAAAGAGGGAATATTACTTAGTAGAGTAATTTGAAAATGCTCAAGCTAAGATTAAACAGTGGAATACTTCCTCTAAAAAGTTATCAGACTTGGTAGAGTGTCAAACAATAGGTCAAAAATCTGGACTAGGTTATGATGAAAATCTAGACAAGAGTTTAGATTTAGATGATCTATTTGAAGCTGCGAACTCCTTGACTAGTAAGCCAAATGTAATAAAAAGAATTAATTTTGTCTCTCCTGTTTATGAACCCAAATTCATCAACATTCAAGATCAACAAATCACTGCAAAAACAGAAATTGATCAAAAGTCAGTGAATGTTGTTGATAAGAGTAAAAATAAAAGTTTAAATATTGGGCTCATGACAAAGACACAGTTAAGTAAAAAATTAGAAAATCTTCCAGATAAAATGGCTGAAAAGTGAATGGAGTTAAGCAGAAATAAGAAAAATAGGAATGGAAAAATTGGCATTAATAAATATACAAATTATGCTAGAATGCCTGATGCTCCTAGAAAGACATGTCATGTATGTGGTAACCCCAACCACATAGTTGTGCACTGTAGGAGAAAAAAATAAAAATCCTATAACTGAGACTGCACCTTCAAAGATAATAAAAGATAAATCATCTGTAAAAAGGTTAGATCATCTTTGCATTAACATTGAAAATTCAAAACTTGTCAGTCTCTCACAAAAAGGTAGCAAGACTAATGATTGTCCAATTAAAATCAAAAATGCTAAAAGACAATCAACTCAATCTGAGTCAAGTCTTTAGTCTACAACTAGTGAGAAAGGACCCAAGAAAGTCTGGGTCCCAAAAATTTCTAACTAGTTACTCTTTACTGTGCAGGGCAAAAAGAAGAAAACATGGTACTTGGACAGTGACTATTCAAGGCACATGACAGGAGATAAGTCCTTGCTAAAACAGTATGAAGAGAAAAGTGGCCCAAAAGTCACTTTTGGAGATGACAGCAAAGGTCATACTAGGGGATATGGCAGTGTTGAACATGGAGATGTCATCTTCACTGAAGTAGCACTAGTTGATGGCTTAAAGCACAATTTACTGAGTGTGAGTCAACTATGTGATAAAGGATTCAATGTCACCTTAAAAGAAGATCAATGCTTGGTGCGTGACAAAGAATCTGATAATATGATATTGACAGAGAAACGAAAAGGAAATTTTTATGTTGCAAACCTTATCTCTTCCTCTGATCAAATCACATGTCTCTACAGCAAAGCTTCAACTGATGAAAGTTGGCTTTGGCATAAGAAGCTTTCCCACTTGAATTTCAAGAACATCAACAAGCTTGTGAGGAAAGGAATGGTAGCTGGTATTCCACAATTGGAGTTTACACAAGATGGATTGTGTGATTCATACTAGAAAGGGAAACAAAAGAGTGTATCATTCAAAAGCAAACCAGCAACATCAATCACTGACCCACTACAGTTGTTACACATGGATTTATTTGGTCAAATGAATGTGATGTCTATCTTAAGGAATAGATATGCTTTGGTTATTGTGGATGATCACACGAGGTATACTTGGGTAAAATACCTCTACACAAAAGATGAAGCTGCTCAGTTGATAATCGATCATATCAAGAAGATAGAGACTGAGTCAGGAAAAACAGTAAGGGTAATAAGGAATGATAGAGGAACAGAATTCAAGAATTCCCAAGTTACTGAATTCTACACTGAAAAAGGAATAACTCATCAATTTTCAGCTCCAAGAACCCCTCAACAAAATGGAGTTGTTGAGAGGAAAAATAGGACCCTTATTGAAGCAGCAAGGACTATGTTACAAGAGGCTAAGCTTCCTACTTATTTTTGGGAATAAGCTATTAGCACAGCTTGCTTTACACATAATAGATCCTTGATAAA
The DNA here is from genome assembly GCA_014636745.2 of Centella asiatica. NCBI lineage: Eukaryota > Viridiplantae > Streptophyta > Magnoliopsida > Apiales > Apiaceae > Centella > Centella asiatica. The sequence goes on along the minus strand of CM025780.1, from coordinate 17,644,664 downwards.
CAAAGCATACAACAAAACACCTTACAAATTAATGACTTGGAGAAAACCAACTCTCAAGTTTTTACATGTGTTTGGTTGTAAATGCTTTGTACTGAGAGATTCATTAGAGACAAGAGGAAAGTTTGACAATAAGTCTGATGAAGTAATCTTCTTAGGTTATTCTCTGTCAAGTAAAGCATACAGAGTATATAATCTAAGAACAAAGGTCATTGTGGAATCAATTCAAGTCGTGTTTGATGATAAAAAGATTCCAGGAATGATTGGACAAGGATTGCATGAACCTCGCAGTTTTGAGAATGAATTGGATGCATGGGAATATCCATCAGAGACTACTGAAGAACCCCAAGATAGCAATAATCCCTACATAATTGAGGGGGGGAGTTAACTGTTATGCATGAAGTACCAAGGATTAATACTCTATCAGAGACTAGAGTATTAGATGAAACACAAAAAACTAGTAACTTTAGTGAACCATCAGAGACTAATGGTTCACCAGACACTAGAGTCACTGATGCACAATCGGAGACTATATTGACACCAAGGAATGAAGAGATAAACAGCTCAAGGGGAGCTAATAATGGAGAAGTCAATGGTTTAGGAGGAGCAGTCTCTGATCATGAAGCTAGATTAGACAACATCAATCTAGAAAATGAAGCCTCCACTTCAAGATCAAATCTGCCACGTGCAATTCCATGGTTAAAAGACCACACACCAGATTTGATTATTTGAAGTCTAGAGGATGGAGTCAAGACTAGAAGTGCAACTCAAAATGAATGTCTATATCTCAGTTTTCTCTCAAAGATTGAGCCAAAGAAAATTGAGGAAACACTTCAGGATCCTGATTGGATATTAGCCATGCAAGAGGAATTAAACCAATTCACTCGAAACAAAGTCTGGAGACTGGTACACAAACCAAGGAATAGATCAATTATTGGTGCCAAATGGGTTTTCAGAAACAAATTGGATGAAGCTGGTACAATTACAAGAAATAAAGCAAGACTGGTAGCAAAAGGATATTCTCAAGAAGAATGAATAGACTATGATGAGACTTTTGCACCAGTAGCAAGACTTGAAGCAATTAGAATTTTCTTGGCATATGCAGCCTACAAGAACTTCAAGGTGTACCAGATGGATGTCAAAAGTGCTTTCTTAAATAGAAAATTGGAAGAAGAAGTCTATGTTTGCCAACCCCCAAGTTTTGTGGACTCCAAATTTCCAAATCATGTCTACAGGTTAGACAAAGCAATTTATGGCTTAAAACAAGCACCAAGAACTTGGTATGATACTCTATCTCAATTTTTACTTGAAAACAAATTTGTTAGAGGTATCATAGATAAAACTTTATTTTATAGAAAATAAGGCTCTGACATTATACTTGTGCAAATTTATGTAGATGATATTATATTTGGGTCTATAAATGAGAAGCTTTGTGAAAAATTTTCAAAACTCATGCAGTCTAGATATGAAATGAGTATGATGGGAGAATTAACATTTTTCTTAGGTTTGCAAATAAAACAATCAACTGATGGAATATTTATTAGTCAGTCCAAGTACATCAAAGACTTATTGAGAAAATATGACTTGGTTGATTGTGCATCTACAAAAACACCCATGCCTACTGCCACTGAGCTAGATAAAGATTTAAAAGGAAAGAAAATTGATATTACTAGCTATAGAGGCATGATAGGCTCTCTTTTATATCTAACTGCAAGTAGACCTGATATAATGTTTGCTACATGTTTATGTGCTAAATTTCAAGCTGATCCTAGAGAGTCACATTTGATTGCTGTAAAAAGAATACTCAGATATCTAAAGGGTACCCCAAACCTTGGTTTATGGTATCCCAAAGAATCTGATTTTAAACTAGTTGGTTATTCAGATGCTGACTATGCAGGTTGCAAGCTTGACAGGAAAAACACAAGTGGAAGCTGCCAACTTCTTGGAGGCAGACTTGTTTCTTGGTTTAGCAAGAAAGAAAATTCAGTTTCTACTTCAACAGCAGAAGCTGAATACATTGCAGCTGGGAGTTGTTGTGCTCAAATCCTATGGATCAAGAATCAACTCCTAGACTATGGTATGTCATTATCCAAAATTCCTATCTATTGTGATAATACTAGTGCCATAGCTATAACAGAAAATCCAATGCAACATTCAAGAACAAAACACATAGATATTAGATATCACTTCATAAGAGAACATGTAAGTGAAGGAAATATTGAATTACACTAGGTTACAACTGATAAACAACTTGCAGACATATTCACAAAACCTTTAGATGAATCTACTTTTTCTAGATTAGTTTCTGAATTAGGAATGTTGAATTATGCATCTAAAAATTAATTTCATTTTGAAAGCAAGTTGTTTATTTGTAAGAAGTTAGAATTTAATTTCTAGTTGCAGTTGTTCTCAATGAACAGAATTCTAGGAGCTAGAATTTAATTTCTTGTTGAAGCTATTTTAATTAAACAGAATTTTTGAAGCCAATAATCATTAACTTGTTTGTTGGAAATATTCTGAAAAGCTTTGGAATAAGAGACAACTTAGTCCTTGATAGTGTTTTTAATTAGTCCCCGACTTAATAAAAAAATTGCACTATCGGAGACTATTCTAGTCCCCGATAGTGTTTTTAATTAGTCCCCGACTTAATAACCAAGAAGAAAAATAAAGAGATGGAAGAGGCTGAGAAGAAATCAAGAAGAAAATCTTTGGTCCAGGAATCTGCAAAGAAACCTGTGATCAAAGCACTTATCAAGAAGCCTACCTCTCAAAATCCTTCAAGGTCTACTGAAACTGCTTTAGTGGCTGTGAGTGGACCAACAAAGCCGCGAACAGTTCCATCGAGGAAGTCTTATAAGGTTGAAATGGCTAGTACTAAAGAAATCATCCCCTGATGACCAAGGACCGTCCCCTGATAACCATCCCCTGATGGCCATCCCCTGATGGCCATCCCCTGATAGCCATCCCCTGATCATGCACACCCCCTGATGGTCATTTCTCGTCTTCAGTAACTGCTCACATATGCGCATTCTCCTATTTATTTTCAAGGCATAGATTTCTCATGTTATATCAACGATCATGTTTTACAGAACCTCTCACTCACTAGTATTTTGAATTTAGAAATTAGCTAAGGATCAAGGCAAGTATATACTCACTCCTTCTTTTTCATTGAATACGTATTATCATTCATTCGATACACGTAAGTATCCAGTATCATGTTATGTCCTATTCAAGTTCAATTTCTTCAAAGATAAGTAATGTACGATCTTTTGATCTGATGTACGTGAAAGATATTGTACTAGAATCAAGCATTCTTTGGGCGGATGTTAGCTTTTCAAATTCACTAGCACGCCAAGGCAAATCCTATACGGATATATCAAGATTTAATTGTTCTCACCCCCTACTTGTAAAAATATATCTGTATGGATAACTAATGACTAAGGAATGATAGTTGAGGGGAACCGAGACATCGGTGACTGAACCCTCGCAGATAAAAATGTCTGCTTGACTACGTATGTGAATATGATGAAGTCAGACGGTGGTCAGACTGGCCAGTTGATGCACCGTTCGATGAAAAGATGATGAAGTCAGATGGTGGTCAGGCTGGCCAGCTAATAAACCGTTTGATGAAGAGTGTTTTAAGGGCACGTGCGCCAAACGGACATGGTTATAAGGCGCATGTGAATGATTCAAGATTTCTTTCAAATAAAGGGTCAAATCCTTCGTTATCACTCGGGGACACTGAAAGTTACATGTTTATTAAATTATCAGGAGGTGACAGCATTGTTTTGCCCAACCTCATCAAACACTAAAGCTCTATGAATTATCTACTTTTAAGGATATACCCAACATATGAATATATACTTGCTGAGCGTAAAATGCTCATATCGATTATTATGAAATGTTTTAGAGATTATGAAGAGAATGTGGGGCCCCCGGAAAAATCCCCAAGCCGGACCTCGGGCTCTGTCAGCAATTTGGGTGACAGTTCTCGAGATCCCCAGGCTGGAACCCCGGGCTATGCCAGGAAACTACAACACAACAACACATAACAACAATGAAAACAACACAGCCAAGCATTTACAACACTCCTGCGAGAAATATATTCTCAAATACATCATCTTAAAAAACCTCAATGCTTGAAAATAAACAAGCTGCAGCAGAAACAAAGTTTTAGATGGCCCATCTGGCCTTACAATCTAAACATTTTTATGATAGCCTCTCGCTTCACTTTCCCTATAAAGGCCATCCAAAGGAGAGATATCAAGAAGCTCTCACTATGCCATTCTCTCTTTTCCTCTATCAGGCGACTCGGCCTTCTTGACATAACCTGTACAACATTTCATAATATTCCACATGAGCGTTTACGCTCAACAAGTATATATTCATAAGCAAGAAGAACAGATATTTCAAAAGCTTTAATATTCTTCGAGGTTAGGCGAAGCAATGCCAACACCTCGTGATAATCAATAAACATATATCATCTAGGGTACCCGAGTGATATCAAGGGTTAACCCTCTTACAATAACTCATGATTCGCCCTCTCTTCACTAGATAATGCATCACCTGACCAGCATGATCATTATTTGACTTCCTTTAACAATCAAATTTTATCCTAGCTGGTCAGCCTAGTCGTTTGATCCATCATTTGACATACGTAGTCACTTGCAGAAAACATTTGGTCTGTGAGGGTTTGATTACCAATGCCTTGCTTTGGTCTCTCATTCCCTATCATCATTGGCCAGAATACCAGGCGAAAGTATTCAACAGCCCTTTAACTTCCCATATGGAGTATATCTTCTTGAAAACATTTTCTCATTTTAAATTGGCACGATCAATAATTAAAAGCAGCGACTGCCAAACACATTAGCGTGCTCAACAGATAAAAGTTGACTACCGATGATTTTTCTATATACCCATACGGAAGCTGCTCAAGTGTGCATACAAGTTCACGACTGCAACACTTTTGCATCATCATCATCATCTTTTGGTGTGCTAGCGACTTTAAACAGCTAGCAATCACCCAATAACATATAGCTCAATCATTAACATCTTTTCACGTACATCGGATCAATGATCGTACGTTACTTAATCATAAAAAAAGAAAGATCATCATCATGCATAAGCTTTAACATCATTTATTTACATAAATCAAAATAATGATTCTACGTAATCATTAAGAAATGAAGTGGAATGAGTATATACTTGCCTTGGTCCTTAGCTAAAATTCACTACATTGGTTGTAAAAGGATTCTGCAAAACATCATTATTGGTATAGCATGAGAATTCATACTCTGAAAGGATAACTATGCAAAACGGAGGATGGCCATCAGGGTATATTTTACCCATCAGGGGATACATTACCCATCAGAGACTACGGATGACGTCATCGGGGACTAGACTTAACCTGTCGGAGACTAAGGCTGATGTCACCAGAGACTATCCTTAGCCTGTCAGAGACTAAGGCTGACGTCACCAGGGACTATCCTTAGCCTATCGGAGACTAAGGCTGACGTCACCAGGGACTATCCTTAGTCTGTCGGAGACTAAGGCTGACGTCACTAGAGACTATCCTTAGCCTGTCGGAGTCTAAGGCTGACATCACCACAGACTATCCTTAGTCTGTCGGGGACTAAGGATGATATCATCAGGGACTAATTTACTCATAAGAGACTGATGACGTCATCTTAACCCATCGGAGACTAAGGTTAACTCATCAGAGACTAATGTTACCTCATCAGAGACTAGCATTAACTCATCATGGACTGATGACGTCATTTTTAACCCCATTGGAGACTAAGGGTGATGTCATCGAGGATTAACTTTAAATCTCCCTCATCAGGGATTAACATTTGCTCATCGGAGACTAACATTAACTCATCAGAGACTAATGTTATCTCGTCAGAGACTAACTTCATCAAAGACTAATATCTACTCATCGGAGACTAACATTAACTCATCAGAGACTAATGTTATCTTGTCAGAGACTAACTTCATTAGAGACTAATATCTACTCATCGGAGACTAACATTAACTCATCAGAGACTAATGTTATCTCGTTAGAGACTAATATTAGAGCTTGTCTCCATTTCGATGGAAGACCTTACATGAACAAACTCAACCTAGGATGCCTCATAATCATGTAAATGCAAAGAAATATAATCCTTTAAACTTTTATTCCTTCTTGAAAACTTAGCATACAAGGTTAATAAATCTTTGATGCTATGCACGAAAGAAACTGAGTAGACTATCAGGTTCTTACCTCTTCGTTTTTAAGGAAGAAATTAAAGCTTGTCTAAGAATAATTTCTCAAAAGAAGAACTTGGAAATTTATGAAGATGGTAAGTTTAGAGAAAAACTTTAGAAGAGAAATTTTTAGAAAAGAGATTAAAATTTTACCTTCGAATGAGATATTTATAGTAGGCTGAGATTAAGCCTTGAAATAAAGTGATTGGTTAATTTGGACGGTAAAATGGCTGCTCTTCATGATTCTTAACAGCTAATACATGTAATAAGCAGCTGTTGTCGTTCATGCACATAAGCTTCATCAACTAATGACACACAAGCAGCTTACTAATCAACTTAACCTACGTACTCATGAGGTAATTGCTCTTACATACGCCATTCTATTTAGCATGAGATTTACTGATCTGGACGCTTGGCTCCTTCAAGCAATATAAACAAAATTTGCTTGTCCTCATAATCAACCTCCAAACAAATTATAACCCTTTAATGGGTCCACAAATAATTAAACATTCACAAACATCATATATTAATTATACATATTAATAAGAAAACAAATATAAGTAAATAAATTATTTATAGATAAACAAATTTTTCAGGTCGTCACAGAGAAGGTCAACCCGGCTAATAAAGGCAAAGAAAGGGTGGCATAATGAATGCTTGTTAATTGCTCTCCTATGGATGGCTTTTAAAGGAAGGGTGAAGCGTGAGGATAGTATAGAAATATTTGGATTGTAAGGCCAATGGGCCCTCACCGACTTCCGCTATAAAAACAATTATTTTGGTTATGTAATAGAGATTATATTTCTCTTATTCCATGATATGTATGCTTGGTTAATGATGATTTTCTATTATCAATTTCTGACGATGCCCGAAGTCCTGTGTGGGATTGTTGGGGCTGTCATAGTTGGTATCAGAGCCAAGTACTGGTTATGAGACAAGGTCTCTATCGGAGTATAGTATATGGTTTTAGTAAGGTAAGGAAATGACTGTAAGAGTAAGAATAGCAGAATAGAAGATAAGGAAAAAGGGGCGATAAATGCCAAGTTGTTCCTCGTCGTTTCTTAAGATTATGAGATTTTATGGGATATAAGATTCTGAGATAAAAGACCCACACGATGTACATTACACACCATACCACTGCACTGGTACTTATTGTCAAACTCTTATGATGAACCCTACGATGGTATTGATATAAGTTATGTTTTCCTTGTAGATGACTTCGAGACGTGATAATAGAGGCAAGGCACCCCTGACTAAAAGCTTAGATGAAGAGTATGTCCCTGATGGTAGCACTACTTCACTCATGGGACACTCTAGTAAGCAAGCCCCACTATGGATATTGATACCGCAAGGGAGGTATCCCCTGAGCAAGCTCTTGATGTTGCACCTGCTCCAAGTAATGTCGCACCTGCTCCAAGTAATGTCACATGTCCTTCGGATCCTCATAGACACCTTCATCCGGATGTCATTCATGGGCCCTAGCAATTGTCCAGGGTGCGATGGCGAGTAACCCCTCGCAAAAGAGTGAATAGACCACTCAGGTCTTTCATTTTGAGATGCCTCAGATCTCAGATGAAAATGATGAGGATCCCACAGACCCTGAAGAAAATGAACAGGACCCGACCGACCCATCTAAGGGGTCAAATTCTTCAGTTCGCATGAGGAGTCCTTCACCTCCTCATAATCAAATAGGCTCTCCGCCCCAAGCTTCATTTCAGGCAGAGTCTCCCCTTGTCTCTATGCATACAATACCTACTGTACCAGCATCACCACTTATTGTCTTATCACCAGCTACTCTATCAGATGACCCACCTGCCACACCGCCATCAAAAATTCTAATGCCTATGCCATTACTAGATGAATTCTGTCACTACCTCCAACGCAAAATCTATATGGAGATAATTAACTCGATGGCTCTCTCTCAAAAAAATTTCTCCCCTTTCTCTCTACCTTTTCCCTAAAATCCCTTCCTGTTGATCCCCTCTTCGCTCCTTCTCTTTTCTCTCTACCGTGCACCTTGTTGCCATTTCTCTTTGTGGAAATGGCAATTTCAGAACCCACCTCAAACCCCACTCTTCTATATCCGTTAGTTACTGACCTAGCGGGAACTGGAAACATGGTTTCTGCAGCAGCTCAAACCTCCGAAAATGACAGATCAGATGCTTTTCAAGCTAGACAAAAAAATGCCACTCTCATGTCCTTCATCTCTTCTCTTGGCTGGAGTTTACAAGACATTAGGAATTTTGAGATTTCAGGCTCTCTTCCATTAGGGACTTCAAATTCAGGAGCTTCAGGTTCTAATTCTTCTGCAGTTCCTGCTCAGGCGTCTATGGGGTTCAAGAAATCTGAAGAAACCCTACCTCTCCAGCCACATTTAGAGGAGGGTGAAGTCATTCTCACGGACTCTCCCCACAAAGATCAGACCCTCTCTAAGGGAAAGCTATCTTGGAGCAAGATTGTGGCCGGAGATGCAAAACCTGCTAAGCTCTCCTTTTTCCCTCCTACACTGGTTGATGGTAAGATTTCTATTAAACCTCCCCTTGAGGTTCTTAAACAAGGTTGCAAACATTGGGAAAATTGTCTGATTGGGTTTTTCCATCATTCTCGCCCCCCTTACATTGTTATTGCTGCAGCAGCTACAAAAATTTGGGGTAACCTAGGCCTAAATAAGGTTTTCTTGCATAAAAATGCTTATTTATTTCAATTTAATTCAGTAGAAGACTGTGAAAACGTTCTGAGTTTGGGACCTTGGCATTTAGCAAACAAACCGATTTTATTGAAAAAATGGCGTGAGGGGACAGATTTATCAAAAGAAGATTGCAAGAAAGCTCCCGTATGGGTCAAAGTGTCGGGTATCCCTCTTTCGTATTGGAATATTGAGGGGTTGAGTTACATTAGTAGTGGGCTGGGAAAGCCGCTTTTTCTTGACAAAATCACAAGTAACTTGGATCCTATGCCTTATGCCAGAATGTGCATAGAAATAGGGATAGATTCTAGTTGGCCTAAGGAACTCCAAGTTTCTATATGGGATGAACTTACAAACAAGGAAGCTTCAGTTGTAGTCTCAGTTGAATATCAAAACAAACCCCCTTCTTGCCCCAAATGCTCCATTTTTGGTCATTCTCAATTCAAATGTCCGTTCTCCAACTTCCAATGGGTTCCCAAACCCCAACCAAAACCTGTTGACAAGGATAGTCCTATTACTCATCAAGATAAGGAAAATGACAGTTGGATTTTAGTTCATTCAAAGTCTAGTCTCACGCCCCCTACTCCTGCAGCCACTACAGCCACTGCAACCACTGCAGCCCTTTCCTCTTCTACAGCCACTGCAGCCACTTCCTCTCCTGCAGCCACTGCAGTCTCTGGGCTTTTTTCTGCAGCCTCTACAGCCACTGCAGCCTCTGGACTTTTTTCTGCAGACACTGCAGACACTGCAGCAACTGCAGCCTCAATGCTTTCTCCTTCTACTCCGCATTCCAACCCTTTCTCCCCTCTTTCCTGTCCAAAGGTTCACTCTCCTGATTCAGATGTTAGCTCTCTAAACCAAGTTCTTATTGGTAAAATCTTGTCAGTCGATGAAAAAGATTTCAAAGATCAGAAACTGAAAGGAATAGTAGCCTTAGATGCTCCGTCCTCTTCCAAGAGGAAAAAGAAGAAGGGTGGGAGACAGGCTCCCACTTAGCTCTCTTCCCTCTCTTCTTATTTTGTTCCATGAATATCTGCTCCTATAATGTTAGAGGCCTCAATAAGTCGACAAAACAAGACGACATTAGATCTTTTCTAACTTCCAATAGCATTACCCTAGCGGGTCTTTTGGAAACTAGAGTCAAGGGGGATAAGGCTCATGCCATTGCCTCCAAACTTCAAGCTAACTGGGAGTGGATTTTCAATTATGATAAAAATTAGAATGGTAGAATTTGGATTGGTTGGAATCCTCAAGTTTGGCAAGTTCTTCCTTTATCCTATTCAGATCAGCTTATCCACTACAAAGTAACTTTTTTGGACCAGAACCTTCATTTTTGGGTTACTTTCGTCTATGCTCATAATACTTACACAATGCGTCGTAGTCTTTGGAATGATCTCATCAAGCTTTCATCTCCTACTCAAAGGTGGACTGTATTAGGAGACTTTAATGAGATTCTTTCTCTTTCTGAAAGCAAAGGGGGGCGAATCTACAACTCCACGGGAATGGATGATTTTAGGAATTGCATTCTCAATTGTCATCTAGAAGATATAAGATACATGGGTCAATTCCTCTCTTGGAATAATAAACAAGAATCTTACCCCATTGCTAGGAAGATTGATAGAGTTCTGGGGAACCCTTTATGGATGCAAACCATGGACCTTTCTCAAGTATTTTTTGGTCCTAGCAGGCTTTCAGATCACTCCCCTGCAATTCTTCAGTTGGGGCTCAAAATTATCCCTCCTAGGAAGCCCTTTCTGTTTCTAAACCATCTCATCGACTTGGAAGGATATCATTCTGCAATTTCGGATGCCTGGAAAGATCCTGTGGCAGGATCAGCTCAATTCTCCCTAGCCTCAAAGCTTAGAAGAGTTAAAAAGAACCTTATTATTCTAAATAAGGACCATGGCCATCTTCATTCCAGAGTTGCTACTGCAAGGGAAGCCCTTCTAACTTTTCAATCACATTTTCAGGATTCTCCTTTAGCAGATTTCAATCAGAAAGAGAAGCAGCTTACTTTTGATCTCTTAAACGCTTTAGAGGAAGAGGAAAAAATTCTAATCCAAAAAGCTCGAGTTCACTGGCTAAAGGTTGGGGATAAAAACAACAAGTTCTTCTACGCAAAAGCTAAAGGCAGATGGAACTCAAACAAAATCTTGGCTCTTGAAGATGATCATGGGGTAATTAATTATGATCAGATTCAGATTAAATCAATTGCTATCTCCTACTTCAAGAATACTCTTGGTGCTGATTTTCGTCCCCCCCGGAAGGCACCTTTCAGCTCTCCAAAGCCTTAACGTCAAAAAAGTCCCTCCTAATCTTTTGCTCCATCTTTCTGCTCCTATTTCAAATCTAGAGATTCTGGCCACTCTCAAGTCAATCCCCAAAAACAAATCTCCTGGCCCTGATGGCTTCAATGCAAATTTCTTTATATCTTCTTGGGATATTGTGGGAGCAGATTTCACTAAAGCTATTCAAGCCTTTTTCCACTCTGGAAAACTGCTTAAAGAGCTAAACCACACAGCCATCACTCTTATACCAAAAATTAAAAATCCTTCGAGGATGGGGGACTTTCGCCCTATCTCATGCTGCTCTACTATCTATAAATGCATCTCAAAGATTCTTGCCAACAGACTAAAGAAGACTCTCCCCTTCATTATTTCAAATCGCCAATCAGCTTTTATTCAAGGCAGGAGCATTGGTGATAATATCCTTCTTGCTCAAGAGCTTATGCATAACTATCATCGTGTAGGAGGCACTCCCAGATGTGCCCTTAAGATAGACATAAGCAAAGCTTTTGATTCAGTAAATTGGGAGTTTATCTTTGCAGTTCTGGAAAAAATGGAATTCCCTGAGCAATACATCAGATGGATTAAAGAATGTGTTACTACGGCCAAATACTCGGTAAAAGTTAATGGAGAGCTTTGTGGCTACTTTGAGGGTAAGAAAGGTCTTCGACAAGGTGATCCTCTCTCACCTTATCTGTTCATTATTGCTATGGAAGTTCTCAGCACCATTCTGGATTCTGTTAGCCAAAATCCCAGCTTCAAGTTCCACAGGAAAACAGAAATAGGGGGCTTCACTCACTTAATTTTTGCAGATGATCTGTTGATTTTCTCTCATGGGGACCTCTCCTCTGTAAATATGCTCCTTGAAGGGCTTACGGTATTTTCAAATCTGTCGGGGCTGTCCATTAATTTACAGAAAAGCCTTTGCTTCCTTTCAAATGTTGGGGAGGACATTAAATCCCAAATTTTGGATAGATGTGGCTTTCCTTTAGGCACGTTGCCAGTGAGGTTCTTGGGGGTGCCCCTCATTTCAACTAGACTTTCTTCCCTCGATTGTAAACCTCTGATTGATAAGATCACTTCTAGAATCAGATCTTGGACTAACTGTTATCTATCCTATGCAGGCAGAATTCAGCTTATTAAATCTATCCTCTTTGCCATTCAAGCTTTTTGGACTGCTCACTTCATTTTGCCTACTGCAGTTTCTAAAAAGATCACTCAAATTTTTACTCATTTCCTATGGAAAGGTTCTTCTCTTTCCAATTACGGATGCAAAGTTGCTTGGAAACATGTAGCCCTTCCTAGAAGGGAAGGTGGCCTTGGCATTAAGCAAGTGGAAGATTGGAACAAAGCTCAAATCCTTCACAGGTTGCTGCAGATTATTGACTGGAACTGCAATTCCCCTTGGGTCACCTGGATCCGAAACTATAAACTTTCTCGTTATGGTTTCTGGACAGTTCCTACATCTCAAGACTCCTCGTGGATCTGGAGGAAAATTCTCAAACTTCGAGACCTAGCCCGGGGGTTTATCTCTTATAAAGTAGGAAATGGATGTAATATTCTTACTTGGCAAGACCCTTGGATCTCTTCACAGCCCCTGGCCAACAGGCCAGATATGCCCATTATCTCTAATGCAAATAGCAGTTTTTGCTCGAAACTAAACTCCTTTATATCAGGTAACTCTTGGTGCTTGCCTACATCAAATTACACTCTGCTGATTGATCTGAGAACATCTATTGCTCAACTTCCTAAGCCAAGCAGGGACCATGACATGATTCTCTGGCAAGGAGAAGACATTTCCAAGATCTCTTTAAGTAAAATATGGAACTCGATCCGAATGAAGCTTCCTCTTTCTCCCTGGTGCAACCTGCTATGGAATTCTCTTTCTATCCCTCGAATGTCTTTTTTCGGTTGGCTAGCAGTCCAAGACAAAATTCTTCCAAAAATAGTCACACCTTGCCAATTCTGTGATGAACCAGAAGAATCTTCAGCTCACCTTTTCTTTAACTGCAGGTTCAGCTCCTCTATCCTCGCTCGAGTAATGGGCATGGCGGGTTGGATTGGCCCTTGGATCTCTTTCACTCATTATCTTGCTCATTTGATGTCCATAAAGCAAACTGCAGAGGCAGAGCTCATCAGTCATTTATGTATAATTACAGTGATATACAAAATCTGGCTCGAAAGAAACTTTAGGAGACATGGAGGTCAAGGTCACAATGACTTACAAGTGGCTCAGGATTGTATTTATACAGTGAAGTTAAGGCTTCACAGTTGGAAAGGTTTTCCTAAAGCGCTGCGCTTACAACCCAGTTTAGCTCACTGGAAATTGCCTTAATTCTCAAATTAAATGGAAATATTTTATATTGTGAAT
>CM025780.1:17571690-17615312 GCA_014636745.2 Centella asiatica | reverse complement strand
GGGAAATGATAGGGATGATGAGCATTTAATGCTGCTGTTCCCCCCCCAGCAGTGAAGTATTTTAAAAAGAAGATAGGTACTGTAGCTACCCGCGAAACACTCTTTTAAGGGTAGAACAACTCATAACCTCATGAGCTTTACAAAATAAAAAAAATAAAAAATAAAAAAAAAATCTTTTGGACATCACATTGCAGATAAATTTTTTCATAAAAGAAATATATAATTTCGATATTCACAACTTATAAGAAAATAATTTTCATGAAGAAAATAAGCTAAAATAATTAAGTTTCATAACGAAATTTATTTACAAATCCGGGTCTTCACATCCTTCCCCCCTTACAGAAGTTTCGTCCTCGAAACTTAACTCTCAAACAAATGGGGATACTTATCAAGCATAACGCTTTCAAGCTCCCAAGTAGCTTCCTCCATACCATGATTCTTCCATAACACCTTTACAGAAGGAATTTCTTTATTCCTGAGGATTTTAATCTGCCGATCTAATATCTGGATAGGGATCTCTTCATAACTTAAATCAGTCCGCAGATCTATCGATTGATAGTCTAATATTCCTTCATAGTTGCCCTTAAAAGGACGCAAAACTGAAATTTGAAATACATCATGCACGTGACCTAAAGCTGGTGGTAAGGCTATTTGATAGGCCACTTCACCAATTTTCTTCAATACCTCAAATGGTCCCACAAAACGGGGACTTAACTTTCCTTTCTTGCCAAAACGCATTATGCCCTTCCAGGGTGACACCTTCAACAACACATAACTTCCGACTTCCAGTGTTTGGTTCTTTCTGTGTTGATCAGCATATTGCTTTTGTCAGTCTTGAGCCGCCTTCATTCTAGTTCTGATCACTTTAATTGCTTCCTCAGTTTGTTGGACTATTTCCGGTCCAATTAATCTTCGTTCTCCCACTTCATTCCAGTAAAGTGGAGTTCTACACTTTCGACCAAATTGTCTTAGATGCCTTTGATGATTCCTGTGTAAAACTTGAAGAACTTCTTTGCAAGCAGTTAGATCACACAATTATCAGAGAGAGAAAGAGTGCTATGAGTAAATAGAATTGCAGTTTAATATGATTTTATCCCTTACTAGAGTTTAAAAACATTTGCAATTCTATAGATAATTATCGGATTTTCAAAAGAATATTGTCAATTACTTTTTTTTTCCTGATTAAAGTAAGCTATCAGAGACTATCTTAGTCTCTTTCCCGATTACTATCAGAGACTAACTTAAGTTAGTCTTCGATAGTTCATTTTTTGACTAGTCGGAGACTAGTGAAAAAGAATTATAGAGACTAATTTAGTCTCTCACTCAATTACTCTCAGAGACTAATTTAGGGTAGTCTCAGATAGTTCAATTTTGACTAGTAGTAGACAGGTGAAAAAGAACTATTAGGGACTAATTTAGTCTCTTAGTTTCTGCACATGAAGAGCAACTTCAATCTAGAATTTAAGTTCTAGCTTCTAAAATTTTGTCCATCAAGAACAGTTGCTTCCTCGAAATTTGGATTATAGCTTTTGAGATTATAAGAACTAGCTTTTTAAGATCTAATTCAGTTTTTAGAAGCATAATTCAACATACCTAGTTCATAGATTAAACTAGTGAATGTAGGTTCATCTAAAGGTTTGGTGAATATATCAGCAAGTTGTTTATCAGTTGTAACCTAATGTAATTCAATAGTACCTTCATTAACATATTCTCTAATGAAGTGATACCTAATGTCAATGTGTTTTGTTCTTGAATGTTGTACTAGGTTTTCAGTTATTGTTATGACACTTGTATTATCACAATAAATGGGAATTTTGGATAATGACATACTATAGTTCTGAAGTTGATTTTTGATCCACATGATCTAAGCACAATAACTTCTGGCTGTAATGTATTCAACTTCAACTGTTGAGGTTGAAACTGAATTTTGTTTCTTACTAAACCAAGAAATAAGTCTCCCTCCAAGAAATTGTCATCTTCCACTTGTGCTTTTTCTATCAAGTTTACATCCTGTATAATCAGCATCTGAATAACCAATTAATTTAAAATCGAATTCTTTAGGATACCATAGCCCAAGGTTTGGGGTACCCTTTAGATATCTGAGTATTCTTTTAACAACAATTAAATGAGACTCTTTAGGATCATTTTGAAATCTTATACATAAGCATGTATCACACATTACATCAGGTCTACTTGCAATTAGATATACAAGTGAGTTTATCATGCCCCTATAGCTAGTTATATCAACCTTTGTTCCTTTGGTATCCTTATCTAGCTTAGTGGTTGTAGCCATGAGTGTTTTTGCAGACGTATAATCAACTAGATCATATTTTCTAGTAATCCCTTGACGTACGTAGACTGACTAATGAAAATTCCATCAGTTGATTTGCTTTATTTGTAATCCTAAGAAAAATGTTAGTTTACCCATCATACTCATCTCATATCTAGACTGCATTAACTTTGAAAATTTTTTACTTAGTTTTTCATTTGTAGACCCAAATATAATGTCATCCACATATATTTGCACAAGTATTAAATCAAAATCTATATTTTTATAGAAAAAAGTGTTTTATCTATGATACCTTTAAAAAATTTATTTTCAATTAAAAACTGAGAAAAAGTATCATACCAGGCCCTGGAAGTTTGTCTCAAACCATAAAGTGTTTTATCTAACCTATAGACATGGTTTGGAAACTTGGGATCCACGAAACCATGTGGTTGTTCAACATAGACCTCTTCTTCAACTTTCCATTTAAAAAAACACTATTGACATCCATCTGGTACACTTTGAAGTTTCTATAAGTTGCATATGCCAGAAAAATCCTTATAGCTTCAAGTCTTGCAACTGGTGCAAAGGTTTCATCATAATCAATTCCCCCTTCTTGAGAATAACCCTTTGTTACCAGTCTTGCTTTGTTCCTTATGCTTGTACCAGCTTTATCCAGCTTGTTTATAAAGACCCACTTGGCACCAACTATTGATCTATTCCCTTATTTGGGCACCAGTCTCCAGACTTTGTTCCTTGTGAATTGGTTTAGTTCTTCTTACATGGCTATTACCTAGTTAGGATCTTGAAGTGCTTCTTCAATCTTCTTTGGCTCAATTTTTGAAAGAAAATTGAGATAAAGACACTTATTTTGTGATACACTTCTTGTCGTGACTCCTTCCTCTAAATCTCTAATTATTAAATCTAGTGTGGTCTCTCAACCATGGTCTTGCAGGTGGCATATTCAATCATGAAGACGAGGCTTTAGTTTCTAGATAAACATTGTTTAGTATATTTATTGGATCAGAGACTGTTCCCCCTAAATCAGTGACTTCTTCATTATCAGCTCCCCCTAAGCTATTAGTCTCTTCTTGATTATTAACTTTAGTAGTCTCTGATTGTGCACTTGTATTTCCAATTTCTCCGGGTTCATTTTTTGTTAATACTCTTGTCGCTGATGGAGTAATAGTCTTTGGTATTTCATGCACAACCGTTAACTGCCCCTCACTAATTGAAGGGACATAGTCATCTTAAGGTTGTTCATCAGTTTCTGATGGGTGCTTTCATGCATTTAGTTCATTCTTAGATCTGAGAGTTTCATGTAGTCATTTACCAATCATTTCTGGAATCGTGTTAACATCAAATGTTACTTGTATAAATTCCACAATGTCCTTTGTTCTTAGGTTATACACTCTATATGTTTTGCTTAATAGAGAGTAACCTAAGAAAATTGTCTCATCAAACTTGTTGTCAAATTTCCCTCTAGTCTCTGATGAGCTTCTCAGAACAAAACATTTACAACCAAACACATGAAGAAACTTAAGAGTTGGTTTTCTCCTAGTCATCAACTCATAAGGTATTTTGTTGTAAGTCTTGTTGATCAAGGACTTGTTTTGTGTGAAACAACCAGTGCTTATTGCTTTTTCGTAGAAGTAGGTTAGAAGCTTGGACTCTTCTAGCATTCTTCTTGTTGCTTCAATGAGGGTTCTATTTCTCCTTTCAACAACTCCATTTGGTTAGGGATTCTTAGAGCTGAGAATTGATGAATTATTCCTTTTTTTGTGTGGAATTCATTAACTTAGGAAGTTTTGAATTTTGTACCTCTATCACTCCTTATAACCCTTACTGTCTTTCCTGACTCAGTTTCTACTTTCTTGATATGATCAATAATTAACTGAGCAGCTTCATCCTTTGAATGAAGGTATTTTACCCAAGAATAACTTGTGTGATCATCCACTATAACCAAGACATATATTTTCCTTGAGATTGACATCACATTTACTTGACCAAACATGTCTATATGTAATAATTATAAAGAATCAGTAATTGATATTGCTCGTTCACTCTTGAATGATACACTCCTCTCTTTTCCTTTCTGGCATGAATCACACAAACCATTTTGTGTAAACTCCAATTGACGAATGCCAGCAGCTAAGCCTTTTCTCACCAAAGTGTTGATGTTCTTAAAATTTAAGTGGGAGAGCTTATTGTGCTAAAGTCAACTTTCATCAGCAGAGACTTTGTTATAGAGGCATGTGACTTGATTAATAGAAGAGATCAGACTTACAGTGTATAAATTTCATTTTCTCTTCCCTATCAAGATCACATCTCCAGTCTCCTTGTCACATATCTAACATTGATCTTCTTTGAAGGTGACATGGAATCCTTTATCAAATAGTTAACTCACACTTAATAAATTGTGTTTTAAGCCATCAAATAGTGATACTTTAGTGAAGATGACATCTCCATGTTCAACATTGTCATAGCCCTTTGTATGGCCTTTGTTGTCATCTCCAAAGGTTACCTTAAGAAAATTCCTTTCTTCATATTGTATTAATAGGGACTTGTCTCCAGTCATGTGTCTTAAACATCCATTGTCCAAGAACCATGATATCTTCTTTTTGCCCTGCACAGTAAGAATAACTAGTTAGAATGTTTTGGGACCCAGACTTTCTTGGGTCCTTTCTCACTAGTTTTGGATTCAATACTTAACTCTGATGGAGTTGATTGCCTTTTAGAAATTTTGACATTTATAGAACAATCATTAGTCTTGCTTCTTAAAGGAGAAAGACTGCCAAGTTTAGAATTTCAACAGTTATTTCAAAGATAATTGGACCTTTTTAAAGGTGATTTTGCTTTAGTTATCTTTATTGACCCAGTTTCCTCTATAAGAACTTTGTTTTTACTCCTATAGTGTATGACAATATGATTGAGGTTACCACATATATGACATTTTTTTCTAGGAGCATCAGACATTCTAGCATAATTGGTATATTTATTAACGCCTATCTTTCCATTCCTATTCCTTTTACCACTGCTAGACTCCAATGATTTTTCTTCCTTAGACTCAGCCAATTTCTCCAATCTCTTGTTTAATTGATTATTTGTCATGAAACTTATGTTCAATCTTTTGCTTGAACTCTTTTCATCAACATTCACTGATTTTTTATCACTCTTTATAACAACAGTGACAGGTTGATTTTAAGTGTTGATGAACTTAGGTTCATTAATAGGTGAGACAAAATTAATCTTTTTAATAGGAATTGGCTTGTGAGTCATGAAGCTAGATGTTTCTTCATTCTCATCTATTTCTGGTTTGTTTCCTAGGTACTTATCATAACCTAGACTAGATTTTTGACCTACCATTTGACTTCTTACCAAGTATGAAAACTTTTTTGAGGATTGATTCCATTATTTTATCTTAGCCTGTTCAAGTTCAAGTTGTTCAACTAAATAATATTCCCTCTTTTTCAAAGCATCAATCGTATGATGAGTTTTCTTCAGTTATGACTTCATAGTGTCAAATTATATATGCCTTTTTTCAAGAAATTTATTTCTTTTTTAGAGTTGGTCATGTGATTCTTTGATTCTGGCATGTTCAATTGTTAATGATCTAAAACTAACATGCAAATCATACATATCTTTTTGTATGCTTTCTACACTAGATGTATTAATTAGATTAAGCACATTAAAGTTCTGAGTTGCATCACATACATTTGAAGAATCATTTGGCTCATCAATTTGAGCCATCAAGGCAAAGTTGACAATTTCTTCATCAGAATCATTGTTAATCTAATCTTTGCCTTCAATAATCAAGACCTTGCTCTTAAATTTATACTTTTTGTCAGTAAGATCATTCCTTGATTTTCCATTCTTATCATCCTTAGATCTCTTAGTTGATCTAGGCTTCTTGCACTCATTGGCAAAGTGCTCTAACTCATCACAGTTGTAGCATCTTATCTTCTTTTTATCAAAGGTCACAGTTTGACCTTCTCCCTTTAGGTTAGACTTTCTTGACGATTTCCTACCTTTTCTACTAGCTCTGAATTTCTTCAACTACTTCACCATGAAGACCGTGAATTCCTCAATGTCATCACCGTTGTTACATTCAGACTCTTATTTCGCAGAGTTTGTAGTGTAGGTTTCATCACCAAGCTCCTCATGAGACATCTTGGTCTCAACCATTAGTGCAACTCCTTTGTCCTTTCTATGCATCTTTTGTCTTTACTCTACTTCTAGTTCATAAGGCTTTAAATTTCTATAGAGCCTGTCCAATGTGAGAGTATCCAAATCATGTGTTTCCCTTAATGTAGTTGTTTTTGGATCTCAACTTGGTGGAAGAGCCCTCATCAATTTGTCCTTGCTATGCATCTTTTGTCTTTACTCTACTTTTAGTACATAAGGCTTTAAATTTCCATAGAGTCTGACCAATGTGAGAATATCCAAATCATGAGCTTCCTTCAATGTAGTTGTTTTTGGATCTCAACTTGGTGGAAGAGCCCTCATGAATTTGGTATTTACATCTTCATTGTTATAAGACTTTTCAAGAATGTTTAGGTCATTTAGCAAAGTATTGAATCTATCATATACTGATGTTATTAGCTCACCAGGCTTTACTTGAAAGAATTCATATTGTTGAGTCAATAATGACATTTTGTTCTTTCGAACTTGGTTTGTTCCCTCACACAGGATCTTAATGGTGTCTTAGTTCTGTTTTGATGTTATGAACATATTTTTATCCAAACCATTGTAGAGTATATTCATCACTTTAGCATCTTTTAGCACTTTTAACTTATCTTCAGCAATGTAATCACTTTCAGGTGCAAGTTCAAAGTGCTCAGCTATTATTGTCCCGTCCACTGCTCTTAAAGGAACAAATTTCCTTAGTTGATATGGACCCTTCTCAATTATGTGAATATAATCAGGGTCAGTGACCCTCAAGTGCATATACATCTTTTGTTTCCAGATTGGATGTTCTTCCATTTTCAATATTGAAATTTTGGTTCCAACATCACAGTTACCAGCATAACTCATCAAGTTGGAGCTACTACCTTCGTCGTTTGCCATCTTTTGATCTTTTGAATTATATTAAATTAATCAATCTCTGATACCACTTGTTGTCCCAGTAAGACATCCTAGAATTTGTAGAAGGGAGGGGAAATATTTTCAAATCCTTGTTTTTTAAGGTAATATAAGTTGCAAAATATAAAAGAACAAGACAATTTTATAAACAATTGCTTTTATTTATTAAAAATTGATTACAAATTCTAACAATTACAAATCGATTGTCAACTTCAACTTTTTGTACTGTATATATACAAATTTATGAAAACATAATGCTTCTTGTATTTTCTGTAAATTCAATTACAACTTCTGATTCCAAATTGTATTCAGTTTCTAATCCTATTATATAAAGATTTTTTCCTGTACAAACTGAATAGTTACTCTTATTCAATAGAAACACACCTCTGGTATCTTTCTTAACCAACTTCGTCTTCAATGCAACTTCTTTTTCCTTGTTGAAATCAACTTCTAATTGAATTAGAACTCTGTACTGTATCAGAGAATAATCTTCACTTTAGTCTTTTATGACTTCAACAATAGTTGCTGGTAGAACAAAGTTTAGTCTCCGACAGACATAACTTAGTCGTCGATAGGCTTAGTTTTAGTCTCCGATAAGCTTAACTTTAGTTTTCGATAGGCTTGACTGACTTCAATAAATTTTCAGTCTCTTGCAGTTAGTCCAATATATACTAAACATAATCTCTGACTTTGTTGAATTCTTTAATACAGTTCTGATAGTCTCTTGTAATACAAATTTAAGTTTCTCTCTTACAAAAATATATTACAACAATTCCAATGTAAACTATCATTTATAAAAACTCAATTACTATTAACTAACAATAAATGTACATTTATATTTTTAATATTCTAAATACAATCGTAATGAAATGTTATAAAACCTAAGACACGCATGATTTAAGCGCATCAAGTAATGTAAAAGTACAGTTTATAAATTCAAATAAAGCATCGGTGTCGCACACAATAGATCTAAGATCTTCTGACCTTGAAGACCCAACCTTAAATTGTCATATCAAGTATCAATATTTGGTGCACTAATTTATTTTTTATTATGTCCAAGAAAAGTTAAAAATACGCATTTGCTTGAAGCAATTTTTAAATAATAATTTTTTGCTTTTGAGTATGAATAAAAGTTACTATTAGCTCGTGACGTAACTTCCTAACTCGTGACGTAACTTCCATTCTTACCAATAATGTATAATAGGTACTTAATATTTTATTATGAGGATTGGGATTCAACATTAAAATCTTTTAATAAAATTAATTATAAAATATTACTTGTCAATTTTGAAATAAATAAAATAAAAAGTCCTGATTTATTTACAAAAGGATTTACATTTAAAAGTTAGATTTGCTAACAAAAATAATTATATACCGTATAATTTTATATTTTTAAAATTTATTATTAAAATTACTCTATTATATTATTAATTGACATTTATAAAAATTATTGCTTTAATATATAATTTTAGAAGATAAGATCTTATCTGTAAATAATTCGGGTAATTAATTTCAATTCAATTTCGAAAAAGAACGCATGTTTACATCTTTGACTATAATTTTATTTTCTAAATCTTATCTCATCTCTAACTATGTTAGGTACAATTGTTGATGATGTTGCTTAGAGTTTTTGGTTGTGCATCTGTAAATATTTAAGGTGTTCTATAAACCTTAATATATTTGCATAAATTTTGCATCCACTGATGATCAATTAGTCATTAGGGAATCAACTGCACTACACTATACAAGTCATCAGTGAAAACATCTCAAGGACTTAATAGTATAGTAGAGAATGTCTGAAACTAGTTACAAGCTTTTGAGTATCCCGTACATCAGACATTCCAGACGAAATCAACAAAGTTTCAGTGATTAAAACAAGTTAGGGGAACCCGTCAGGAGATGACAATGACAGACCAACCCATCAGGAGAACGTGTCAGGGCATGACAGTGACAAACCAACCTGTCAGGAAAACGCATCAGGGCATGACAGTGGAAAACCAACCCGTCAGGGGAATGCATCAGGGAAAGACAGTGACAAGCCAACTCGTCAGGAGAACGCGTCAGGGAAAGACAGTAACAAGTCAACCCGTCAAGTAAATCTGTCAGGGGAAATACACAGCACTGCATCAGTGGAAGCCATCAGTATATGCTGTAAGTCTTAAAGTCAGGGGATCAAGAAACACTTAGGTAACTCTACAACAAGAGATTAACTCAAGTGAAACCAGAAACACTGATCAAGTCTTAAATAGGACTTGTCATCAGGGGATCCAAAAGCACTGATCAAGTCCACATCAAGGCTTGTTATCAGGAGATAGTTATGATTGCATACACTCGTCATCAGGTCTTACACGCGAATCATTGAAGCTTGTTATAGAAGTAAAAGATATAACTAGAAAGATATTTCTTGAAGTTTGGTGGTCCAATGACAACTCTCGATCATTAAATGCTCGAAGATCAGGGAATGAAAAAGAAGCAACAAAAGTCATCAGCAGTCTGACACATCATTCCCAAAGGACATCGATGTGACATAAGTGCAGCTAAGTTAAAAAAGCAGCACGTCTAAGCACGTGGGTTCAACAACTGATCTTCTATATATACAAAAGAGTTCTCATTACACACACACACCAAAAAAAAAAAAAAGACATTCAACAGGACAACCAATAGAGTGAAGCACACAGACACTAGGGAGAAGCTTTGAAACATATCTTGAGAGAAATATTCAAAGAAAATAAGAAGCTAGTTAGTGTGAAAAAGAAGCTATAATTTTATTATAGAGAAGGTGTAACTCGTTACAGACATTGTAGTTGTTTAATCACGCTTGTGATTAAACAGATTTCCAAAAAAACATCAAGTTTTAATATAACTATGTTAGAGATAAATGATGATGATGATGATTATGTAATAAATTGTGCAACTGTAAATACTTGAGGTATTTTATAAACCTTAAGATCAGCACAAGTTTTGCATCCACTGATAATATTCTTATTTATCAGTGGATGGTCGATCTCTTCACAAGACAAGTCAGAAAACAGAAACATTCAAAGGACTTGACAAAGTGAAGAAGAATGTCTGATGCTATTAGTAAACAGTCAAAGTATTCCGCACATTAGAAATTCTAAACAAAGTTACGTTGATTGGAACCCATCAGGGGGAACCCATCAGGGAAACATGTCAGGGTATGACGAAGGCAGACCAACCCGTCAGGGAAACACTTCAGGACATGTTAGTGTCAGGCCAACCCATTAGGGTAACCCGTCAGGGGGAATGACCAACATGGCATCAGTGGAAGCCATCAGTGTATGCCGTCAGTCATAACCATCAGGATCAAGAAGCACTGAGTGAAACTCAAGTCAAGGTTGAAACTTTGATCCAGTCAATAAGCATCAAGGGATCCAGAAGAGCTGATCAAAGTCCATCAGGGCTGATAGTTAGTGGATCGTTATGACAGCATGCACTCGTCATCAGTACTTACACGGAAATCAACGTAACGTGTTACAGAAAAAAGAAATATCAACTGGAAAGATATTTCTTGAAGTTTGTTTTTGATCCAATAAGAATTCTCACGCATTAAATGCACACAGATCAGGGGAAGAAAAGTAGCAACGAAGCATGCATCAGTCTGACACATAAAGTTTCGATGTGACATACTTGCGGCTAAGTTGAGAAAAGCAGCACGTCTGAAGCACGTGATTTCATCCCACTGATTTAACATATAAGCAACGGAGTTCTCATTACACAATGGGTGTGAGATTGAATCTATCCAACAAATCAAACAAACACCGAAGCACACAAACATTAGAGAGAAGCTTTGTAATAGATCTTGCGAGAAATATTTCAAAGAAAGTTAGAAGCTAGTGAGTGTAAGAAGCTGTGTATTTAAACACAGATTTTGTAGCTGTAAATCACATTTGTGATTATACAGATTTCCAGAAAAACTCTAAGTTTTAATATAACTATTTTAACTTAAATCTGTGTGTTTATTTCTCATAGTTTTTCTGTTTGTTACAACTGTTTTCTAGTAAGCACTTTTAAGTTTAATAAGAGCGAAAAAAGATTCGGGTGTTTGTATTCATCCCCCCCCCCCCCCCCCCTTTCTACAAACACTTGTGCTTATTTTGCACTAACAATTGGTATCAGAGCCACTTAGCAGATTTCACTTGCTAATAACGATCATTATCTATGGCCAACAAAGCTGGGAACAGTAAAGTCCCCATGCTGGAAAGGGGCAAATACTTCTTCTGGAGACAAAGAATGATAGTTCATCTGAGAGCTATCGATGATGAATACTTGCAAATTCTAGAGGAAGGCCCTCACATTCCCAAGAAGCTCATTCCAATAGAAGTCATTAATGGAGTCAGTGTTCCTGAAAAGCTTGTCCCAAAGACAACTGAAGAAATGACTATAGAGGAAAGAGAAAAGGTGAAAAAGGATCTTAAAGTCACTGGGATCCTGTATAATGGTTTAGACGATGATATGCTGAATAGTATCATGAATTTGACCACGTCTAAATCTATATGGGATACCATACAAATCCTTTGTGATGGTACTGAGGAAGTGAGGGAGAATAAATTGCAGCTGTTGACACAACAGTATGAGTGGTTCACAATAAAAAATGGTGAAACACTTACTGAAATGTTTGACAGATTTAACAGGTTGGTAAATGACCTGAGAATATATGGGAAGGCATATGCTAACAAGGATGTGAACAAAAAGTTCACGAGAGCCCTTCCCATATTATGGGATCCTAAGACAACAACCATCAGGGAATCCAAGGACATGAATCTTCTAGACTTGGATAGGCTTTATGGCACCCTAAAGACATATGAACTTGAGGTTCAACAAAGATCTGAAATGTCAGGGGATGCTAGAAAGCTTAAATCTGTAGCCCTGATGGCTACCACGAAGGACAAACAAGAAGCAAGGCCAAGTGTCTTGATGAAGCAGCAACTAGAAGATGCTGAAATAGAAGGGGACAAAGAAGCTGACTTCAAGGAGGAAGAATATACTCCGGAAGAGT
The DNA here is from genome assembly GCA_014636745.2 of Centella asiatica. NCBI lineage: Eukaryota > Viridiplantae > Streptophyta > Magnoliopsida > Apiales > Apiaceae > Centella > Centella asiatica. Next base: position 17,602,947 of record CM025780.1, on the reverse strand, counting down.
TAGAGGAGCTGGATGAAACCATGGTCTTTCTTGCAAAAAGGTTTTCCAAGCTGAAATTCCAAAAGCCTTCGGGATCTAAAAAATTTTCAGCAAGGAAACCCAGTAGCACGAAAAACTTTATTGACAAATCAAGAATAAAGTGCTACAAATGCAATGAGCTGGGTCACTTTGCAAATAAGTGCCGCAAGGCCACAAAAGATGGTGAATCCAGAAACAAAGAAGCTATTATGGACTACAAGAAGAAATACTTTGACCTTCTTAATGCAAATAAGAAGGGAAAAGCATATATTGCAGAGGGAAAGGACTGGGCTGACTCTAATGAAGAAAAAAATGAAGAATATGTCAACCTAGCCCTGATGGCCTCATCCACTGACAGTAGCAGCTCACAGGTAAGCCTCGAAATTTCCTCTAACATGTCTAAAACTGATTGTGTTAAAACTGTTAAGGAAATGGCTTGTGAGATAAATGATCTCTATGACACCCTGAGGAGTGCTGTAGCTGAAACTGAGAGAGTGCAGAAAATAAATGAACAGTTATCTGCTAGGAACACTCTTTTAGAATTAGAAAACTCCAGACTTGAGAATCTTGAAAAAGAGCTCTCAAGGACTAAAAATCTTCTTGACTGTGCTATCAAAAGAGAGGAATGGACCTCGAATCTTCTTAGTCAAGAAAGGGAAGTCATTAAGAGATGGAATGAGTCTAGCAGGAAACTGGAGGATCGTTTGAAAAGTCAGAAATCTGATCCAAAATCTGGTTTGGGCTATGAAGAGACTCAAGTGTAGCAACCTCCCATTGAGGTTGAGATGGCAGCTAGCTTTGGAAAAAGGACAACACAAACTATCAAGTTTGTTACGGCTGCAGCAAAGCTAGACTCTGGGAATGTTTTCCCAGTAAGTGAAGCTTCCACTAGTGGTGGGAGAGGCAAGAAACTTATTCATACCAAAGCACTCAACCCTCCAGTTATGAAAGAACTAGACTGTGCATCAGTGGATACACAGTCGTCAGGGGGAAAGAGTGCATCAGGCCGTAGTAGCTCGTCAAGGGAAAAAGGCCTGTCAGGGGAAAACAAGAAGAATAGAAATGGTAAGCTAGGTGTTAATAAAACTTGCAATTATTCTTCCATTCATGAAGCCCCTAGAAAAGTGTGCTGGATTGTGGTAACTGTAATCATTTATCTTTTCAATGCAAAGAAAAACCACAAATTTTGACTGGCACAATTTTGTATGCTGATGATTTACCAACTGTTAAAGCCTGCTCCTCCAAGGATAAAGGCAAGATAACTGTTGAGAAATCAAAAGCATATGTTGAAGCTCCTAAAAAGGAAAAAGTTTTAAATTTGCCTAAACCAAAAGTCACCAATAAAGAAAAAGCTGTATTACCTATTACTGTGACTAAACCTAAAGGACCCAAAACAAATTGGGTACCAAAAACAATTTAATTGTTTTCTTGTGTGCAAGGAAAGGTCAAAAGCAGTCAAATCTGGTTTCTAGACAGTGGCTACTCAAGGCACATGACAGGAAACAAAGCCCTGCTCACAGAATTCCAAGAAAAGGCTGGTCCAGTAATTTCATTTGGTGATAACAACAAAGGACTAACTCTTGGTTATGGCAAAGCAGCAAATGAGAATGTCTCATTTGAAAATGTAGCACTGGTTGATGGGCTCAAGCACAATTTGCTAAGCATAAGTCAACTAAGTGACAAAGGATTCATCACTTCCTTCAAAGGAGATCAGTGCCTAATCTCAAATGAAAGTGATGGGAAGCTGGTTTTGTTAGGGATAAGAAAAGGAGATCTCTATGTTCCTGATTTTAATTCAGTGAGTGGAGAATCATGTTTCTACAGCAAGGCAACTCCTGATGAAAGCAGACTATGGCACAAGAAGCTCTCTCACCTGAACTTTAAGTCAATTAATGATCTAGTGAAGAGAGAGTTGGTAACTGGACTACCCCAAATGGAGTTTATCCAAGTAGGATTATGTTCAGCATGTCAACAAGGGAAGCAAAGGAAATCATCCTTTGTCAGCAAAGAAGCCACAATGATCAATGATCCAATTCAATTGTTACATATGGATCTCTTTGGCCCTGTCAACATTATGTCAGTGTCAAAGAAAAGATTTGCAATGGTCATTGTGGATGACTACACCAGATACACTTGGGTAAAGTTTCAGCATGCTAAATCAGAAGTATCTCAACAAATTATTGACCATATCAAGAAGGTGGAAACAGAATCAAGGTCAGTGGTTAGAATGTTGAGAACAGATAATGGAACTGAATTCAAGAATACAGCTGTTGAGGGATTTTTGTGGAGAAAGGCATAAATCATACATTTTTTGCTCCAAGGACTCCTCAACAGAATGGTGTAGTGGAAAGGAAAAATAGAACCCTGATAGAAGCTGCTAGGTCAATGCTAACAGAGGCAAAGATTACCACCTATTTTTGGGCTGAAGCAATTTCCACTGCTTGCTTTACTCAGAATAGATCTCTAATCAACAAGGCTCACAACAAGACACCATATGAGCTAATGACAGGGAGAAAGCCAAGCATCAAGTTTCTCCATGTCTTTGGATGCAAATGTTTTGTTTTGAGGAATTTTGGTGAGAACTTAGGAAAATTTGATCCAAAAGCTGATGAAGCAATTTTCCTAGGTTATTCTCTATCATCCAAGGCCTTCAGGGTTTACAACAAAAGACTTCAAGTGGTAATGGAGTCTATAAATGTAGCTTTTGATGATCAAGAAATTTCTGGGCTTGAAGACCATGGTTTTCATGAAGAACTAAGGTTTGAAAATGAAGATGATATTGATTATCAAGAGAATGAAGCTGATGTGTGCAGACAAATGGAGAATTTATCCATTCCTGATGTCAATCCAAACAATGAAGAACCCCCTTCATCAGATAGAGTCAATTTTCTGGACAACACATCAGGGGATACTCCATCAGGGGATCATTCATCAGGACATGCACCATCAGGGGATAACTTGAACCTTGAATTATCCACTACTTTAGGGGGAGAGTTTTCAGAAGCTGGTAGCACAGGCTTAGGGGGAGGAGATGATAGTCAAGTAAGCTCATCAAGACACATCTCCAATCCTAAATGGGCCAGAAGTCACACAACAGATCTGATTATTGGTGACCCAAACAAAAGAGTGCAGACCAGGAAAGCAACATCTAATGAATGCCTATATGCTTGTTTTCTTTCTCAAATTGAACCAAAGAAGTTTCAAGAAGCTATTCAAGATGCAGACTGGATCTTGGCAGTGCAGGAAGAGCTAAATCAATTTGAAAGGAATCAAGTATGTAAGCTTGTACCTAAGCCAAAAGATAGGATCATAATAGGTACTAAGTGGGTATTCAGAAATAAGATGGATGAAGCTGGCATTGTTGTAAGAAACAAAGCAAGACTGGTTGCAAAAGGATATCTTCAAGAAGAAGCGATTGATTTTAATGAGATCTTTACACCAGTAGCCAGACTTGAGGCTATAAGAATTTTCTTAGCCTATGTAGCACATTCAAATTTTAAAGTATATCAAATGGATGTGAAAAGTGCTTTTCTAAATGGGAAATTGGAACAGGAGGTGTATGTCCATCAACCTCCAGGATTTGATTGCTCAAAATTTCCAAATCATGTCTACAAACCAGAAAAGGCACTTTATGGACTGAAGTAAGCACCTAGAGCTTGGTATGATACACTGTCAAAGTTTCTGGTGGAAAACAAATTTTCAAGAGGTATCATTGACAAAACCTTGTTTTTCAGACAACACCAAGGTCATCCGATTTTGGTTCAAATCTATGTTGATGATATTATTTTTGGATCCACTGACACAAGACTGTGTGAAAAGTTCTCCAAACTCATGCAAAGCAAATATGAAATGAGCTTGATGGGTGAATTATCTTACTTCTTGGGATTGCAAGTTAAACAAGACTCTGATGGAATCTACATTCATCAGACAAAATATGCCAAAGAACTTCTCAAAAAATTTGATATGGAGGACTCAAAAGTAGCAAAGACACCTATGGCCACTGCAACCAAGATTGACCCTGATAAAAATGGAAAGAAAGTTGATTTAAAGACTTACAGGGGAATGATTGGATCATTGCTATATCTGACAGCAAGCAGGCTAGACATAATGTTTGCAACTTGTCTTTGTGCAAGATATCAAGCTGACCCAAAGGAATCTCATCTCATTGCAGTGAAAAGGATCTTGAGATATATCAAGGGTACTACAGAGTTGGGACTTTGGTATCCAAAGGAGTCTGGATTTGAATTGCTAGGATATTCTGATGCTGAATTTGGAGGATGCAGGATTGACAGAAAGAGTACAACAGGAAGCTGTCAATTTCTGGGAGGAAGGCTTGTATCTTGGTTCAACAAAAAGCAGCATTCTATTTCTACATCTACTGCTGAAGCTGAATACATTGCAGCTGGAAGTTGTTGTGCACAAATTCTATGGATGAAAAATCAGCTAATGGATTATGGTCTGAACTATTCCAAGATTCCAATAAGGTGTGATAACACAAGTGCCATTGCCATTGCTGAAAATCCAGTACAACATTCCAGAACTAACCATATATCATTTTATCAGGGAACATGTTATGAATGGGAATATTGAATTACAGTTTGTACCTTCAAATCAGCAGCTGACAGACATATTCACCAAAGCTCTTGATGAAGCCACATTTTCAAATCTTGTGGGAGAGCTGGGAATGGTGAATTATGCGTCAGGGTCAGAGTCAAACTCATAAGATTTGGTATTTCTAACTCATTTTATAAGTTCTTGATGAAATCAATTGATACGTGGTTATATATGTTCAAATTGTAAATATGTATATACTTGTATATTCTGCATTTTGTTGTTTTGTTTTTGTTTTGGACTGATGCATCAGGGTCAGGGCTTCCTTAAGGATGCATCAGGGTCAGGGTGTCCGGATCGCTCGTCAGGGTCAGGGTGTCCCACTCGTTCGTCAGGGTCAGGGTATCCGACCTGTGCGTCAAGATCAGGGTGTCCGTCTTGTGCATCAGGGTCAGGGTATGTACATACAGTAAATCATCAGGGTAAGTTTAAGATTTTTTTTCTGCATCGGGTTTCAAGGTCAGTTAAGTGATGACAACTCATCATTAAGTTCTTCTCTCACTGATGACGTGTCATCACAGAAACTGAACTGACTCCTTGATAGCGTGTTTTCAGGAGAAGTTTTCAAACGTCAATAGGCGGGTATTAATACTCTATCTCTCCTACTTTTTGAAACTCCCAAAACGTTTAATCTCTACCTGATACTTGCTCGAGTTTTTTTTTTCTCTCGTCTTTACAGAAACCCTAAAACTTCAAATCTTCAAAGCATCTATGGCACGACAACAAATTCAGAGGAACTTGACAATCCCACCCACAAACTATGTGGGCTTCTCTGACATTGATGAGGTAAGTGAATGCTTTAAACCGATAATGAACTATCTGCTCATCTCTGAGTACAGTAAAGCTATCTTTACCGATGAAGAAATGTCGGGGGAGGCACTGTCACAACTCTAGACAAGTGCCAAGTTCATGTACTCCACCACCAAGCCTGATGTGGTCAAGGGTATCTCATTCAAAGTTTTGTCTGAGAAAGGGAAAATAACTCCTTCCAGACTTAACTCTGTTTTGGGGCTACCTACTCAAGATCTGGTGGAGGTACCCAGTGATGCAGATCTGCTGGATTTTTTTAGGGAACTGGGCTATAACGCTGCTCCCAACGCAGTGTTAAAATTCAAGGATCTTAAGAGGGTGAACGTGAAGAGGGAGATTTCTTATCTCTTCGACACCATCACCAAGGTGTTCTCAGGTAAGTGTTTTAACTTTGAGGTCATTACCTCTTTAACTTTAAAAATAGCATACGCAATAATTAAAAATGTAAATATAAATATAGGTAAAATAATTTTCTATGATCTTGTAAATAAATTAGGTAATTTTAATAATAGGAAAACTGAAGTATATTATGCAAGATTTTTGTTTATGATTATTAAAGATCAAATTACTAATTTTTCTTTTGAGAATGATATACCTGTACAGACCTACAAGCAAACAAAGAAACTGTTTGTAGAAATACTAAAGAAATCTTTTTCAGCCGAACCGTTTGCACTTCCATCGCATATGGTACAGGTAGTAAATTCTACACCTTCTACTTCTCAAACTGTACATTCTTCACCTTCAACTACTATGGCAGAAAAAACAACCACCTCTCTGCCTACCCAAGTAGAACAACCAATTTCCACCCAACCACTCTTAACAGCCCAACCCACAGTCTCCCAAAAGACTGTTGGGATTAAAAGAAAATCCAGTGAAGTTACCTCAACAACTGAAGGGGAGCAAGGAGAGAGATTGATTGGCTACAAGCGTAAGAAGAAGAAGGGAGCCACGAGTGTTACCCAACAGCCTGACCTGGCAGTATCCTCTCAAAAGGATGCTGCTTTTGATAAGGAATTAAACATATTTCTAACTAGTTCCTCTCAAAAGGAATTAGTTATTGAAAATAGTCCCCAACCAAGGACACAATTGAGTGAGGCACATACACTGACCATAGACACTGATGAACCTACCATCAGGGTCTCTGAGAGCCACTTGCAGATATCCTCCACAGTGAGTGCACACACCACTCAAGATGTTATAGCTCAGAAGCTTCTCAATAAGATCCACATGAGTCATAAGCATTCTTCTACAACATCTTTTGATGAATCACCTCCTCGTTCAGTGATTCAGCCAACACTCCCATCTACACCACTTCCTTCTTTCTCTGTTCCTCAAATTTCTTCAAATATAATGACACAAACATTAAGTGTCATACAATTAGATTCTTCACATTCTCAATTCGTGGAGGAGCCAACATTCTCTGACACAGTGTTTGACAGTCACCACTCTCACATTGTTGACTCATTTTTACTTGACACAAACACTGATGATCAAACAGGGGGCATAGAAAACACTGTACATACTACAGCTATAACTCTTTATGTATCCCCAATTGTATATACTTCCTCTATAGAAACATACACTTCTCCAATAATACATACACACTTTACTTCTTCTCCTACTCCTATCACAATTGTGGAACCAGAATATGTAAATACATCACTTGAACTGGTCACAGTTGATGATTTCCAAGCCCATAGGAGCCCCTCTAGGACAATTTTGAGTGAGACTGAGAAAATACTTAGTGCAGAGAGGCAAAGTCAAACCCTTGAGAGGACTTTGGCAAAAGGAGAACAAAAGAGTACTGCCTTAGTAGGCAAAGAAAAAGGAGAGAATACGAGTGATGCCTTAGACGACAAAGAAAAAGGAGAGGATGAGAGAGATAAGGATGAGATCCTTGTAAATAAAGAACATAGAGAAAACACAAATACTGTAAATAATACTTCTACATCTGAAAGTGATGAAGATGATGCTCCACAAGATGATTTTTCCCAACTCATCGGAGTTGATTTATACTTTCGACAGAACCAGATGTCTGACACTGTACAGCTGTTAAAGCAAGAGTTAGCTAGGACCACTGATCCAATCTTGATCAAAGTGTTAAAGTCACAGATCATGATTGGTCAGTCAATAGATATAAAAAATCAAAAATTGTATACACATTTTTCTTCAAAGATACAAAGTGTACAGCAAGTTGTCGACTCCCTAGTCACCAACCAGACTCTCCACAGAATGAAGAAACACGCTGACACTGTTGACAAGAAGCTAGCTGATCTCACTTCCCAACTGACCAGCATGGAAACTCTGCAACATTCCATGGCTGGCACTCTGCAACAAGTTCTTCAAGTCACATCCCGACTCTCAACTCCCACTGATGATGCTGTCAAAAAGGGGGAGAAATCAACCAAGCAGTCGTCAGGGGATGTTGCTGAGAATTCAAATCAACAATCAGGGGATGTGACTGCTCCTGTTCCTGCTCCAAAATCCAAGGATAAAGGCAAAGGTATCCTGATTGAGGAACCCAAGAAGAAATCAAACACTCAAGCAGGGCCTAAGCTACTTGGAGATGCCATGAAGACAACCCACTTTCCAACACCTGTTGAAGTTATAATTGATGGGAAAATGGAGCTGGTCTACCCTCAAGATAAAAAGTTAGTAGAAGCTGATGCAATCTTTGCACAGCAACTTCAAGAAGAAGAAGAGAGGGAAATGGCAAAGGAACAGGAGGAAGAAATAAAGAAGAAGAAGAGTGTCAGGCCCAGGACCTCCAGGAAACCTCAGCCAAGAAGATTACAGAACCCTAAAAGTGCATCAGGGGATAAAAATCAAGATAAAACTGAAGACCCTGATGTCACTACAAAGAAGTCATCTGAATCCAAGGACAAAGCACCTTCTCCTGTTACCAAAGAATATGGTCCACCCACTCTAGCTGAATTTTTCAGAGAAGAAAGGCGTAAAAACCTGACATTTATGTTCTCCATAAAAAGCATAGATGTTAGGTTCAACAATAGAAGGGATCAGCTAATAACAGTTCAACTGAAGAGTGGGTCAGAATTCAATGTAGCAATGGACTAGTTCAGGAGAATGGATGCTGAGCAATTAGGACTGGTCCTAAATCTGATTCCAAGATCCTCTCAGGCTAATAGAGACTTAAGGGGGATAATCGATGGGCTGAGGAGAGTCATCAACAATGAAAGGAGCCTGCCCACAGCATTGGAAAGTCCACTGAAATTATTCTATAGATCCACTGATGGGCAGGAGAAAAGTATAAGGATCAAAGAAGTTGATGGCCTAAACCTGGAGAAAGGGATGCATGTTCTAAGCCAAATAGCCTATCATAAAAATGAACATGTCATCCAGTTTAGAATCCAGCTGACTCAGAGAATATTTAAGGAGATTGAAGAAACCAAAGCTGATGATGGGAACACTGCAGTAAGGTATGTGCCACCAGTGAAGGGATTTAAAGAATATCCAAAAATGATCACTAGCCCCATGGGTGTTCAATTCAAAAATAAAAAGGGGGAGATCATTACCTTCTACTGGTCACAACTTGTTGCAGCCAATGTTCAAGAAATAAAATCTGTCCATGAAGCTTTGGAATCCAGCAGCAATGTCAACATTGTCAACTTCAGAAAACTTCTTCAAAAGGAGCTGGAGCAACTGGATGCAGGTGGAGAAGACAACAGACTAAGGATTCCTGATCAAAACCTAGATCAAAGAAGACAAGGCCTTGGAAGTGACACTCAACCGATTGAATCAAGTCATCCATTGCCCTTTGTCTCAGCAAAAAAAAAGAAGAGGGATCCTGATGTCTAATACAACATTCTTTTTGTAATAGTTATAGGAAAATACTTGTACATAAATTCTTTTATTAATTCATTCAAAAATTCTTTTATCTATTTTGTATTGGTTTTGACATCATCATCAGTGCATCTAGGGATTTATGGTTATCAAATTGATAAACATAAATAGGGGGAGATTGTTAGAGATAAACGATGATGATGATGATTATGTAATAAATTGTGCAACTGTAAATACTTGAGGTATTTTATAAACCTTAAGATCAGCACAAGTTTTGCATCCACTGATAATAATCTTATTTATCAGTGGATGGTCGATCTCTTCACAAGACAAGTCAGAAAACAAAAACATTCAAAGGACTTGACTAAGTGAAGAAGAATGTCTGATGCTACTAGTAAACAGTCAAAGTATTCCGCACATCAGAAATTCTAAACAAAGTTACGTTGATTGGAACCCATCAGGGGAACCCATCAGGGGGAACCCATCAGGGGGAACCCATCAGGGGGAACCCATCACGGGGGAACCCATCAGGGGGAACCCATCAGGGAAACCTGTCAGGGTATGACGAAGGCAGACCAACCCGTCAGGAAAACACTTCAGGACATGTCAGTGTCTGGCCAATCCATCAGGGTAACCTGTCAGGGGGAATGACCAACATGGCATCAGTGGAAGCCGTCAGTGTATGCCGTCAGTCATAACCATCAGGATCAAGAAGCACTGAGTGAAACTCAAGCGAAGCTCAAGTGAAGGTTGAAGCCCTGATCCAGTCAATAAGCATCAGGGGATCCAGAAGCACTGATCAAAGTCCATCAGGGCTGATAGTCAGTGGATCGTTATGACAACATGCATCCGTCATCAATACTTACACGGAAATCAATGTAACGTGTTACAGAAGCAAGAAATATCAACTGGAAAGATATTTCTTGAAGTTTGTTTTTGATCCAATAAGAATTATCACGCATTAAATGCACACATATCAGGGGAAGAAAAGTAGCAACGAAGCATGCATCAGTCAGACACATAAAGTTTCGATGTGACATACTTGCGGCTAAGTTGAGAAAAGCAGCACGTCTCAAGCACGAGATTTCATCCCACTGATTTAACATATAAGCAACGGAGTTCTCATTACACAATGGGTGTGAGATTGAATCTATCCAACAGATCAAACAAACAACAAATCACACAAACATTAGAGAGAAGCTTTGTAATAGATCTTGCGAGAAATATTTCAAAGAAAGTTAGAAGCTAGTGAGTGTGAGAAGCTGTGTATTTAAACACAGATTTTGTAGCTGTAAATCACATTTGTGATTATACAGATTTCCAGAAAAACTCCAAGTTTTAATATAACTATTTTAACTTGAATCTGTGTGTTTATTTCTCATAGTTTTTCTGTTTGTTACAACTGTTTTCCAGTAAGCGCTTTTAAGTTTAATAAGAGCGAAAAAAGATTCAGGTGTTTGTATTCATCCCCCCCTTCTACAAACACTTGTGCTTATTTTTCACTAACAAACTATTTTAACTTGAATGTTTGTGTGTTCATCTTAAATTCATTAGAGTTTTTCTAATTCTGTACCTATTTCTAGCTGTGCTTAAAAACATTTTACATAGAAGAAAAAGTTTGTAGTGTTTGTATTCAACTCCGCCTTCTACAAACACGTGAGCTTATATTGTTCTAACAATTGGTATCAGAGCCAACTAGCAAACTACGTTTGCTAGACGATCGTTAAAAATGGCTAACAAAGTTGGAAATAGTAAAGTCCCCATGTTGGAAAGGGGAAAGTATTTTTTCTGGAGACAACGAATGATAGTTCATCTAAGAGCAATCGATGATGAATATCTGCAAATTCTAGAAGAAGGCCCTCACCTTCCAAAAAAGCTCATTCCTCAAAAGGTTGTCAATGAAGTCAATGTTCTAGAAAGATTAGTTCCAAAGACTACTGAAGAAATGACTCCAGAGGAAAGAGAGACAGTAAAGAAGGATCTAAAAGTCACAGGCATCCTATATAATGGTTTAGACAATGATATGCTAAACAATATCATGAATCTTACAATGTTTAAGTCTATATGGGATACTATTCAAATCCTGTGTGATGGTACTGAGGATGTGAGGGAAAACAAACTGCAGTTGTTAACATAACAGTACGAGTGGTTCACAATGAAAAATGGTGAAACACTTACTAAAATGTTTGACAAATTTAACAGGTTGGTAAATGACCTGAGGATGTATGGGAAGAGCTATGCCAACAAAGACATCAATAAAAAATTCATGAGGGCACTTCCTATATCGTGGGATCCAAAGACTATAACCATCAGGGAATCCAAGGACATAAATCTCTTAGACTTGAATAGGCTCTATGGTACCCTAAAGACATATGAACTGGAGGTTCAACAAAGATCAGAAATGTCAGGGGATACCATAAAGCTTAAATCTGTAGCCCTGATGGCTGCTAAAAAGAATAAAGAAGAAGCAAGACCAAGTGTCTTGATGAAGCAGCAATCAGGGGATGATAAAGAAAGTTTGGAAGAAGAAGAAAAAGCTGACTCAAAGGAAACTGAGTACACTCCTGAAGAGTTAGAAAAACTGGATGAAACCATGGCCTTTCTTGCAAAAAGGTTTTCCAAGCTGAAATTTCAAAAACCATTAGGGTCAAAAAGATTTTCAGCAAGGAAACCTAGTAGCACCAAAAGCTTTATTTATAAATCAAGAATAAAGTGCTACAAATGTAATGAGATGTGCCACTGTGCAAATGAGTGTCGCAAGGCCACAAAGGAAGGTGAATCCAAGGGAAAAGAAGCTGATGTGGATTACAAGAAGAAATACTTTGACCTTCTTAATGTCATTAAGAAGGGAAAAATTGATATTGTAGAGGGAAATAACTAGGTTGACTCAGATAAAGAAGAAAATAAAGAATATGTCAACCTAGCCTTGACGGCCTCATCCATTGACAGTAGCAGCTCACAAGTAAGTCTTGAAATTTCCTCTAACATGTCTAAAAATGATTGTGTTAAAACTGTTAAGGAAATGACTTGTGAGATAAAAGATCTTTATATAACACTTTAAGGAGTGTTGTAGCTGAGACTGAGAGAGTACAGAAATAAGGGAACATTTGACTGCTAGAAATACTCTTTTAGAATCAGAACTTACTAGACTTGAGATCCTTGAACAAGAACTCTCAAGGACTAAAAATCTCCTTGACTGTGTTGTCAAAAGAGAATAATGGACCTCCAATCTTTTGCAACAAGAAAGAGAAGTCGTAAAGAAATGAAATGAGTCAAACAAGAAACTGGATTATCAAAATCTGATCACAAGTTCGGTTTAGGCTATGAAGAGACTAAGGTGAAGCAACCTTCTATTGAGGTTGAAAATGCAGCTAACTTTGGAAAAAGACCTATACAACCTATCAAATTTATAAAGGTTGTGACAAAGTTAGAGAAAGGGAATGTTTTCCCGATGTGTGAAGCTTCCATGAGCGGTGAGAGTGGTAAGAAACCTGCTTTTGCCAAAGCACTCAAAACCCCAGTCAAGAAAGAACTAGACTGTGCATCAGTGGATACACAGTCATCAGGGGATAAGAGTGCATCAGGCCATAGAAGCCCTTAAAGGAATAAAAGTCTGACAGGGGATAATAAAAAGAATAAGAATGGCAAGTTAGGCGTAAACAAAGCTAGTAACAATATCTCTTTTCATGACGCCCCTAAGAAAATGTGCTGGAACTGCGGAAGCAATAGTCATTTATCTTTTCAATGTAAAGAAAAACCACAGATTCTAACTGACACAATATTATATGCTGATGATTTACCAACTGCTCATGCATGCACCCTTAAGGGTAAAATTAAGGAAATTGTTGATGAATCTAAAGTGTATAATGAAGCTCCTAAAAAGGAGAAAGTTTGTTTATTGCCTAAACCAAAAGTCATAAGTAATGAAAAAGTTGTTTTATCATTGAATGTGACTAAATCCAAAGGACCCAAATCCATTTGGGTACCAAAAACAAATTAAATGTTCTTTGTGTGTAGGGAAATGTCAAGAGCAGACAAATATGGTTTTTAGACAGTGGTTGCTCAAGACACATGACAGGAAATAAAGCCCTGCTCACAGAATTTCAAGAGAAGACTGGTCCAATGATATCTTTTTGTGACAATAGCAAAGGACTGAATCTTAGTTATGGAAAAGTAGCAAATGGGGATGTCTCGTTTGAAAATGTAGCATTAGTTGATGGGCTGAAGCACAATTTATTAAGCATAAGTCAACTATGTGACTAGGGATTTATCATTTCTTTCAAAGGGAATCAATGTCATATCTCAAATGAAAGTGATGGGACGCTGATTTTATCAGGGATAAGGAAAGGGGATCTCTATATTGTTGACTTTAACTTAGTAAGTGGAGAATCATGTTTTTACACCAAAGCAAGCCCTGATAAGAGCAGACTGTGGCAAAAGAAGCTCTCTCACCTAAACTTCAATACTCTCAATGACTTCGTGAATAGAGAATTGGTAACTGGACTACCTCAAGTGGAATTTATTCAAGAAGGATTATGTTCAGCATGCCAACAAGGGAAGCAAAGGAAATCATCCTTTGTCAGCAAAGAAGCCACAATGATTAAATATCCAATTCAATTGCTACACATGGATATCTTTGGTCCTATCAACATTATATCAGTTTCAAAGAAGAGATTTGCATTAGTCATTGTGGATAACTACACCAGATATACTTGGGTCAAGTTCCAAAATGCTAAAACAGAAGTACCTTAGCAAATCATTGACCACATAAAGAAGTTGGAAACTGAATTAGGGTCAGTGGTTAGAATTCTGAAAACAGACAATGGAATTGAATTCAAGAATGGAGCTGTTGATGGATTTTGTGTGGAGAAAGGCATCAATCATACATTCTCTGCTCCTAGGGCTCTTCAATAGAATGGTGTAGTGGAAAGGAAAAATAGAACCCTGATAGAAGTTGCTAGGACAATGCTAGCAGAGGCAAAGATTCCTACCTATTTTTGGGCTGTGACAATTACCACTGCTTGCTTCACTCAAAATAGGTCATTAATTAACAAGGCTCACAACAAGACACCATATGACCTAATGACAGGGAGGAAACTAAACATCAAGTTCCTACATGTTTTTGGATGCAAATGCTTTGTATTAAGGAACTTTGGTGAAAACATAGGAAAATTTTATCTAAAGGCTGATGAAGCAATTTTTCTAGGTTACTCCTTGACATCTAAAGCCTACAGAGTTTACAACAAGAGACTCCAAGTGGTGATGGAGTCTATAAATGTAACTCTTGATGATCAAGAGATTTCTGGACTTGAAGAACCTGGTTTTCATGAAGAGCTCAGATTTGAAAATGAAGATGATTCTGATTATCAATAAAATGAAGCTGATGAGTGCAAACAATTGGAGAGTTTAACAATCCCCGATGTCAATCCAAACAACATAGAAGTCCCTACAACAGATAATTCATCAAGGAATGCATCATCAAGGGATCACTTTAACCCTGATTTGAGCACAAATTCAGGGGGAGTTTTCTCAGAAGTTGGTAGCACAGACTTAAGGGGAGGAAATGATGATCATGCAAGCTCATCAAGATACATTTCTAAGCCTAAATGGTCTAGGAGTCACACATCAGACCTAATAATTGGAAATCCAGACCAAAAAGTGCAAACCAGAAAAGCTACATCTAATGAATGCCTATATGCTTGTTTTCTTTCACAAATTGAGCCAAAGAGATTTGAAGAAGAAATACAAGATGCAGATTGAATCATGGCTATATAGGAAGAATTAAACCAATTTGAAAGGAATCAAGTATGGAAACTAGTGCCTAAACCCAAAGATAGAGTGATAATAGGCACTAAGTAGGTTTTCAGAAACAAGATGGATGAAGCTGGCATTGTTATAAGGAATAAAGCAAGACTGGCTGCAAATGGGATATCTTCAAGAGGAAGGGATTAACTTTGATGAAACTTTTGCACCAATAGCCAGACTTGAGGCTATAAGAATTTTCTTAGCCTATGCAGCACATTCAAACTTTAGAGTTTTTCAAATGGATGTGAAAAGTGTTTTTCTAAATGGGAAATTGGAACAAAAGGTATATGTTCAACAACCTTCTGGATTTGAATGCTCAAAATTCCCAAATCATGTGTACAAACTGGAAAAGGCACTTTATGGACTGAAGCAAGCTCTAAGGGCTTGGTATGACACACTGTCAAAATTTCTGGTGGATAACAAGTTTACAAGAAGTACCATTGACAATACATTTTTCTTTAGACAACATCAAGGTCATCTGATCCTGGTTCAAATATATGTTGATGATATCATTTTTGGATCCACTGACACTAGGCTGTATGAAAAGTTCTCTAAACTCAAAGCAAGTATGAAATGAGATTGATGGGTGAATTGTCTTATTCTTAGGGCTGCAGATCAAACAAGTCACTGATGGGATTTATATTCATTAGACAAAGTATGCTAAAGATCTTTTCAAGAAATTTGACATGGAGGACTCAAAAGTAGCAAAGACACCTATGGCCACATCAACCAAAATTGACCCTGATCAGAATGGAAAGAAAGTTGATCTAAAGACTTATAGGGGAATGATTGGTTCCTTGTTATATCTAAAAGCAAGTAGGCCTGACATTATGTTTGCAACATATCTTTGTGCAAGATATCAAGCTGATCAAAAGAATCTTGAGGTACATCAAGGGCACTACAGAGTTGGGACTTTGGTATCCAAAAGAGTCTGGATTTGAATTAGTAGGATATTTTGATGCTGACTTTGGAGGATGCAAAAGTGACAGAAAAAGTACATCAGGAAGCTATCAGTTTCTACGAGGAAGGCTCGTATCTTGGTTCAACAAAAAGCAGCACTCAATATCAACATCTACTGCCGAAGTTGAATATATTGCAGTTGGAAGTTGTTGTGCATAAATATTGTGGATGAAAAATCAGTTAATGGACTATGGCCTAAATTTCAACAAATTCTAATCTTGTGTGATAATACTAGTGCCATTACCATTGCTGAAAATCCTGTGCAACACTCTAGAACCAAACATATAGAAATCATATATCACTTTATCAGGGAACATGTTATGAATGGAATGATTGAACTACATTTTGTACCAATAAACAAGCAACTGGCAGACATTTTCACCAAGGCTCTTGATGAAGCCACCTTTATCAATCTGGTGGGAGAGCTGGGTATGGTGAATTATGCAAAATGAAGTTTAATAAACTTGTTGGAAACATGTCAGAAAGATTTTTGGAATAGCTCAAGTTATCAAGTGCTTAAGTTCTAGTATTCCTAACTCATCTCATGAATTCCTGATAAATGTAATTGATATGTGACTATATATGTTAAATATGTAAATATGTACATATATACTTCTTTGTTTTGTTTGTTTTTATTTGTTTTTGTCTGGTGCATCAGGGTCAAGGTCTCTGGTGAGAGCATCAAGGTCAGGGTATCCGTCCCGTGTATTAGGGTCAGGGTCTTCATCTCGTGCATCAGGGTCAGGGTGTCAGTCCCGTGCATCAGGGACAGGGTATCCGTCCCGTGCATCAGGGTCAAGGTATTTGTTCCAGGCATTAAGGTCAGAGTGTGTTTATTCCTCAAACATCAGGGTCAAGTAACATGCTTTTGACTGCATCAGGGGATTGCATCGAGTCTGTGATAATAATTCATCAGGGAATTCTCTTGTCCCTGATGATGTGTCACCACGGACTTGATGTAACACCTTGATAGCTTGTTTTCTGAAACGGTTTTCAAAAGTCAAAAAGGCGGGTATTTATACTCCCACTCTCTCTCTTTCTGAAATACCTCAAAAACATTTAACATGTCTCTGATATTTGCTCGAGTTTTCTTTCTCTATTTCTCTTATTCACAAAAACCCTAGATTTTCAACTCATCAACAGTATCAATGACACCAAGCACTGCTCAACGACTACCAAGGGATCTAGTGGTTCCACAAACCAACTTTGTGGGCTTCTCAGACATTGAAGAGGTACATGATTGCTTAAAACCTAAGATGAACTATCTACTTAAATCTGAGTATAGCAAAGAAATCCTTACTGATGACGAAATGTCTGGTGAAGCAATTCCACAACTTTGGTCAAGTGCCAAGTTCATGTACTCCACAACGAGACCTGAAGTTGTAAAGGGAATCTCATTCAAAATTTCTTCTGAAAAGGGTAAAATAACTCCCTTCATAATTAATTCTGCACTGGGGCTACCTACACAAAATTTTGTGGAAGTACCAAATGATGCTAACCTGCTCGATTTCTTGAGGGAATTGGGCTACAACTCTCCAAACAATGCAGTGTTGAAGTTCAAAGACCTCAAAAGGGTCAATGTGAAACTAGAGATTTCTTATCTCTTTGACACAATAATCAAGGTGTTCTCAGGTAAGTCCTCTAACTTTGAGGTAATAACATCTTTAACTTTGAAAATAGCTTTTGCCATTATCAGAAATGTAAATATAAATATAGGTAAATTGATCTTTGATGAGCTTGTAAATAAAATGGGTAGTTATACTTCTAGAAAATAGGAAGTTTACTATGTTAGATTCTTGTCAATGATTATTATGATCAAATTACTAACCTTTCTTTTGAGAATGACATTGTTGTACAGAGTTATAAACAAACGAAGAAATTATTTGTAGAAATAATAGAGAAATCTTATACCGCGGAACCATTTATACTTCCATCGCATATGGAACAGGTATCTCGAACTCTCCCTTCCTCTTCTCAACCTATTACTTCTTCTCCTTCAACTATTATGGCAGAGATCACTACCACTTCTCTGCCTACCCAAGTAGTACTACCAATTTCAACACAACCACTCTCATTAACCTAACCCTTAGTCTCACAAAAGACTAAGGTTACCAAAAGAAAACCCTCTGAAGGAACCACAACAAGTGAGACGGAGCAAGAAGAGAGAGTGATTGGCTCAAGGAGATTGAAGAAGAAGAAAGTGGCCAAGAGAGTAACCCTACAGCCAGACCAGGCAGTATCCTCTCAAAAGGATACTGCTTTTGATAAGGAATTAAGCACATTTATAACTGGTTCCTCTCAAAAGGAATTAGTTATTGAAAATAGTCTCCAACCAAGGATACAGTTGAGTGAGGCACAAACAGTGACCATAGCCCCTGATGAAATTAACATCAGGGTCTCTAAGAGCCACTTACAAATAACTGACACAGTAAGTGTACACACAACTTCTTTTGATGGATCAGCTCCTCATTCGATGATCCAGTCAACACTCCCTTCTATACCTCTTCCATCTTTCTCAATTCGTCAAATTTCTTCAGATATCATGACAAAAACTCTAAGCGTCATGACATCAGATTCTCCAATTTCTCGATTCTTGGAGGTGACAATACTCACTGACACAGTGATTGATAATTAACATGTTCAAATGGTTGATTCCTTTTTAAATGATTCAATCACTGTGACACAGTCTGGGGACACCAATGCACCTGTACATACCACTACAATAAGCATTTTTGTTCCCCCAATTGTACATACTTCTTCTATAGAAACATATACTTCTCCAATTGTACATACACAATTGACTTCCACTCCTTCCTCTATCACCTCTGTGGAACCTGGTACTGTACATAATTTACTTGAACTGGCTACAGTTGCTGATCTCACAGCCCATATGAGCCCTTCTAGGACAATTTTGATTGAGAATGTGAGAATACTTAGTGAAGAGAGGTGAAGTCAATCCCTTGAGAGGACTTTGGCAAAAGGAGAGGATGAGGGTACTGCCTTAGAAGGCAAAGAAAAAGGAGATTCTTCAAGAGATGCCTTAGAAGGCACAGAAAAAGGAGAGATTGAGGGAGATAAGGATGAGATCCATTGTAAATAAAGAAAATAGAGAAAATATAGATATTGTACATACTTCCAGCTCTTCTGAGAGTGATAAAGATGACACTCCAATGGATGACTTACCCCAGTTCATTGGAGTTGATTTATACTTTCAAAAGAATCAAATGGCTGACACTGTACAATTACTGAAATAGGAGCTTTCAAGGACCATAAATCCTATTTTGACCAAAGTACTGCCACAAATTATGATAGGGCAATCTGTGGATGTGGAATCTCAGAAACTCCATACACACTTTACCAACAAAATAAATACTGTACAGCAAGTTGTGGACTCCCTTGTCACCAGCCAAACCATGCTCAAGATGAAGAAACTCGCTAACAATGTTAACAAACAATTCTCTACCTTCTCCACAAAAATTGCAAGCATGGAGTCTCTGTAGCTATCAATAGCTGACAATCTACAAAAAGTTCTTCAAGTCACATCCCTACTCTCAACTTCCATTAATGATGCTGTCAAAAAGGGGGAGAAATCTTCAGGGCCGTCGTCAGGGTTGTTGTTGAGACTCAAACAAGACAACCATCAGGGGATGTGACTGTTGCTCATGTTCCAAAAGCCAAGGACAAGGGTAAGGGTATCCTGATTGAAGAACCTAAACAGAAGACCCACAATCAATCAGGACCCAAACTGCTTGGAGATGCAATGAAGACATCTCATTTTCCAACTCCCGTCGAAGTATTATTAGACGGAAAAATGGAGCTTGTCTATCCTCAAGACAAGAAGTTGGTAGAAGCTGATGCACTCTATGCACAGAAACTCTAACATGAGGAGGAAAAGGTTGCGGAGGAGGAGAAACAAGAAGAAGAACAGAAAAAGAAGAGTGTCAGGTCAAAATCCTTCAGGAAAACTCAGCAAAAGAAACCTTAATCCCCCCAAAAGTGCATCAGGGGATAAAGATAAAGAAAAACCAAAATCCCCTGATGCCACCACATCCAAGTCATCTGGAGCCAAGGATCAAGCACCTTCTCCTATACTATATGGACCACCCACATTGGCTGAATCCTTAAGAGATAAAAGGCGCAAGAACCTGACATATATGTTCTCTATAAAAAGCATAAATGTCAGGACAAACAATAGAAGGGAGAAGCTAATAATTGTACAAATGAAAGATGGGTCTGAGTTCACAGTCACCCCTGACTGGTTTAGGAGAATGAATGCTGAACAATTAAGGCTAATCTTGAACTTGGTGTCAAGATCAACAATGCTAAACAGAGACTTGAGGGGGATGATTGATAAACTGAGGAAAGCCATCAACGATGAAAGGAGCTTGCCCACAGCCTTAGAAAGACCATTAAAACTTTTCTATAGAACATCTGATGGGCAAGAGAAAAACATAAGAATCAAAGAAGTTGTTGGGCTTGACCTAGAGGAAACGATGCATGTTCTAAGCCAAATTGCTTATCACAAGAATGAACATTTCATCCAGTTCAGAATCCTGCTGATACAGAGAGTGCTAAAGGAGATTGAAAAAACCAGAGCTGATGATAGGAATGCAGCAGTAGTAAGGGATGTGCCCCTAGTAAAAGGATTCAAAGAATATCCAAAGATAATCACAAGCCCCATGGGTGTTGAGTTCAAAAATGCAGAAGGGGAGATCATCACCTTTCACTGGTTACAACTTGCTGCAACTAACTTGTTAGAGATTAAATATGTCCTTAAAGCTCTGGAATCAAGCAGGAATGTCAATATTGTCAATTTCAGAAGACTTCTTCAAAAGGAGTTGGAATAGCTAGTGACAGGAGGTGAAGACAACAGGCTCAGGATTCCAGATCAGAACCGAGATCAAAGGAGACAAGACGTTGGAAGTGATTCACAGCCTACTGAATCAAGTCATCCATTGCCCTTTGTTTCTGCCAAACACATAAGGAATCATGATGTCTAAAATGTATATTTTTGTAATAGTTATAGGAAATACCATTTATTTTATCAGTTCATACAAATAGATTAGATCAATTCAATTTGTCAGTTTTTTGTTGATTTTGTACAATCTTGGTTTTGACATCATCATCAGTGCATCAAGTAGATTTATGGTTATCATATTGATAATCATAAATAAGGGGAGATTGTTAGGTACAATTGTTGATGATGTTGCTAGAGTTTTTGGTTGTGCATCTGTAAATACGTAAGGTGTTCTATAAACCTTAATATATCTGCACAAGTTTTGCATCCACTGATGATCAATTTAGTCATCAGGGGATGAACTGCACTACACTATACAAGTCATCAGTGAAAACATCTCAAGGACTTAATAGTATAGTAGAGAATGTCTGAAGCTACTTATAAGCTTTTGAGTATCCCGCACATCAGACATTCCAGACGAAATCAACAAAGTTTCAGTGATTAAAACAAGTTAGGGGAACTCGTCAGGGGATGACAATGGCAGACCAACTTATCAGGGGAACGCGTCAGGGCATGACAGTGGCAAACCAACCTGTCAGGGGAACGCGTTAGGGCATGACAGTGGAAAACCAACCCGTCAAGGAAAGACAGTGACAAGTCAACTCGTCAGGGAAACCTATCAGGGGGAAGCACAACACTACATCAGTGGAAGCCATCAGTGGATGCTGTAAGTCTTAAAGTCAGGGGATCAAGAAGCACTTGGGTAACTCTACAACAAGAGATTAACTCAAGTGAAGCCAAAAGCACTGATCAAGTTTTAAACAGGACTTGTCGTAAGGGGATCTAGAAGCAATGATCAAGTCCACATCAGGGCTTGTTATTAGGAGATAATTATGACTGCATACACTCGTCATCTGGTCTTACACGCGAATCATTGAAACTTGTTATAGAAGCAAGAGATATAACTAAAAAGATATTTCTTGAAGTTCGGTGGTCCAATGACAACTCTTGATCATTAAATGCTCAAATATCAGAGAATGAAAAAGAAGCAACAAAAGTCATCAGCAGTCTGACACATCATTCCCAAAGGACATTGATGTAACATATGTGCGGCTAAGTTGAAAAAGCAGCATGTCTAAGCACGTGGGTTCAACAACTGATCTTCTATATATGCGAAAGAGTTCTCATTACACAAAAAAAAAAAGAAAAAAAAACAAAAAAAACAAAGAACATCCAACAGGACAACCAACATAGTGAAGCACACAGATACTAGAGAGAAACTTTGAAATATATTTTGAGAGAAATATTAGAAGAAAATAAGAAGCTAGTTAGTGTGAAAAAGAAGCTGTAATTTTATTACAGAGAAGATGTAACTCATTACAGACATTGTAGTTGTTTAATCACGCTTATGATTAAACAGATTTCCAAAAAAATATCAAGTTTTAATATAACTATTTTAACTTGAATGCTCGTGTGTTCATCTTAAATTCATTAGAGTTTTTCTGATTCTGTAACTATTTCTAGCCGTGCTTAAAAACATTTTATATAGAAGAAAAAATTTGTAGTGTTTGTATTCAACCTCGCCTTTTACAAACACTTGAACTTATATTGTTCTAACGAACTATCACAATTAAAGAAATTCTATCACGTCTTTGATGAAACGTCAACCAACAAAAATTATAATAAATAAATAAATAATTAAAAAATTATGCATATATCTCAAAATTAAAACATCACAACAAAAAAGAAAAAAAGAGACTAACAAAATAAACAACAATCAAATAATAAAATAAATAATTCTACAATAACTTATAGAAACGATCAAAAATAAAACACCACAATAAAATTATTAAATAAAAAAGAATAAAAGAATTATAAATTTTTATATTAATAAATTATATTAAATTAAAATAAAGTGAAATATATTTATTATTAAGCAATGTAAATTATTGTAGATAATTATAATAACTAGGAAAACATTTCAAAACTATAATTACATGAAATAACAACTTATTAACTCGCATTTAAATAAAACAAAATGCGCCCAACAATTTTAAAAGTTATAAGTATAAAACTAATAATATAATAAACAACAATATTAACTATGAATCCTGTATTTAACTTAACAAAAATTATTAAAATAATACTTTATGAATTCTATAATTTTAATGTGTTAAAAAGAAACTCATACCGTGTACAATTTCAATATTTATAGCCAATAACACTTTTTGAGAGTACAATTGTACTGTATTAGTTGTAGAATTTATTGAACATATGTAACATACTGTGTACAATTTCAATAGAAGCTCAACGTTGTGGTCTCCCTTCTCCCTCCCTATGGAAGGAAAAATAGAGGCGCTATGGGAAGAAGCAAGAGAGGTGAGCCTAGGCACCACCACCCAAATCCCCCGCCTCCAAACCCCACCAACCCCACTCCAATTCCTCCGCGATTACGTCTCCCCTAACAAACCCTTCATCATCTCCGCCGCCACTCTTCACTGGCCCGCTTCCACTCTCTGGTCCTCCTCCTCCTACCTCCACCGCACTCTCTCTTCCTCCTCCGTCTCCCTCCACCTCACTCCCACCGGCCGCGCCGATTCCATCACCCCTTATCCTCCTCCACTTTCCCCTACTTCCCTCTGCTTCGCCTCCGCCCATGTCCAAACAGTCCCTTTCCCTCTCGCCCTCCAAGCTATTCAGAATTCGACTTCATCCTCCAAATCCATCGCTTACGCCCAACAGCAGAATGATTGCTTTCGTTCCGAGTACTCTGCGCTTGCTAATGATTGTGAATCTCACATTCCTTGGGCTTCCGATGCCCTAGGGTGTCTTCCCGAGGCTGTTAATCTTTGGATTGGAAATGAATTCTCAGAGACTTCGTTTCACAAGGATCATTACGAGAATCTTTATGCTGTGGTTACTGGTGAGAAGCATTTTCTTCTTCTTCCGCCCACCGATGTTCATCGTATGTATATTCGCCACTATCCTGCTGCTCATTACTCCTACTCTCAGGTGAATATACAACTCTATGCTGTCAATCCACTTTTTCAATTTTTCATTCTGTTAAATTTCCCATTGGAAATGCGGAGTATGTGATTATTCTTGCCAGTTTGGGAACAACTTTTTAACTTAAAGTTAAGATTTAACATTTTAACTTTAAGTTGAACGGTAACAAACTTTACTTCTCAGAAATGAGTTTTTACTCAGATTTTCTGTTGAAAAAAGAGTAGCAAACGAGCAGGGGATTAATAATTTTGATTTTAAAGCAACGAGTTAGGAAAGAAAAAGTTGTTTTCAATCACTCTCAGCTCAGTTTTGAAACTTGAAAAATATAATATACAATTGCAGGGAACCGAATTCGTGTTTGTATTAATTTGTTTCACCTGGTGTTTAGGATACAGAGGAATTCAGATTGCAACTTGACGATCCAGCAAGACATGTACCTTGGTGTAGTGTGAATCCATTCCCTTCTGCGGAGAATAAAGAGAAAGAAATTGCTAAATTTCCTTTGTATTTTAATGGACCGAAGCCATTTGAGTGTACGGTCAAGGCCGGGGAAATCCTTTATTTGTAAGCTTCTCCTTTTGCATACCTTTCTTTTTAATCTTTAGTAAGTGCGCTTGATTAAGTGATAGTATATATTAGGATATCTGCATAATTACACCCCCACTTTGCCTTTAAAAGTATCACTGTAATGTGTTGTGCATGCACGGGGATTGTGTAGAATAACTTTGGGACAGTTAAGATTGCCTGTTGACTAGGGCCTGCTTGGGAACTATTTCTTTATGATGACTTTGAAGTCATTTTTAACTTCTGATTTTGCAACTAGTTGTGCCTGCTCGGGAGCAACTTTTTTCTTTCAACTTTTTGATTCTATGTTAAGACTTAAATTGCACTGTACAAGTGTTTGGGGGCCATAGTTGTCACATCGACAAGTCGAGGCAAGTCGACGGCCGACCTACTAGATGACTAGTCATTGACTGGTCGGTCGAAAAACTTTACAAGTAACACTTTTCACATATATATATACACATACATATAACTATAATAAAATTCAGCAACTTAAGTAATTGTTAAAGAAGAAATACATGAATGCAATATAAAGTACATATTATAATTAATCTATTTATTAACAGTATTATCACCCTTAAAAAAATCATGTTTGCAAATAGTTAATAAATTACTTTTTGTTGAAATAGGTGAACAATTATAGTTTAAAAAATTAATACCACGAAACTAACTATAGTTTTGAAATAAAACTCAAAGAAAGGGCAAAAGGGGAAAAAATCATGTTTAAACATATACAACAGAGTCGGCCAGATGTAAAAGGGGGAATAAATTAACTTTCAAGTCGACTGAACAAGATAAACCAGAGGGTAGGGGTCAACAATGAAGTTGTGAGATGGGGGATGTTGCCAATGAAGTAGCGAGGTCGCGATAGTAGGAGATGGTGTCGCGATGGTTGGGGATGGTGTTGCAATGTACAGGCAAGTTCGGGATGGTGTTGCAATGTTTATCTAGAGCCCTCGACACTAGATACATCAGATCTGGACATATGCATCTAAGTCGCACGACATGAGAGTTAGTCGAGGATTAGTCGAACTAGTCGGACAACTAGATGAGCAAGTCGCACGACTTTGTGAAAGTCACCAAATCGACCAAACGACTTGATACCTCCAGACCTACCGGACGACTAGTCGACGACTTGATAACCATGTTGGGGGCTACTTTCTTTTAACTTAAAATCTGATTTTTTAAGTCTTTTTCAGAAGGAACTGTGTGTAGCTTTTCAACTTAAAATCAAAAAGTAATTATAACTTCAATCTGAAAAGCAACAAGTAAAAACCTTAAACTAATGTTTTAAGTAGAAAAATTAAAAAGTAGGAAACAAATAGGTGAGCTGTTTTTAAGTTTTTTTTCCTTTTTTTAAATTTATATATATATATATATCGTATCCAAACCTAGGAAAGGGGCCTAGGGGGAGGAGGATAACCTAATTTATGTTCTCCACTCTGCATGCTGCCGCCACAACTAGATCCCTCGACATTCACATTAGTAGAAGTGAGTAAATATCAGTGGAATAGAAGCCGCAAGTAGCTGTTTTTAAGTTAGAAATTAGAAGTGAACTGAAAAAAAATGTAATTCCATAAGAGACTTGGACAAGCAGCTTCCTGTCACACAAACTTAGGCACATTCTTAGAAGACGAAGTGCTATATCAACGAGACCTGTAACTTGAACTTGATATATATATATTAGGTTATACAAAATTAATGTAAGGAATCCAACATTAGTCTCTTTACTGTTAAGAAACTGCTCATTCTGAAGTATCATTGAGATGCTCATGTTGTGCAATCTAATTAGGTGTCTTTCAAAAGCATTTATATAATTGCTTAGGATTAGGCTGCCAACATATGGTCCGAGTATACTAATGCATAATTGTATGTTGCATGCATTTCTATTATCATTAAGTCAGATTTACTGTTATGTGTTTTCTGTTTCTTAATTAACCAATTTCCTCAGGTAACTATTTTTCCAATTCTATATATTCTTTTTTCCCTCCATTGGAACTTTATTCTGGATTGCAGGCCAAGTATGTGGTTTCATCATGTTAGACAGAGTCCAGATACTAGAGGACTAACTATTGCTGTAAATTATTGTAATTCATCCAACTCCTTATTGGTTTGATATATTGTTGTGCAGTTCAAAACAACTTCTGATTGAATTTGTGGCAGGGTATGACATGCGATTTGATGTTAAGTATGCTTACTTCAACTTCTTGCAATCAATAGATTTCCCGGTGTTCCATAATCTGATGAATCATGAGAAGAGATGTCTAGAACCATGCACTGATGGTTCTAGACGTAATTCAGGAGATGAGCTGGACACTATTCCCTCTGTAGCAGATAGATATGCTACTGATGATACTGACTGCTCATAAGAAATTAGCACTCTGGTTCGCCTAAATTTTCATTTTGAGGTACTCATTGGAAGAAAGAAAATTTTGAAAATGATGACACTTCAAGCGGCTACTTCATGTGTATAAAGAAATACATACTTCTGAAAACCAGGTTCCCTGATTAAAGGTAAATTTGGGTTTTTGCAATCTCAAGTGTGGGCTCGAAAAATCTTGGACACATCCTTCTTAGGTACTTCTCGTTTATTGTTGTTAATGTTCCATGAAAAATGTCGAAATGGTCAGATGACTCAAGAATGTAGCCTTTACATGAAATTTTAACTACATGTCCAAGATAATGTACTTGACAAGCATGATTTAAGAAACATCCCCCTCAGACACATGATATTGAACAACTATCTGCTTGTAACGTGTGCTCACACGAGTTTATTTGGATGCATTGGGGCCGGAAGCGGAGGCAGGTGTGGGGGTTGCATCAATGTACAATCCTGTTCCTAGTTCCTTGGCAACACCAAAATTCTAGGGGGTGGGGGGAGGGGGGTTTCTTTGTGGAATCTGTTAACGCAAGACTTTTCCTTCAAATACCTCCTGCAGTCATCAGCAGAAGCACATGTTTCACCCCAGCTGTGTAATTCTATTGTTTACGAAGAGCAATACGGGTATATGTCCAATCTGTCGTGTGTTGCTGCAGCTTGCCCATGGAGATTCCTATCAATTTTGTGTTGGTAGCTTAGTTTAAAAATTGAAACCGCGAAGTATCCAATATCAATAAATTAAGAACTATCGAGGACTTTAGGCTAATCATAGGTCGGTCTCGGTCTCAATCTATCATTTTTTAAAAAATGAATTTAACTTATTTTTAAAAAATAAAATGATAAAATCTAAAATTTCTATTTTATTTTTGTTACAAAATTTCTATTTTTTGATCAAATTGCTACAATTATAGTTATTACAAACTAATTTTCTTTTAAAAATGTACAAATTTTAAATAAAAAACTAACGATTTAAAATAACTTTAGAATTATTTTATTAATATAAGATTTCTAACATTGTAAGAAAACTTTAAATACATTTGATTTATTAAGAAAATGATAATAAATAGAGGAAAAAAATTAATAAATGTGAGTCTTAATATATTAAAATTTTAACAAGTCCAATTTTGCCGTTAGTTCGGTCATGTCCTAGTTCGGTCCAAATTCTAGTCCCAGATTAATTTTTTGTTATTACGTATAAGTCAGGTCAAATTAATATTGTAGACTTTCAAGACTTGGTAGACTAGTTTAAGACCAGACCAATCCTTAAACGGCAGGAGTGTTCAACGTTAGAAAACCAAACTAGTATTTTCATCGATATTGATTTTTACGGTTCAGTTTGCGTTCTCTTTCGATTTTTAAAAATAATTTATTATATTGTGATTTATGTAAAAAAAATTTATACAATATATTAATTTAAATTATCATAATTTTTTTATATTATATCTAATAATGATAGAAATTATATAGGTTAATACATGACTGTTTGAAATAATTAAATTATCAACTAATGTATATCTATATTTATATATAGATTATTTCTGGATAAGTAATTGTAGAAAGGAGTTGAATAAAATTTTTAAATTTGTTTTCCAATGTGAAGATTACAATACAATCTGAAAATATATTGTATAAATAAAAACACAGCAGATTGTATCAATCAATAAATAATGGATTTTATTGATTTTGAATATGAAATTACAATATCATTATCAAGAATTGATACTAGTTTCTGAAATTTGTTCAAGTATGTACAACTGGTATCTAGAAAATAATTTTTAACTTCTCAAGTTATGAAAACTTATTTCTCAAAATCTCTCAGATTTTGTTTCGTTTTACAGAGTAATGAACTTAATAAATCTCTCTCTCTTTTCTGTAAATTCTTTTCTTTGTTATCATCAAGTGTGTTTTATGTATATCTTCTATACAGCTTCTTATCTCTGATGTGTTCTGGTTTTCAACAATTTCACTATTCAATTACAATAGCTTTTCTTTATTAGTAGCAACAACAACCTTGTTACCTAACATCATGTTAGGTAACGTGTTTGTTACTTAATCTCTCAGCTCTTACATATCAGCTTCCTAACCTTGTCAATCTTAATTGTGATTTTGTTATGGATCTGGTTGGCTTCTTGTTTTAATTCAGAGTTCAAAAACATGAAGAGTTTCTTTGTTGATGAACTCCCGTAGAAGTCTGCTGTGTCAAGCCATATATCCTCTGATGACTTATTCTTCAGTGAATATGTATCCCCTGATATGATTTATTCATCGTTGGATATTTTATCCCCTAATTACTTATTTATCGGTGAAAATTTATCTCACGATGACCAATTCATCAGCGGAAACTTATTGTTAGAACTAAATAAACTCAAGTGTTTGTAGAAGGGGAGTTGAATACAAACATTACAAACTTTTTGCTCTTTTAAAACTCAATAACAGAAAACTGAAATAGCTACAATGTTATCCCCTGGTCAGGATGAACAAAGAAAAACTGAATTGAAATTAAAATGAATACACATGCATTCAAGTTAAAATAGATGTATTATAACTTGGAGTTTTTTTGGGAATCTATATAATCACAAAGTGATTAAACAACTACAAATCTATAGGTAAATACAGCTTCTTGTTGTTCACACTTCTACCTTCAATCTTTCTATAATTTTTTTCTCTCAAGAACAATTACAAAACTTCTCTCTAATATGTGAATATGATATGGATATTGTTGTGTTTGATCGTTGTTTACAGTGTGTTACAACCTTTACATATATAGGAAAACATAAATAAAAATCATGTGTTTGTTATGCTTTTTTTTCAATGTAGCCGCAGTATGTCCTTTTGATGTGACAAGTGTCAGATCTCTGATGACTATTGTTGTTTCTTTTTTACTCATTGTTCTCCATAAGTCTTTGTACCAAAGGTTGCTATTGGACTTCCATATTTCAAGGAATATTTTCTCAGTTATACCCCTTACTTTTATGCCAAGTATCAGTGTAAGACTTGTAATCACTGATGACAAGTGAACTACATCTTAACTACCCTTGATGACAAGCCCAGATGTTGACTTGATCAGTGCTTCTGGATCCCCTGATGACAAGCCCTGATGTAGATTTGATTAGTGTTTCATTATTCACTAATGTTAATCCCTGATGTAAAATTAGATTAGTGTTTCATTATCCATTGATGTTAATCCTTGATATAGAATTAAATCAGTGCTTCTTGATCCCTTAATGTTAAGCCTTGATGTTATCCATGTTAGAGTGTATGCCCTAGTGGCCAATTATGTAATGATTGTGACACTATATTTATGTTATGTTTTGGTTAAATGATAATTTCTTTTATTATGTTTTATTTACTGCGTTATATAAATGTTAACATAATAAATGTCCTTAGAAGAATTATACTAATTATATGGATTCAAGTATGTGACTTGAATATGAGATCATATAAGTATGTAATGTATCATTATTCTTAAATGTCCCTAGTCGAGTATCATTGTCAATGGGACAACAATAATACATTGAGACTAGTATGTGGATTAACTGATGGCCATATCTCATTGGTCATAAATATGTACGAGATATATTAAGTTGATACATAGGTACATGTTAGAGAACATTGTACTAGACAGACCCACCATGAGAATTCTACATGGAGCGTTATGCTATGTGTCATAACTAATTCTCATAGTGACAATGATGTAATGGTCCTTAGACCTGAAGTCATGACATTTCTACATAAGGAGTTATGCATTTTGACATTATCAAAAGTCACCTTTAACCGGGTGGAAGATAAAGGTGATTGTTGGATGTATAATGAGTTATGTGAGAAATGAGAATGATGTAGATGGAATTTAACCCCCCTATAAATTAGGGGTGATATCTATAGGCCTCTTGATTGAGTGAGACTATGAAATGCATGGCCATTCTCAAATAGAGATTTGTTTCATATAGTTTACTCATTGATCAAGAAAAATGAGATTAAATTATGAAGAGGATGACACATCCATGCCTTCAATTTAATCTTAGATATCATGGTTAAAAGGATTAAGTTACATTGAAACATTGGTCACGAAAGGTAACGTCGAATCTATGACTTTATTATTACTTGTGTTGGTGCAAAATAGGCTCAAGTGTTTGCACTACAAACTTTTCGCTCTTTTTATCTTTTAAAAGAACTTACCAGAAACAGCTGCACAAACCAGAAAAACTATGAAATATGAACACACAGATTCAAGTTAAAATAGTTATATTAAAACTTGGGGTTTTTCTGGAAATCTGTATAATCACAAATGTGATTTACAACTACAAATTCTGTAAATAAAATTCACAGCTTCTCACACTCACTAGCT
>CM025780.1:17535738-17557505 GCA_014636745.2 Centella asiatica | reverse complement strand
TCAGGGTCAGGGTGTCCGGCTTGTTCATCAGGGTCAGGGTCTCCTACCTGTGCGTCAGGGTCAGGGTCTCCGGCTTGTGCATCAGGGTCAGGGTATGTACTTACAGTGAATCATCAGGGTAAGTTTGAATTTTTTTTTCATCGGGTTTCTAGGCCAGTTAAGTGATGACAACTCATCATTGAATTCTTCTCTCACTGATGACGTGTCATCACAGAAACTGAACTGACACCCTGATAGCGTGTTTCAGGGGAAGTTTTCAAACGTCTTTTAGCGGGTATTAATATGTTATCTCTCCTACTTTTTGAAACTCTCAAACACTTAATCTAAACCTGATATTTGCTAGAGTTCTTTCTCTCTCTCTTTTTTCGCAGAAACCCTAGTTCTTCAAAGCTATCAAGCATCAATGGCACGCCAAGAAATTCCAAGGAATCTGACAGTCCCACCTACAAACTATGTGGGCTTCTCTGATATTAACGAGGTAAATGACTACTTTAAACCTATGATGAATTATCTACTCACTTCTGAGTATAAGAAAGCAATCTTTACCGATGACGAAATATCGGGAGAGGCATTGTCTCAACTTTGGACAAGCGCCAAGTTTATGTACTCCACCACACGCACTGATGTGGTCAAGGGAATCTCATTCAGAGTTTCTTCTGAGAAAGGGAAAATAACCCCATCCAGAATTAACACTGCTTTGGGACTACCTACTCAAGACATGGTGGAAGTACCCAGTGATGCGGAACTTCTGGATTTCTTGAGGGAACTGGGCTATAATGCTGCTCCAAACGCAGTGTTAAAATTCAAGGACCTTAAGAGGGTGAATGTGAAGAGAGAGATTTCTTATCTTTTCGATACAATCACCAAGGCGTTCTCAGGTAAGTGTTCTAACTTTGAGGTTATTACCTCTTTAACTTTGAAAATAGCATATGCAATGGTTAAAAATGTAAATATAAATATAGGTAAAATTATTTTTGATGATCTTGTAAATAAATTAGGTAATGTAAATAATAGGAAAACTGAAGTATACTATTCTAGATTTTTGTTTATGATTATTAAAGATCAAATTACTAATCTTTCTTTTGAGAATGATATACCTGTACAGACATACAAGCAAACAAAGAAACTGTTTGCAGAAATAATGAAGAAATCATATACAACTGAATCATTTGCTCTCCCAACGCATATGATACAGGTAGTAAATTCTACATCTTCCACTTCTCACACTGTACATTCTTCACCTTCATCTACTATGGCAGAGAAAACAACCACCTCTCTGCCTACCCAAGTAGAACAACCAATTTCTTCTCAACCACTCTCAATAGCCCAACCCACAGTCTCCCAAAAGACTGTTGGGATTAAAAGAAAAACCAGTGAAGTTACCACATCAACTGAGGGGGAGCAAGGAGAGAGAGTGATTGGCTATAGGAGGAGATTGAAGAAGAAGAAAGGAGCCACGAGTGTTACCCCAAAGCCTGACCAGGCAGTATCCTCTCAAAAGGATGCTGCCTTTGATAAGGAATTAAACATATTTCTAACTAGTTCCTCTCAAAAGGAATTAGTTATTGAAAATAGTCCTCAACCAAGGACACAGATGAGTGAGGCACATACAGTAACCATAAACACTGATGAACCTACCATCAGGGTCTCTGAGAGCCACTTGCAGATAGCTGACACAGTGAGTGCACACACTTCTTTTGATGAATCACCTCCTCATTCAGTGATTCAGCCAACACTCCCATCTACACCACTTCCTTCTTTCTCTGTTCCTCAAATTTCTTCAGATATAATGACACAAACTTTAAGTGCCATACAATCAGATTCTCCACATTCTCATTTCGTGGAGGAGCCAACACTCTCTGACACAGTGTTTGAAAGTCACCACACTCACATGGCTGACTCATTTTTAATTGATACAAACACTAGTGATCAGGCAGGGGACATAAATACCACTGTACATACCACAACCACAACTCTTTATGTACCCCCAATTGTATATACATCCTCTACAGAAACCTATACCTCTCCAATTATACATACACACTTTATTTCTTCTCCTTCTCCTATCACAACTGTTGAACCAGAAACTGTAAATACTTCACTTGAACTGGTCACAGTTGATGATTTCCAAGCCCATAGGAGCCCCTCTAGGACAATTTTGAGTGAGAATGAGAAAATAATTAGTGCAGAGAGGCAAAGTCAAACCCCTGAGAGGACTTTGGCAAAAGGAGAGGAAGAGAGTACTGCCTTAGTAGGCAATGAAAAAGGAGAGGATATGAGTGCTACCTTAGAAGGTACAAAAAAAGGAGAGGATGAGAGAGATAAGGATGAGATCCTTGTACATAAAGAAAAGAGAGAAAATAATGATACTGTAAATATTACTTCCTCTTCTGCAAGTGATGAAGATGATGCTCCATAAGATGATTTTTCCCAGTTCATCGGAGTTGATTTGTATTTTCAGCAGAATCAGATGGCGGATACTGTACAGTTATTAAAGTAGGAGTTAGCTAGGACCACTGATTCAGTCTTGATCAAAGTGTTAAAGTCACAGATCATGATTGGTCAGTCCATAGACATAGAAAACAAAAATTTGTATACACACTTTTCTTCCAAGTTTCAAAATGTACAGACAGTTGTGGATTCCCTAGTCACTAGCCAGACTTTGCTCCGAATGAAGAAGCAGGCTGACATTGTTGACCGAAAGCTTGCTGATCTCACTTCACAACTGACCAGCATGGCAACTCTACAACAATCCATGGCTGGCACTCTGCAACAAATTCTTCAAGTCACCTTCCCACATCCAACTCCTACTGATGATGCTGTCAAAAAGGGGGAGAAATCAACCCAGCATGCGTCAGGGGATGTTGCTGGACAGTCAAGCAAACCATTAGGGGATGTGACTACTCCTGTTCCTGCTCCAAAACCTAAGGATAAAGGCAAGGGTATTCTGATTGAGGAACCAAAAAAGACATCAAACACTCAATCAGGGCCTAAGCTACTTGGAGATGCCATGAAGACAGCCCACTTTCCACAACCTGTTGAAGTTATAATTGATGGGAAAGTGGAGCTGGTCTATCCCCAGGACAAAAAGTTGGTAGAAGCTGATGCACTCTATTCACAGCAACTTCAAGAAGAAGAAGAAAGGGAAATGGCAAAGGAACATGAGGAAGAAGTGAAGAAGAAGAAGATTGTCAAGCCAAGGACCTCCAGGAGACCTCAGCCTCGAAGATTATAGAACCCTAGAAGTGCATCAGGGGATAAAAATCAAGACAAATCTAAAGACCCTGATGCCACTTCAAAGAAGTCTAAAGATGTCAAGGACAAAGCACCATCTCCTGATACCAAAGAATATGGTCCACCCACACTAGCTGAATCTCTCAAATAAGAAAGGCGCAAAAACCTGGCATTTTTGTTCTCAATAAAAAGCATAGATGTCAGGTTCGACAATAAAAGAGATCAGCTGATAACAATTCAATTGAAGAATGGATCAGAATTCACTGTGGCAATGGACTAGTTCAGGAGAATGGATGCTGAGCAGTTAGGACTGGCTTTAAACCTGATTCCAAGATCTTCTCAGGCCAACAAAGACTTAAGGGGGATAATCGACAGGCTGAGGAGTGCCATCAACAATGAAAGAAGCCTGCCCACAGCATTGGAAAATCCACTAAAGCTATTTTATAAATCCACTGATGGGCGGGAGAAGAATATAAGGATTAAAGAAGTTGATGGCCTAAGCCTGGAGGAAGCGATGCATGTTCTTGGTCAAATTGCAAACCATAAGAATGAACATGTCATCAAGTTCAGAGTCCTGCTGATTCAGAAAGTGCTAAAGGAGATTGAAGAAACCAAGGCTGATGATAGGAACACTGCAGCAAGGCATGTGCCATCAGTGAAAGGATTCACAGAATATCCAAAAATGATCACAAGCCCCATGGGTGTACAGTTCAAAAATCAAAAGGGGGAGATCATTACCTTCTACTGGTCACAACTTACTGCAGCCAATATTTCAGAAATAAAAAGTGTCTTTGAAGCCTTGAAATCAAGCAGCAACGTCAACATTGTCAACTTCAGAAAACTTCTACAAAAGGAGCTGGAGCAACTGGAGACAGGCAGGGAAGACACAAGACTAAGGATTCCTGAGCTAAATCCTGATCAAAGGAGACAAGGCCTTGGGAGTGACACTCAACCAATTGAGTCTAATCAACCATTGCCCTTTGTCTCAGCAAAAAGGAACAGGAAATCCTAAAGTCTATACTACATTTTTTTTTTAATAGTTATAGGAAAATACTTGTACATAAATTCTTTTATTAAGTCATTCAAAATTCTTTCATGTATTTAGTATTGGTTTTGACATCATCATCAGTGCATCTAGGGATTTATGTTTATCAAATTGATAAACATAAATAGGGGGAGATTGTTAGAGATAAATGATGATGATTATGTAATAAATTGTGCAACTGTAAATACTTGAGGTATTTTATAAACCTTAAGATCAGCACAAGTTTTGTATCCACTGATGATAAGTTTATTCATCAGTGGATAGTTAATAACTTCACAAGACAAGTCAGAAAACAGGAACATTTAAAGGACTTGACAAAGTGAAGGAGAATGTCTGATGCTACTTGTAAACAAACGAAGTATTCCGCACATTAGAAATTCTAAATCAAAGTTACGTTGATTAAGTAACATTAGGGGAACCCATCAGGGGGAACTCGTCAGGGAACCCATCAGGGGGAACCTATCAGGGGAACCCATCAGGGGGAAACCCGTCAGAGGAACCCATCAGGGGAACCAGTCAGGGGATGACAAGGGCAGACCAATTCGTCAGTGACACACTTTGGGACATATCAGTGTCAGGCAAACCCATCAGGGCAACCTGTCAGGGAGAATGACCAACATGACATCAGTGGAAGCCATCAGTGTATGCAGTCAGCTATAACCATCAGGGTCAAGAAGCACTGAGTATAACTCAAGTGAAGGACGAAGCCTTGATCCAGTCAATAAGCATCAGGGGATCCAGAAGCACTGATCAAAGTCCGTCAGGGCTAGCAGTCAGTGGATCGTTGTGACAACATACATCCGTCATCAGTTCTTACACGGAAATCAACGTAACGTGTTACAGAAGCAAGAAATATTAACTGGAAAGATATTTCTTGAAGTTTGTTAATGGTCCAATGAGAACTCTCACACATTAAATGCACACAGATTAGGGGAAGAAAAGTAGCAACAAAGCTTGTAGCAGTCTGACACATAAAGTTTAGATGTGACATACTTGCGGCTAAGTTGAGAAGAGAAGCACGTCTCAAGAACGTGATTTCAACCCACTGATTGATATATAAGCAATGGAGCTCTCATTACACAAACAATGATTGATTGAATCCATCCAACAGATCAAACAAGCACTGAAGCACAAAACACTAGAGAGAAGCTTTGCAATAGATCTTGAGAGAGATATTTCAAAGAATATTAGAAGCTAGTGAGTGTGAGAAGCTGTGAACTTTATTCACAGAATTTGTAGCTGTAAATCACATTTGTGATTATACAGATTTCCAGAAAAAAACCTCGAGTTATAATATAACTATTTTAACTTGAATCTATGTGTTCATTCCATATAGTTTTTCTGGTTGTTCAACTGTTTTCAATAAGCCGTATAAGTTTTTTTAAGTGCAAAAAGTTTCAGGTGTTTGTATTCAACCCCCCCTTCTACAAACACTTGTGTTAATATTGCACTAACAGTTTTGCAGAAATAGCTCATAAACTTAGTGTCTCGATCGCTAACTATAGTCTTTGGAACCCCATGAAGTCGAACCACTTCTTTTAAATACAAATCAGCTATACAAGATGCATCATCAGTTTTGTGACAAGCCAAAAAATGTGCCTTTTTGGAAAACCTGTCCACAACTACCATTATTGAGTCATTACCTCTTTGAGTCCGAGGCAACCCCACAATAAAATCCATCGCGACATCCTCCCATGGGGAGTCTGGAACAGGTAAGGGGGCATATAATCCTTGATGAAATGTACTCTTCGCCTTTTGACAAGTTGCACAACGAGCAATCACCCCAGTAACATCTCCTTGCATTTTTGGCCAATAGAAATGTTCTTGTAAGATTGCCAATGTTTTGGTAATACCAAAGTGTCCGGCTAGTCCTCCTCCATGAGCTTCCCTAATTAACAATTCTCGAATTGAGCACGATAGAATACACAAACAATTTCTTTTGAACAGAAATCCATCTTGAAACGCATAATTCCCCGTAGCTCCATGAGAACACGCCTCGATTATTGGTTGAAAATCCAGGTCCTGCTGATAGTACTCTTTAATCAACTCAAAACCAAGTAATTTTGAGCTCAACACCCCCAGCAAATTGTGCCTCCTGGATAATGCGTTAGCCACCACATTATCTTTGCGCTGTTTATGCCTTGACGAAAAATTAAAGGATTGCAAGAACTCAACCCATTTAGCATGACGAGGATTCAATTTTTGTTGCCCATGAATGTATTTTAAAGCCTCATGATCCGAATGCAATATGAAGTGACTCGGCCGCAAATAGTGACTCCAATATTCAAGAGCTCTCACTATGGCATAGAACTCCTTATCATAAGTTGAATAGTTCAGTCTTGCACCATTGAGTTTTTCACTAAAGTAAGCAATGGGTCTTTTCTTTTGCACTAGGACAGCTCCTATGCCAACTCCACTTGCATCGCACTTTACTTCAAAAGGACTTGAAAAGTCTGGCAGAGCTAGGACCGGCGTATCGCACAACAACTCCTTCACCCTTTCAAATGCCTTTTGAGCAGACTCCTTCCATTCAAACTTTCCCTTCTTTATGCATTCGGTGATAGGCGCGACTATGCTACTGAAATTTTTTACAAATCTTCTATAAAATGACGCAAGGCCATGGAAAGATCTTACCTCTGTCACTGTAGTTGGTACTGGCCAGGATTTTATAGCCTCTACCTTCGAGGGATCCACTGATATGCCCTCCCCTGACACAATGTACCCCAGAAAAGTTATATTAGGTACAAGGAAGTAACACTTTTTCAACTTCGCATACAACTTCTGTTTCCTTAACATCTCAAAAACTGACCTGAGATGGTCAAGATGATCTTCTAAACTTTTGCTGTAGACAAGTATGTCATCCAAGTAGACCACAACAAATTTACCCATGAAGGGTTTCAGTACTTCCATTCATAAGTCTCATAAAAGTGCTAGGTGCATTACTAAGCCCAAACGGCATAACCAACCATTCATAGAGTCCAACC
This sequence comes from Centella asiatica, assembly GCA_014636745.2. Taxonomy (NCBI): domain Eukaryota; kingdom Viridiplantae; phylum Streptophyta; class Magnoliopsida; order Apiales; family Apiaceae; genus Centella; species Centella asiatica. Next base: position 17,550,242 of record CM025780.1, on the reverse strand, counting down.
TTCGTTTTGAAAACTGTTTTCCACTCATCACCCTCTCTCATTCTTATTTGATGATATCCACTTCGTAAGTCAATCTTGGAAAATACGACTGAACCATGCAGTTCATCCAATAAATCGTCCAATCTTGAAATTGGGAATCTGTATTTGATAGTAATGTTGTTTACTACTCTACTATCAATGCACATCCTCCATGTTCCATCCTTTTTTGGTACTACTAACGTTGGTACAGCATAAGGACTCATACTTTCCCTTACGTACCCTCGCTCCATTAATTCCTCAATCTGTCTTTGTATTTCCTGTGCCTCTTGAGGATTACACCGGTAGGCCACTTTGTTAGGTAAAGATGCTCCAGGAATTAAATCAATTTGGTGCTCAATTCCTCTAATAGGTGGTAAACCTGGTGGTAAATCTTCAGGAAACACATCCTGAAATTCTTCCAACAATTCCTGCACGTCCTTGTTTAGGCCTGCCTGCTTCTGTTCAGATTGAAATCCTATGGCAATCAGTAAGTAGCCTTGGCCCTCTTGTTCCAAGGCAGCTTGGAATTGTTTCTTCGTCACCATTAAATTTTCCTTGCGTACACTAAAAGAGGATAAAGGTTTTAGAGTCGTCTTCTTGTTGCCTACCTTGGCAATGTACACATTTGTTCTGCCATCGTACTTGACGAATCTATCATACTGCCAAAGTCTCCCCAATAAGATGTGGCATGCATCCATGACACAAACATCACACAACACCTGATCCTTGAATTTACCGATTTCAAACGAAATCAGTGCTTGCTTCGTCACCTTCACTTCTCCTCCATCGCTCAGCCATTGTAATTTGTAGGGTTTGGGATGGGGTGTTGTCGGCCAATTTAATTTATCGATCAACGTGGTAGAAACCACATTGGTGCAATTGTCTGTGTCTATTATCAGATTGCATAACTTGTCCTTTACCAACACTCTAGTCATGAAAATCTTATCTCGTTGATCAGTTTCCAAGGGAACTGGGTTGGCTTGTAATAGTCTTCGAACAATCAATTGTGCTCCATGAGTCTCGGGTTCTTCCTCAGAATCTGCGTTGAACTCATCTCCAAATTCGTAGTTATTTAGCTCCTCTTCTTCAAATACTTCTCTTTCCTTAGAAGCATAAGAAGCCTCAATCTCTTCGACATCATGGAGAGTCATTACTCTATTACTAGGACAATCACGCTGCATGTGTCCATAGCCCTTGCACTTGAAACAAATTCGTTTATCTTCCATTGCTAATGGCGTGGAAGTCTTGCCTTTATCTTTCTTGAATTTGTCAAAGGCAGGAGTGAATTTCAGTGTAGGTGGTGTCTCGTTCCTCCTTTCTACCCTACCTCTTTCCACCGTCTTGTTGCCTGGTCGTAAATAATGATTTACCTTGGCTTTAGTAAGTTTCTCGGCCCTCATGGCCACCTTGCATACCTCTTCGAAGGACCAGTAGGGTTGTAGTTCCACTCTTTCAGCAATATTATTATTTAGCCCTATTAAGAATCGAGCAATCTTGTGTTCCGCTCTTTCCTCAAGATCACATAACATGGTGAGTTTTTCAAACTCCACCGTGTATTCTTCCACTGAGAGTGCCCCTTGTTTGAAACCTTGCAGTCTCAAAAACACATCTTGTACATAATCTATAGGTAGAAACCGTTTCCTCATCCTACCCTTCAAGGCTTCCCAAGACACTATTCGTGTCTTACCTTCCCTTCTTCTCTTATTTTTCAAGTTCTCGTACCACAGGTTAGCGTAACCCGTGAATTTTAATACTGCCACTTTGAACTTCTTATGGTCGTCATAGTCCTTGTATTCAAAGATCCTTTCAATTCGTTGTAACCACTCCAAAAACTTTTCCGGTTTCATACTGCCATCGAAGTCCGGTATATCTAACCTTAAACCTTTATCGTCGTCAGTATTGTCTCTCGGCCTCCTGGGTGCTGGTCCGGTCACTTCTTCTTCTTCTGAATCTGAAGTATGAGCCGATATAGTACTTCGGTTTGGACTCGTAGAGGGGTTTCTACAATCCAATCTGGCCAAAATCTCATTCATCTTTTCGGTCAGGTCGTTGATTTGCCTATCACGGCGCAAGTTTTGTGCTTGCTCCATGGTAAGCCCTCGCGGAATAATTTGTTCTTCCTCTCCAGCCATTAGATTGTAGAATAAACCAAGAATAATCCCTCAGCCAAAGCTCTGATACCAAGATGATGTATTTAATCTGAGAGACCAAACACAAGTTGCGGAAGCTTTGTTTGTTCAAGTGCAGAAAATAACTTTAGGTTGATTCTATAAAGAATTTAATCACCAAGAATCAATTCTAAAGGATCGATTGGAATAGTTTACTTAAGGAAATTAATCACCCACAAACTAAACAAATCTGGTTACGAAAGCTTAAAGGAATTAACCACCCACTTTCAAGGTGAACGTAAGTTTTAAACCTTACAAAAGTTCAATATCAAAAGTCCCCCTTTATCTCCATCACAATTAACTATTATATTACAATAACCCTAACTCTAATATGGTAAAAATTCTACATTGGAAAGAAATCTAATTCCATAAGGAAACAAATATTAATAATTTAATGAACTTTAACCGGATGGATTAAACTGCCTGATCAGAGACTATAGTCTCCGATAGTATAAAATTGTCTGTCCTCCGTAGTCCCCGACGCGGCACTTTAGTCCCTGACGTGTTTAGTCCCTGGCGCGTCCGATACACGTCTTAGTCCCCGACGCGGTACTTTAGTCCCCGATACCTTCCCGTAGTCCCTGATGCCCATTTTAAGCCCGCAACTACTTAACTCCTTATTCACAAGCAAAGTAACTACAGGTTGTTTAGCACCCCCTAACCAAGAACCTCCATTAATATCAATAGAAAATAAATCTAAGGACAGTTCTTTTAAAACGAGATTTATTCTTTCACTCATCAACAACTCTAATGGATCAGTGATGTATTACTAGATGTCACTCACTGTTTATAATTTTATAATATGATTTAAAATTATTGTCAACGTAATAATAACCTACAGAGTCACACACAAAGAACATTCGTCAAGGAGATATAATTTAAATGTCAATGATTTTAATATATCAATAAGATTGATTTAATTAAATCATAGCTTTAAATTATATATATATATATATATATATATATATATATATATGTAATTTGTATGAAGTAGAGTCCTTTGGAAGGAAATACGAATATATATTTATTTGTACATATATATATATATATATATTAATTAAGTGAGACTTGATTAAATATATATCTAATAAATATAAAATTCGGATTTTAATTCTCCTAATTAGATTAGGTTTTGGAATTACTCTATAAAAGGCTATATATATATATGATATATCAGCTATTCTCTCTAACTAACGCTTCACGTATTCTAAGAACCCTAGCCGCTCATAAGAGAGAGACTAGAGTTAAGAGAGATAGAGGGAAAAATAGAGATACATATCATACAGCTAGTACTGTAACTCTCCTTGTTCGGATTGTAAGACGGTTCGTGGGTGTTCTTGTGGATACCGTAGAGACGTTGTCCAGTTGGATTGCGTTAAAGATTTGGAGACGATCAACACCTTCACCAAAGCTTCAAATTCGCACTTTTAATCGGTAAAATCTTAAACTATATGTATTAAATTGTTTCGCATAGATCCTCGGGTTTGGGTTTCGTTTTGTTTTTTTTTTAATCGTATTTTTCTGCTGCGTTTAATCCTATGAAACCCAACAGTGGTATCAGAGCTATATGCGAGACATTAATATGGATTTATGTGTTTAATTGTATTCAATATATTTGATATATGCAGTTAATACAAGTTTACCGAATTTGATGTTGAATATATATGATATTCTACATATATGGATATTCTGGAATTACGAATTTTGATTATATTTGATACATGCTTATTGGGTATTCAGCATATTTGATATGTATGTCGGGTGATGGGATGTAGGGGTTATGAAGGGTTATACGATTCTGGACATATAGGATATGTTTCGATTTCTGGAATTGTTTCAAAATTTCGTATATTAATATGATTAGTCTCCGACGAGCTAATATGATTAGTCTCCTACAGGCTTAATAATTAGTCTCCGACGAGCTAATATGATTAGTCTCCGACAAGCTTAATAATTAGTCTCCGTCGAGCTAATGCGACAAGTTTAATAATTAGTCTCCGCCAAGCAAATGAGATTAGTCTCTGACAGGCTTAATAAATAGTCTCTGACAAGCTAATATGATTAGTCTCCGATAGTTACAAATTATCCCCTAACGAGCTTAGTCTCCGATAAACTATTTATCCCCTGACGCGTGCGTAGTCCCTGACGAGCTTAGTCTCCGATAGACTATTTATCCCCTGATGCGCGTAGTCCCTGACGAGCTTAGTCTCCAATAGACTATTTATCACCTGATGCGCGTAGTCCCTGACGAGCTTAGTCTCCGATAGGATTGTGGGTTTAGAAGCATAGAGTTTGTATAAGTTCATTAGTTGAGCTTGAACAAATGTTGTTCGACAAACTTTCCAAGAGTTATATATGATATAATTGACAAAGTGTTGTCTACTTAAATAATTATGTTTTGAGTGATTAGCCAAAGCTAACTTAGGACATAATGAAATATGGATCTTGGCTCACTAGAAGTATTTAAAAGAAATAATTTCAAATTAATGGTGAGGGCTACTAATTTGAATAAAATAGTGGGAGGTATATTTTGAATGTGCCATTATCAAAAACATAACATTAAAATTTCTGCAAATTTACTTATTAATTTTGCATTTATGAATTGTAGATATTAATGGCAAACAACAACAATAGTAGCCTTTCACTGCGATTAGTCTTTGAGAAGGAAAAACTGAATGGGATTAATTTCCTAGACTGGCATAGGAATTTGAGGATTGTCCTCAAGCAAGAGCGCAAGCTCTATGTCCTGGATGGACCAATTCCTGCTGCACCAGCTACCACTGCACCACGTACAAAGCAGAATGCTTACAAGAAGCATCAGGATGATGCTCTGGATGTGGGCTGCCTTATGTTAGCAACCATGAACCCTGAGCTTCAGAAGCAACATGAGTTGATGGATGCTTATGACATGCTTGAACATCTTAAGAAGTTGTTCGAGGGGCATGCTCAGCAGGAGAGGTATGATACGAGCAAAGCATTGTATCATTGTAAGCAGGGTGAACGTGATCCAGTCGGTCCACATGTTCTGAAGATGATTGGGTATATTGAGTACCTAGATAGGTTGGGCTTTCCACTTACTCAGGAGGCTCAAACTAATCTCGTCTTACAATCTTTGAACAATAGCTATTCTCAATTTGTCATGAATTACCTCATGAACGAGATTGAGAAACCACTTACTGAGTTGTTGAGCATGTTGAGAACTGTTGAAAACAACATGAAAAAGGCAGGACCCTCTCCCATGTTGATGGTGCATAAAGGAATGCCAAAGGAAATGGAAAGGGCAAAAAGAAGAAGATGGGATCTAAATCTATCGCCAAATCCAAATCCAATAAGGCTTTGAAGCCTAAAGGTGGGATAGCTAAAAAAGGTAATTGTCACTTCTGTGGAAAGCCTGGACACTGGAAAAGGAATTGTCATGCTTACCTAGAAGATCTAAAGAAGAAGAAAGGAAGTGGGACTTCCGATTCAAGTATATATGTTATAGAAGTCAATTTATCTACTTCTACATCTTGGGGATTTGATACTGGATGTGGTTCTCACATTTGTGTAAATGTGCAGGAACTACGAAGGAGTAGACCATTGGCTAAAGGCGAGGTGGACCTATGCGTTGGAAATGGAGCAAGAGTTGCTGCATTAGCTATAGGAACTTACCATTTGTCTTTGCCCATTGGGCTAGTATTAGAACTTGAAGACTGTTATTATATGTCTGCTATAAGTAGGAATATTATTTATGTTTCTTGTTTGGACAAGAAGGGTTTTTCATTTATAATAAAGAACAACAGTAAATGTGTTATGGAGTAGCACAATTGTTTAATGGTCTTTATGTTCTTGATTTACATATGCCCATCTATAATATAAATACTAAATGGCTAAAATCGAAAGATTCTAATCTGACTTATCTCTGGCATTGTCATTTGGGCCACATCAGTGAGAAACCCATATCCAAACTCCATAAAGATGGATATTTGGACTAATTTGATTTTGAATCATATGATGTATGCGAGTCTTGTTTGTTGGGAAAAATGACTAAAGCACCTTTCACTAGACACAGTGAACAAGCCAGCGATGTATTGGGCCTTATACATACTGATGTATGCGGACCCATGAGTTCGCAAGCTAGATCTGGATTTTATTACTTTATTACATTTATTGATGATTTTAGTAGATATGGATATGTGTATCTTATGAAACACAAATCCGAATCTTTTGAAAAGTTCAAAGAATTCAAAAATAAAGTACAAAACCAATTTAGCAAAAGTATAAAAGCCATCCGATCAGATCGAGGTGATGAATACTTGAGCCAGGAATTTGATAATCTTCTTAAAGAGTGCGGTATTATATCACAACTCACTCCACCAGGAACACCACAATGGAATGGTGTTTTTGAAATGAGGAATCGTACCTTGTTAGACATGGTATGATCCATGATGAGTCATGCAGATCTTCCGATAAGCTTCTGGGGTCACGCCCTAGAAATTGCTGCATATACTTAACCGTGTTCCTACAAAGACGATTCAAAAGACTCCATATGAGATGTGGACTGGGAAACGTCCTAGTATGTCTTTTATGAAGATTTGGGGATGTGAAGCGTATGTAAAGCGTCTAGCTTCCTAAAAGCTCGGACCTAAATCAGATAAGTGTAATTTTGTGGGATACCCTAAAGAAACAAAAAGGTATTATTTCTACAAACCTTCGGAGAACAAAGTGTTTGTTGCTCGCACTGGAGTTTTCCTAGAAAGAGAATTTTTCTCTAAAGAAAACAGTGGGAGGCATGTAGAACTCGAAAAAATTCGAGAACCACAAAATACCAATGAACCTGAGATGGAACATGAGTAGGAGCCACAAGTTGTTGTAGAAACTAAACCTGCTCAAGTAACACAAGCTCTTCATATATCTGGTAGGACACGCCACGAGCCTGAAAGATATTATGGATATCTTATCACTCAAAGTGGCGAAGTAATGCTCATAGATGATGATGAGCCTACTTCCTATCAAGAAGCTATAAACGGACCTCAGTCTGAGAAATGGCTTGAAGCCATGAAATCTGAAATGGACTCCATGTATGCCAACCAAGTGTGGACTTTGGTTGACCCACTTGAAGGGTTAAAACCAATTGGGTGCAAGTGGGTTTTCAGGAAGAAAACTGACATGGATGGTAATGTACAAACCTATAAAGGGCGATTGGTAGCAAAAGGTTTCAAACAAGTTCAAGGTGTTGACTATGATGAGACTTTCTCCAGTAGCCATGGTTAAATCCATTAGGATCTTACTTGTTATTGCAGCTTTTCGTGACTATAAAATCTGGCAGATAGATGTCAAAACAGCTTTCCTTAATGGAAATCTGCTTGAGGATGTGTATATGACACAACCCGAGGGTTTTGTCACTCCAAAAGATGCTGAAAATGTATGTAAGCTACAAAGATCTATTTATGGATTAAAGCAAACATCTCGGACCTGGAATCTTCATTTTGATGAAGCAATCAAAGAGTTTGGCTTTATCAATAATGAAGATGAACCTTGTGTTTACAAAAGTTTTAGTGGAAGCCATATTGTATTCCTAGTATTATATGTCGATGACATATTACTTATTGGGAATGACATTCCTTCCTTATAAGCAGTCAAGACATGGTTGAGAAAATGTTTCTCCATGAAAGACTTGGGTGAAGCAACCTATATTCTAGGTATCAAGATCTATCGAGATAAATCGAGAAAGATGCTTGGCTTAAGTCAAAGTACATACATTGATAAAGTGTTGAAACGGTTCAGCATGCAAGATGCTAAGAGAGGTTATATACCCATGTCGCATGGAGTAACGCTCTCTAAAGCTCAATGTCCTAAATCACAAGATGATAAGGATCGCATGAGTAAGATTCCTTATGCTTCGGCAATTGGATCTATCATGTACGCAATGTTATGTACACGTCCTGATGTTTTGTATGCTTTGAGCATGACGAGCAGATACCAGTCAAATCCAAGTGAAGGTCACTGGACAGCAGTCAAGAATATCCTAAAATACCTCAAAAGGACTAAGGATGCATTCTTTATATATGGAGGTGAAGAGGAACTGGCAGTAAAGGGTTACACTGATGCTAGTTTCCAAACTGACAATGATGACTATAAGTCATAGTTAGGTTACGTGTTTTGCCTTAATGGTGGAGCTGTGAGCTGGAAGAGTTCAAAGCAAGAGACAGTTGCCGATTCTACAACAGAGGTTGAGTATATTGCTGCTTCCAATGCAACAAAGGAGGCTGTATGGATAAAGAAGTTCATTACTGAACTTGGTGTTGTTCCTTCTATTGTTGATCTAGTAGACCTCTACTATGATAACAATGGTTCCATTGCACAATCGAAGGAACCTAGATCTCACCAATCATCCAAACATATACTTAGGCGTTTTCATCTCATTCGAGAGATCATCGAGAGAGGTGATGTACATATTTGCAGAATACTTACAGAAGAAAATGTTGCAGACCCACTGACCAAGGCTTTGTCACAGCAGAAGCACGAAGGTCACACTATTGCTATTAGTATTAGATACATGAGTGATTGGTTCTAGTGCAAGTGGGAGATTGTTAGAGTGTATGCCCTAATGACCAATTATGTAATGATTGTGACGCTATATTTATGTTATGTTTTGGTTAAATGATAATTTCTTTTATTATGTTTTATTTACTGCGTTATATAAATGTTAACATAATAAATGTCCTTAGAAGAATGATACTAATTATATGGATTCAAGTATGTGACTTGAATATGAGATCATATAAGTATGTAATGTATCATTATTCTTAAATGTCCCTAGTCGATTATCATTGTCAATGGGACAAACAATAATACATTAAGACTAGTATGTGGATTAACTGATGGCCATATCTCATCAGTCATAAATATATACGAGATATATTAATTTGATACATAGGTACATGTTAGAGCACATAGTACTGGACAGACCCACCATGAGAATTCTACATGGAGCGTTATGCTATGTGTCATAAGTAATTCTCATAGTGACAATGATGTAATGGTCCTTCAACCTGAAGTCATGATATTTTTACATAAGGAGTTATGCGTTTTGACATTATCAAAAGTCACCTTTAACCGGGTGGAAGATAAAGGTGATTGTTGGATGCATAATGAGTTATGTGAGAAATGGGAATGATGTAGATGGAATTTAACCCTCCTATAAATTAGGGGTGATATCTATAGGCCTCTTGATTGAGTGAGACTATGAAATGCATGGCCATGCTCAAATATAGATTTGTTTCATATATTTTACTCATTGATCAAGAAAACTGAGATTAAATTATGAAGAGGATGACACATCCATGCCTTGAATTTAATCTTAGATATCATGGTTAAAAGGATTAAGTTACATTGAAACATTGGTCACGAAAGGTAACGTCGAATCTATGACTTTATTATTACTTGGGTAACAGTGATGTATTACTAGATGTCACTCACTGTTTATAATTTTATAATATGATTTAAAATTATTGCCAACGTAATAATAACCTACAGGGTCACACACAAAGAACATTCGTCAAGGAGATATAATTTAAATGTCAATGATTTTAATATATCAATAAAATTGATTTAATTAAATCATGGCTTTAAATTATATATATATATATATATATATATATATATATATATATATATATATATGTAATCTGTATGAAGTAGAGTCCTTTGGAAGGAAATACGAATATATATTTATTTGTACATATATATATTAATTAAGTGAGACTTGATTAAATATATATCTAATAAATATAAAATTCGGATTTTAATTCTCCTAATTAGATTAGGTTTTGGAATTACTCTATAAAAGGCTATATATATATGATATATCAGCTATTCTCTCTAACTAACGTTTCACGTATTCTAAGAACCCTAGTCGCTCATAAGAGAGAGACTAGAGTTAAGAGAGATAGAGGGAAAAAGAGAGATACAGATCATACAGCTAGTACTGTAACTCTCCTTGTTCGGATCATAAGACGGTTCGTGGGTGTTCGTGTGGATACCGTAGAGACGCTGTCCAGTTGGATTGCGTTAAAGATTTGGATATGATCAACACCTTCACCAAAACTTCAGATTCGCACTTTTAATCGGTAAAATCTTAAACTATATGTATTAAATTGTTTCGCATAGATCCTCGGGTTTGGGTTTCTTTTTTTCTTTTTTTTTTAATCGTATTTTTCCGCTGCATTTTATCCTACGAAACCCAACAATCCATTGATAACATTCCTGATGCACTAGTCAGGATATCCCCTGATGCACTAGTCAGGATATCCCCTAATGCACTAGTCAGGCTATCCCTTGATAATATCCACTGATGGCTTTATCCATTGATGTCATCTACTGATGTAGTAGTCAAGATATCCCTGATGGTATCCCCTGACGACTTTTATACACTAATGTCTTTTTGAATATTAACATTTTTTGATTACTGATACTTGGTTGGCTTATTTATGAATGTCTGATGTGCAGAACACTTTATCATTAAGTATAACCAGGCATTTTATGATACTAACAAGTCCTTTGAGATATCTACTAATGACTTGTCTGGTGCAATAAAAATTATTCCCTGATAGTTGTCTATCAGTTAATACATATTTGTGTAAATATACTAAGATTTATTAACCAACTTGAGTATTTACAAATGCATATTTATTAAAGGAACACTTACATCATCATCATCAACATAATACCTAACACTTATCCCCTAACTAGCTTCGTGTACTCTTCAATCCAGCAGATAGTCATTGCCTTAATTTCTTACAGTTTCAACAATAGTCTCCGATAGTGCAATCATTAATCTCTGATAAACTAGTTCTTAGTATCCGATAGGCTTGACTAACTTTAACTTTGTTAAACACTTCCAATGCATTTCTGGTATTCTATAATGGTAGTCTCTAATAGTACACTTCTGCAGATTTCAGTACATTTCTAAGTTCTAACAATTTTAAGTATTATACATTATAATCAAATGTTATAATTCATAACAAGTAGTTATAGTTACCGTAATAGGCTTGCAACAAATATATATACATTCATTTTATATATTATAATAAAAATATAAATTCGTGAATATGTTAACAATAATATACATGTCTATAATAATAAATATAAAGATATTAAATAATGTATACATATGCCCAATCATACATGAATATATAATATATCGCACTCGGGAATTTTTGAAAAATATAAGTGAGATTTCATTCTTCTTTTTTTTCCAATACATTTTACTTTTTATTTGAAAACTTATTTTTTACCACTTTATATTCTTTTATTAGCCTTTTTATTTCCCACAATTATTTCAAAATTCCAAATTTTTTTTAAAATGCAACAGGGAGATTTTAAAATTAATTTTTTATTTCAAAAATAGTCGTCACCTAACAAATAAAAATATTGTTAGGACACCATTATTTATTTCTTTTTGTTTTGAATGAAAACATGACTTTTTATAAGCTTAAATGACTCTATTTACAAAAATTGGTCAAAAACAAAACCAAAAATTTAAGATTCGTTATTATTTTGAGTAGGAGAAGGTGTGAGACACCCATAACCTCACTATAACTAGTGACTATTTTTTTAATATTTTCTTTTTATAAATCATTTCTAAAATTATTTTTATTATAAAATATTTTTGTTGATTTTTTCTAAGTAAAATAAAATTAAAATTTAAAGTTACAATCAAAAAAATAAATTAATAAATATAACAAATATAAATCCTAATTATGTGCATGTATGCGATAATGGATGTGTGTGCATGTGTTTTCTGCTATTTCTTAGTTTTTGTTACATTTTTACAAGGTTGAAAATTTAAAAGTATAAATCTTATTCTAGAAATAAAAATTACATCATTTCCTAAATACAATTAATCTAAAAAATTAAAACAAATATAACAAAATACTACTCTAAAATAAAATTACATAATACGCTCCCACATACAATTAATCTAAAAATTAAAATTAATAAAATAAGTAAATAAAAAATTTTACATGAAATAAATAACTAATGTCTACTTCTTGACCTTGAACTTGAACTTGTATAAAAAATTTTGTTGGCTACAATTTTAGATCTTTGACTATTGTAAAGTCAAAGTCCATTTTTGGTAAGCCATTCTTATTGTTCTCCAAATCTCGAAACAAACAAATACATAATAAGATTGAACCCGAATTCTTTGAATCAAAAGCATTAAGCTGATCTTCCCTATTTACGGAACATGTGACATAACCTACAGGAGCATCGTTAAAATATAGGCGTATGCCATATGGTGGGCTAGACTCAAACATCTCCAAATGTTACACGCTTATATCCTACAGAACTATCACACCCTACTGACCATCTGCTAGTATCATCCATTTGATACGGCCTAAATTTTCTCGCATCCGAGCAAGTCATTTTATCCCATAGTTTTGGTGGTTCTTGCTATTCTGACAAGTTTCTAAAAAATATTCTAAGTGTTGGATTCTAGAAGAATCTAGAATTCTACAGAGAATTCTACACGAATATGGAATTGAGTTTGGAATTCTCTAGAAACTTCTAGAAGATGTTAGAGCCGTGTGAAATTATCAAGAAACTTTCAGAAAATGCAAGAGCCATGTGGAATTATCTAGAATATTCTAGAGCCGTGTGAAATTATCTAAAATATTCTAGAGTCGTGTGAAGTATTTAGAAGATTTCGGAGCCGTGTGGAAGTATCTGGAAGAATCTAAAATCCATCTGAGATTTTTCAGAAGAATCTAGAACTATGATTCAAATCTTAGGAGGATTTTTTGTGACGACCCCATAATCCCATACCGGACTAGGGCATCATCATAAGAAGGTAAAGATAACCATTCATCCATTTCCAAATAAATACTGAATAAAAACAGCATTTAAGAGTTATTACAACCCAAGAATTAAGTAATTACAGCGGAAGCTATTACATCATTTCCTAATAACAAAATAAATCTCATCGACTCTTCAAACGTCTTCTTTTTTTTTTTTTTTCCTTCATTCATTCCTTTCTTTCCTTCATCAGTTCTATCAAAAAGATAAACACTTAGCAGCTTATCATCTTTGCTTTCCCCTTGTCAGAGGGTTCAGCTTTAGCTTTCTGTCCTGCAAATCATTAACATTCAACATGGGTGAGCGTTTTACACCCAGCAAGTATATACACGTAGAGGCAAATATGAATAATTCAACGAATTTCATCTGGAATCAAAGGAGAGAAATTCAAATTCTGTTTGTGAAGCTTGGTGAAGCAATACCAAGTCCTCGGAAACCTTCAAAATCTTTGAGGATTCACTGATGATATACAACTTGTGATCCCCCCTTGAAGAAAGTCAGGTATACACCTGATCATAACATTCTCAAATATCCAACGGGGGCTACACCCGTGGATCTGCTAACCATACAGTACACAGCTGGCCAGGCTGGACCGCATGATCCCTCTGAGTGACTACGTAGTCAAATAACATTTCCTCTTGGTCAGGTGAAGAACACATCAGCACCTTTCCTTTCCTCTTGCCAACCATGTGGCATAACCCCCATAAGGGGCATCATTCACATTCTCGTTGCATAGACATAAGATTGAAAACATAGCTGAAATTCAAAGCTCATTTATATCCATGCATCATCATTCATATTATGCTAGCAGAATCAAAAGCATAGCATGCTCATGCATCAGAACAATGAAAGTATAAATCCAACCTTCTACGCACATCGAAGCAAATGATAATGCGTTAATACTGAAATAAGTATGAGATTGTGAATATACTTGCCTCAGTCCTTTGCTTACGACCAATTTTAATTTACTCGTGAGTGAAAATTCTGTAAGAATATACATATCACAAAATGAATTTATTATCTGGGTTAAAATATGAGGGAGAAATGCACATGTGATGTCCTTAACTTTTAACGTCTCAATCTGATATAAAACTATTGAGGTTAAGAAATCAATTCAAACATCTTAAAATAATTTAAGAAAATAGCATTTTATAGTTTTTAAAACAAACTGCGCATCAGGGAAGTACTATGCTTTAACTCACTGGAGACTAGTAACCCATCGGGGATTATCAGTCCTTCGGGGATTATTAACCCATCGGGGATTATTAACCCATCGGGGATTATCAACCCATCGGGGATTATCAACCCATCGGGGATTAACCCATCGGGGATTATCAACCCATCGGGGATTAACTCATCAGGGATTAACTCATCGGGGATTAATCGGGGATTAACTCATCAGAGATTAACTCATCAGGGATTAATCGGGGATTAACTCATCAGAGATTAACTCATCAGGGATTAATCGGGGACTAACTC
>CM025780.1:17422389-17504979 GCA_014636745.2 Centella asiatica | reverse complement strand
GGATGTATGGTTATCTTTTCTTTCTTTTGACGAAGCCCTGATCCAGTAAGGGATTGTGGGGTCGTCACAAAAGGTAACGTCGAATCTATGACATTATTATTACTTGGGTAACAGTGATGTATTACTAGATGCCGCTCACTATTTATAATTTTATAATATGATTTAAAATTATTGCCAACGTAATAATAACCTATAGGGTCACACACAAAGAACATTCGTCAAGGAGATATAATTTAAATGTCAATGATTTTAATATATCAATAAGATTGATTTAATTAAATTATGGCTTTAAATTATATATATATATATATATATATATATATATGTAATCCTTATGAAGTAGAGTCCTTTGGAAGGAAATACGAATATATATTTATTTCATATATATATATATTAATTAAGTGAGACTTGATTAAATATATATATCTAATAAATATAAAATTCGGATTTTGATTTTCCTAATTAGATTAGGTTTTGGAATTAGTCTATAAAAGGCTATATATATGATATATCAGCCATGCTCTCTAACCAACGTTTTCATGTATTCTAAGAACCCTAGCCACTCATAATAGAGAGACTAGAGTTAAGAGAGATAGAGAAAAGAGATACAGATCATACAGCTAGTACTGTAACTCTTTCTTGTTTGGATCGTAAGACAGTTCGTGGTTGTTCGTGTGGATACCGTAGAGACGCTGTCTAGTTGGATTGCGTTAAAGATTTGGAGACGATCAACACCTTCACCAAAGCTTCAGATTCGCACTTTTAATCGGTAAAATCTTAAACTATCTGTATTAAATTGTTTCGCATAGATCCGCGGGTTTGGGTTTCGTTTTTTTTTTTAAATCGTATTTTTCCGCTGCGTTTGATAATACGAAGCCCAACAGTTACAATTGTGATGGGTTAGGGCACTTTGCCAATGAGTGTAAGAAGCCTAGATCTACAAAAAGATCTAATGAGGAAAATAACAGAAAATCAGGGAATGATCTTGCTGATAAAAAGTACAAATCAAAGAGTAAGGCCTTGATTACTGAAGGCAAAGATTAGATTGACAGTGACTCTGAGGAAGAAATTGTCAAATTTGCTTTGATGGCTCGAGTTAATGAGCCAAGTGATTTTATAAAGGCATGTGATGCAACTCAGAACTTTAATGTGCTTAATTTAATTGATACATCTAGTATAGAAAGCATACAAAAAGATATGTCTGATTTGCATGTTAGTTTTAGACCATTGACTATTGAACATGCCAAAGTTAAAGAATCACATGATCAATTCTTGAATAGAAATAAACTTCTTGAAGAAAGAATAATACAATTTGATGCTATCAAGTCTGAGTTAGATGAAGCTCATCACATGATTGATGGTTTGAAAAAGAGGGAATATTACTTAGTCGAACAACTTGAACATGAATAGGCTAAGATAAAACAATGGAACCAATCCTCTAAAAAGTTGTCAGACTTGGTAGGTAGTCAAATGGTAGGTCAAAAATCTGGTCTAGGTTATGATGAGTATCTAGGAAAGAAAACAAATATAGAAGAGATTATCGAAGCTGCTAACTCCGTGACTAACAAGTCAATTCCCATTAAAAGAATTAATTTTGTCTCACCAGTCATTGAACCTAAATTTATCAACACTCAAAGTCAACATGTCACTGCAGTTATAAAGAACGATCAAAATTCAGTGAATATTGTTGAAAATAGTGGAAGCAAAAGATTGAATATAGGATTCATTACCAAGACACAATTAAATAAGAAATTGGAAAATCTTACTGAGTCTAAGGTTGAAAAGTCAGTGGAGTCTAGTAGTGGAAGAAGGAATAGGAATGGAAAAATAGGCATCAATAAATATACTAATTATGCTAGAATGCCTGATGCTCCTAGAAAAACATGTCACATATGTGGAAATCCCAACCGCATAGCTATACATTGTTGAAGTAAAAATAGAGTTCCTATAGTAGAGACTGCACCAACAAAGATAACTAAAGAAAAATCACTTGTAAAAAGGTTTAACCATATTTGCAATAATTGTGAAAATTCTAAACTTGGCAGTCTCTCACCTTCAAGAAGCAAGACTATTGATTGTCCAATAAAAGTTAAAAATTTTAAAAGACAATCAACTCCATTTGAGTCAAGTCTTGATTCTAAAACTAGTGAGAAAGGACCCAAGAAAATCTGGGTCCCAAAAAATTCTAACTAGTTATTCTTACTGTGCAAGGCAAAAAGAAAAAATCATGGTTCTTGGACAGTGGATGTTCAAGGCACATGACAGGAGACAAGTCCCTGCTTAAACAGTATGAAGAAAAGAGTGGCCCTAAGGTAACTTTTGGAGATGACAACAAAGGTCATACAAAGGGCTATGGTAATGTTGAGCATGGAGATGTCATCTTCACCGAAGTATCACTTGTTGATGGCTTAAAGCACAATCTGTTAAGTGTGAGTCAACTATGTGATAGAGGATTCTATGTCACCTTTAAAGAAGATCAATGTCAAGTGTGTGAGAAGGAACACTAGTACAAAAACTGTCTTATGTGTCGCTTTATTTGCGTCGGTTGTTTAATAGAACTGTCGCATATAGTAGTGCGGTAGCATTGTCATAAATAAAAGAAAAAGTATTTGCGTCGGTTCTTTTAAAGGACCGACGCAAAATTTATAAAAGTAATTAAAAAATAAATTAGTTCAACATTTGCGTCGCTTAGTTTAAAACACCGACGCAAATAGTATTGGATTATTTGCGTCGGTGATTTTAAAGGACCGACGCAAAATATTATAAATAATTTAAAAAAGTATTTGCGACGCTTTTTTTAAAGAATCGACACAAATGTTTTGGAGAATTTGCGTCGGTTCTTATAAAGGACCGACGTTAAATCTTTAAAAATAATTAAAAAAAAAATTAATAACTAATTTGCGTTGCTTATTTTAAAGAACCGACGCATATTCTATAATATTAGTAAAGTAGATAAGTTATAACTTTTGCTACATTGGGTTCGTAAGAGAGGAGGGGGAGAGGTAGTTCGTCTTCGGCGGGTTGCTTGGCTGAGTTTTGCAAGTTTCTTTCTTCCGTATCTTCGGCACGGCAGGCTGCTTTATACTGTGAGTTATTGTTAATTAAAATAATACATTTATTACAGGCATTATTTAAAATATCAGTATGTATGCTCGAACTATTGTGTGTCCGCATCTGATTTATCTGTACAATCGTTGTGCTTACTTAGTTATATATGGCTCGTCAAACATGGATGTACAATATATTGTGTGCCGATGACGCATATGTGAGAGGGGTTAACGAGTTCATTACATGTGCGGTTGAACACCAAAAAAGCATAAAGGAACAAGGAAAAGAAGACATGATTGTGTGCCCGTGCCGCCTTTATGGTAATTTAAAAAAATATTCTAGCGCGGAGACAGTGCGTGAACATTTATTTCGTCGGGATTTTAAGAAGGGTTATACGAATTGGATTTGGCATGGTGAGGGAATAGACTCTGATATGACTGGTAGCTCAAGGTTGAATTATGCAACCGAGTGCGATAAATTGGTCGATAATGACGATGATGATGTGGACATTGATAGGGTGGAAGATAGGCTACAAGATCTGCAAGACCATATGATGCCACAACCAGATATATTTGAGAGCTTGGTCCGCGATTCTGAGAAACTTTTGTATCCTCGGTGCAGCGACGAGTTGACAAGGTTGTTAACAACTTTGAAGTTGTGCAAGTTGAAAGTAAAGAATGGATGGAGTGACAAGAGTTTTATAGAATTGTTAAAACTTTTACAAGAAATACTTCCGGTGAATAATGAGCTTCCCACTTCCACGTACGAGGCAAATAAGATGTTGTGTCCTATAGGTATGGATGTGAAAAAGATACATGCATGTCCAAATGACTGTGTGTTGTTTCGAAATGAGAATGAACATTTACACACACGTCCTAAGTGTGGAGCATCTCGATACAAGTGAGAGGGTAATGATTCTTCTAAGGATGATAAAAAAAGGGCTCCTACCAAGGTGGTTTGGTATTTACCCATAGTGCAACGATTCAAATGCCTATTTGCAAATGCAAAAGATGTAAAACATTTGAGGTGGTATGCAAAAGGGAGGAAATCAGATGGGATGCTTAGACACCCGAGTGACTCTCCACAATGGAGAACCATTGATGGAAAGTTTCCTGAATTTGGTGGAGAAGTTAAGAATCTACGACTTGGACTTTGTACTGATGTGATGAATCCTTATGACACTCTAAGCTGTCAACATAGCACTTGACCAGTTCTTTTGATGATTTATAATTTGCCTCCGTGGTTGTGTATGAAGTGCAAGTATATTATGTTGTCCTTGTTAATCTCAGGGCCTAAACAACCTGAGAATAACATAAATGTTTATATTTAGCCGCTTATAGAAGATTTAAAACTTTTGTGGGATGAAGGTGTAATGGTGATCGATGCAAATACTCAAATGGATTTCACATTACGTGCGATGTTATTTTGCACTGTAAATGACTTTCCTGTTTATGGAAACTTGTCAGGGTACACTGTCAAATGAGCTAAAGCATGTCCAATTTGTGAAGATGCTACTATTGACCACCGTCTAAATAATTGCAAGAAAAATGTGTTTATGAGTCACCGAACATTTCTTCTTTGTGATCACCCTTATCGTAAGATGAAAAAGGCTTTTGATGGACATATCGAGTCTCGAGAAGCCCGTTTGCCTTTAATTGGGAAAGAAGTCTTTGAGCGGGTTAAGGATATTGATGTTGTATTTGGAAAGTTGTATCAACCTCTTAAGAAGAAGAATCTTTGGAAGAAGAGATCCATATTGTGACGACCCCAAAATCCCATATTGGATCAGGGCTTCGTCAAAAAAAGGAAAGATAACCTCACATCCATTCATAACATTAATACTGATAAAATGATATAATAGTGAGTTATTACATCCCAAAATATTACATTCTCAGCGGAAGCTATTCTATCTTTATATTGTAATATAATGCATCACCACTTCAAAACATATTCCTTCCTTCCTTCCTTCCTTCCTTATCGGCAGGTAAAAGGGTTAACAAAACTCAATAGCCGATTATCTTTGCTTTTCCCTTGTCAGAGGGTTCAGCCTTTGGACCATGCCCTGCAAGACATTAAGTTCAACAAGAATGAGCGATTTACGCTCAGCAAGTATATAATCAAATCAAAGAAGCAAATCTAAAATCTTGATGGAAATTCAATTATGTTTATGAGGCTTAGTGAATCAATACTAATGCCTCAGAAATCCTTGAAGAATCTTTGAGGATCACTGATGATAAAAATGTGTGATCTTCCTTAAAGGAAAATAGGTACTCACCCGTGTACATTTTCCTCAAAATATCCATCGGGGGCTAAACCCGTTGGATCTGCAACCATACGGTATACAGCTGGCCTAACTGTGACCGCATGACCCCTCCTTGTGTGAACATACGTAGTCACTTATAATTCCTCTAGGTCAAGTGACAGAACACATCAGCATCTTTCATTTCCTCTTGCCAATCATGTGGCATCTCCCAATTAAGGGACATATCATTCACATTTGTTGCACGAATATAGCATTAAAGAATACTAATAAATTAAAGTTCAGCTATATCCATGCACTTTCATTCATATCATGCTAGCGAAAATTAAAGCATAGCATTCTAATTCATAAAAGCAATTGAAACATATAATCAAAGCCTTGCACGCATACCGAATCAAATGATACTGCGTGAACTGAAATAAGCATCATATTGGATGAATATACTTGCCTCGGTCATTTGCACAAAATCAATTCAATTTACTCGTGAGTGAAAGATTCTGTAAAACATGTATATAACATGATAAATTTAATACATTGGTTAAAATATGAAGGAAAATGCACATGTGATGTCCTTAAACTTTTAAAGTCTTAAATCTGCTATAAGAATCGTTGAGGTGAAATAAATAATTAAAACATCATAAATAATTTAAGAAAATAATGTTTTATAGTTTTGAAGACAGATTACGTGTCAGTGGATAACCTTCACCGTCAGGGAATAACTAGTCAATAGGGAATAATTAGCCATCAGGGAATAATTGTCCATCAGGGGATAGTCATTAGGGAATGACTTATCCATCAGGGGATAAGTTGTTCATCGCCAAACTCGTCGGGTGACAACTTGTTCAGCGCTGAACTCACTAAGTCATCGCCGAACTCATCAGTGGATGATTTGCTCAACACCAAGCTCCTCGGTGGCTTGTTTGTTCAACGCCAAAATACATAATTTAGCACCAAACTCTTCAGAAGATAACCTCTTTAGTCATCAGAGACTAACAACATTTCCTTCATCAGAGACTAGGAATTTCCTCCATCGGAGACTAAGAATTTCCTTCATCGGAGACTTAGAAATTTTGCCCATCAGAGACTACGGATGACGTCATCGGGGACTAGACTGAGCTTATCGGAGACTAAGGCTGACGTCACTAGAGACAATTCTTAGCCTGTCGGAGACTAAGAGTACTTCTCATCAGGGACTAACAACATACATCAGAGACTAACAGTATATCTCACCAGAGACTAGTTTATACGGTCAGAGACTAACTTCAACCCATTAGAGACTAAGTTAGAACTTGTCTCAGATACCGGGTCGTCTTCCTTATTCCTCCATTGGTGGCGCTTTCAACCATAACCACCATAGGTTAACTCTCATCATCCTTTCAGTAACACATAACATCTCCTGGGGTCTACTAACTCTCGCAGACACATTTTAGGCTTCGAAACTCAGGTTGACAAAGGTTCAAGCATGGCTTCGTAACTACTGATGAACAGAATACTTGGGAGGCAATGGTTGTCAGCATTCTTTCACTCATCTTGGATAGTTTTTGAAATAAAATATGAACTCTAGATGTTAAAAGCATGCATTAAATCATATTTTTTGAACTGAATGAACAAGATGTTAAATGTGGCATGCATAACAAAACAAAAGTGTAAGAAACAGAGCAGGACTTTAATGTAATGCTCTTAACTCCTTGGCTGTAAAGAAGAAGTTAAAAGCTTGAGTTGTTGTTTCAGAAAAGGACAGTTGCTTTGAAAGCGAACCAGAAGTTGGTGGTATACTGTAAAGAAATTTATGAAAGTGGGGCTAGGGTTGTATTCAGATGATATATTAATATCGCTGGCCAATTAATAAGAGCTGTTGGATTGTTTGAGATTTGATTTCAACCGTTGGCTGGAAAAGAAGTAATAAGCCTTGAAACAGAACCATTGGCTGGAGGAACCAGTGTTGCGGCTGCCAAAGTATCAAACAATCACCAGGATAGCCGACAATCCATTGGGCAAGATTTCTCCTCCCGTTGGTGCCTTATGTAACAAGTTTTCCTAAATTAGTAATTATCTCATGACAGTACTTGGTTTGAACAAGGGAGCTGCATCTCACAACCATTCACACCCATGTATCTCCTTCTCACATGAAAAAAAATCATCACCCTTTCTTTGATAAAACTTGAATAAAATAATAATATAAAGATTTGAGCTCAAAATACATTTAAAACTTTTGGATATCACACTGCCGTGAACTTTCATTATTTAAACCAAATAAAATAAATTACATCTCCTTGCATAAATAAATAAACACATAATGAATTTATCATATAACAAAACTCATTTAAATTTTGGGTTCTCACACATATTTTGGGATCTCCCGTATTGGGAACACATACAAGTTAGACATTGTCTTGATTTTATGGCCCCAACACGCTTGTCAGATCTTATGAAGGTTATGATGTTAATGGATATACTTTTTACACCCAGCGTCAAGATGGAAAGAGCACTATGCAAAATAGTGGAGTTACCGTGGAAGCTTCATCAACAGAATTTTGTAGAGGCAAATCTTCAGGATTGAAAGATGTGAAAAACTCATATTATGGGGTGATTGAAGATATTTAAGAGCTTGAGTACAAAGATTTCAAGGTTTGTGAGAACTTGAAGAATAAGATGAATTTCATTGTATGATTTATTTCATTTTATGATTAATTTCATGTATGAAGGTTTGAATTATTTTCTTTTCCTATTTTGTATTTGTTATTATGTTGGGTATGAATAATAAATTCATATTTTCAAGAAAATCTTTTAGCAATGTGATGTCCAAAAAGTTTTTAAATATATATATATGTATTTTTTTTTACTCAATGATTATTTTATTATTATCATATTTTTACTTATTTCTATTCAAGCACTTATCAAAGAATAAGTATACATCCTTCTCACGTGGGCAACACAGTACCCGTTTTGAACTAAAGACGGTAGGGAGACAAGAACATTTATTGCACTGTGTCAGGATTGAGAGAACGTGACCTTCAAACCAGCTAATCTACTCGAACAGTACCCTAGATTGTTGGTTATGATTTGTGATTGACTGACTTTAGCAATCGTTGCATCCACCTTTTCTCACCAATCACTTCCTTCTAAAGCGTGTTATTTCCTTTTACAGCCAACGACTGAGATCTATTCTAAACAATCCAATCGTTCTTGTTGCATAGCAAGTGTGATATATATATTTGTTGATTGCAACCCTAGCCCCACTTTCATAAATTTCTATACAGCAAACCACCTGGGAAATCCAGGTTCACTCTCAAAGAAAAACTATCCTTCTCAGTAAACAAACCAAGTTCTTAACTTCTTCTCTGCAGCCAAAAAGGTAAGAACACTATACTAAAGCTCTGCTCTATTTCTGCGCTTTTTGTTCTTTTATGCATACCATGTTTGGGAGCATACTAGGTTCATTCACTTCAAAAGTATGACTTAATGCATGCTTTTAACATCTGATATTAATGTCTTTTATTTCAAAAGCTATCCTCTTTAACCACCTAGTAGACAACTTTTAACTACCAGACATTTCTTTTTAACAGTAATGAAAACACCATGATTGAGTTTTCTTCAACCTGAGTCCTTGAGGTATAGTAGCGTCTATGAGCTGTGGTAGATGATAAGAATGTTACTTACTGCAGATAAGATGTTGAGAGTTTCCCTAGTTGTGGTCTTGGTCACCTGGTGAGAACACCACCCATGGAGGAGTGAGGAAGTCACCACTATACCTGAGACAAGTTCTAACATTAGTCTCTGATGAGAAGAGTAAGTCTCTGAGATATGTTAGTCTCTGATGGGTTAACGTTAGTCTCTGATAGGCTAAAACTGTTAGTCTCTGATGATGTCATCCTTAGTCTCTGACAGGCTAAGTTTAGTCCCTAATGACGTCATTCGTAGTCCCTGATGGGCAAAGTATGCTAGTCTCTGATGACTAAAGTTCTTCGTCCCTAAGGAGTTTGGCGATGAAGAAGGCCATCCCTTGATGAGTGAGTCTTCCCTTGATGATCATCCCCTTATGGTCGAGGATCATCCCCTGATAGTCGATGATCATCCCCTGATGGTCGATGATCATCCCCTGATGGTCGAGGATCATCCCCTGATGGTCGAGGATCATCCCCTGATGGTCGAGGATCATCCCCTGATGGTCGAGCAGTCATCCCTTGTTGGATAAGACTAAAACTCCTGATTATCACCTTTCATGCTTCAATGTTTATCAACTGAATGAGCAGTTTGCTTTGAAAGTGTAAAATATTAATTTGCTGCTGAATTGATGTGTGTTCTGCTGCTAATTTGATGTGTTTTTGCTGCGGCTGCTCCTGCAGAAAATTGCATCAGTGCTTTTCTGCTGCTGCAGAGTAGTGTATTTGAAATTGTTGCTGCTGTCATGGTAATTGCTGCCTCTGCTGGTCTGCTATTGCAGTGTTGTAATGTTGTTTCTGCTGCATATTGCTGCTGCTGTGTTCTGCTGCAGATTGCTGTGTTCTCCTATGTTCTGCTGCTGAGTTCTGCTGCAGATTTGCTATATTCTGCTGCTGTGTCATGGTAATCTGCTGCAGATTTCAGATTGTTGTGTTCTGCTGCAGATTGCTGCTGTGTTCTGCTGCAATTTTCTGATGCTTATTACTGCGTAGTTCTGCTGCTTTTTTCTTGCTGAAGTGATGTTAGCTGCAGCTGCTGCTGATGATTTTTTCTGCTGCTGCTGCCCTCCAAGTATAGTGTCTTCTATGCTAATCTTAGTGACTTCTCTGTTGCTGCAATGCTGCATGACTGCTTCTGTTTCTACAGTGAAGAAGTTTTTGTTCTGCTGATGCTTCCTTGTGGCATTGGTGTTCATTTTTTTTTGCCCTTGCTGTAGTAGTGATGTCCTTCTGGATATTGTGTTGTATTCTTGTTAGGTTTTTTTTCTTCTTGTCCTTCTGTTTGCTTTGTTTTCCTTGCTGGTTTCCCTGTGTTGGTTTATCTCCCTAGCTAGCGACCTGTGCTAGTAGGCCTAGGGGTATGCCCCTCGTTATTTTTGTATCTATCTTTTCTTTCTATTTTATTCTCAATTTAACAAAAAAAAAAAAAAAAAGAAAGTGTAAAATATTATTTTCTTAAATTATTTTTAAGATATTATTGATTATTTATTTAACCTCAAAGGTTTACAATGCCAACTTAGACGTTTACAAGCTCACGGACATCACATGTGCATCTTTTATCATATTATTTTTTTTTATCAAAAATATAGATTTCTCATGTTATATGCATGTTTTACAGAGTGTTCCACTCACAAGTGATTTGAGTTTGGTATTTTTTTAGCTAAGGACCAAGGCAAGTATGTACTCACTCTACTTTCTTTTAATAAATACGTATGATCATTCTTTCGATATGCGTAATGTATCCAAGATATTTTATGTCAATTCATGATTAAATTTCTTCAAAGTTAAGTAACGTACGATCTCTTGATCCGATGTCCGTGAAAATATTGTTCTAGAATCAAGCATTCTTTGCGCGGACGTTAGTCATTCAAATTCGCTAACGCGCTAAGGTAAATCCTATACGGATATAATAGAACCTAATTCTTCTTACCCCAAACTTGTAAAGTATATCCGTGTGGGTAACTAAAGGCTAATGGGTTGCGTCTTCCTGGCACCCTAGGCCTAAGAATGATAGGGAACGGAAATTGAGGCATCGGTAACCAAACCCTCGCACACTAAAGTTTCTGCTTCGACTACGTATGTCATTATGATGAAGTCAAACGATCAGGCTGGTCGGCTGATATGTCGTTTGACGAAGAGATGAAGTTAGATAGTGGTCAAGCCGGCCAGGTGACGCACCATTTGATGAAGAGAGAGCAAATGAACGATTCAAGATTTCTTTCAAGTAAAGGGTCAAATCCCTCGTTGTCATTTGGGGACCCTAGAAGCTATATATAGATTCTTTTTCAAAGTTATTCAGAGGTGTGGGCATCGTTCCTGTCCAATCCTCATAAACACTTAAGCCAAGAAAATTTCTCTCATTTCAAAGCCACCAATACTTGATTATATACTTGCGGGCGTAAATTGCTCATGTTGCTATTATATAATGTTTTACAGGTTATGACGGGAAGGCTGAGCCGTCTGCTAAAGGCAAGGAAAAGATGGCATAGTGAACGCTTTCTCATTTCCTTCTTGTGGATTTTTTTTTTTTTGAGAAAGAGCGAAACGTGAGATGATTTTTTTTTGATTTGTTTAAGTTGTAAGGCCTGTGTGGGCCCTTATGGACTTCCGCTGTTAGAATTATTTTTTTGGATGATTGTATTAGAGAATACAATTTACTTCTCTTATTTAGTGATATGTATGCTTGGTTGTTGTTTTGTTCTTTTGTCAATTTTGACGACGCCCGGAGCCGAGTAAGGTATTTCTGGGGCCATCACAAGGTTGGTCTCTTTCGTTGTAATTGGATTGATATACAACGTGGTGTTAGAAAGGATGACTTAAGATTTACTTTGATAGATTTTTCTCAGTGGGGTCACGTGGACGACCCATTTATACTCGCAACGCAAGTAAAACAAGTATTTTATATCTAAGATCCCACCAATCCTAAGTGTTCAATTGTTGTTCAAGGCAAGAGAAATATTCTTGGTATTGATGATGTTGTTGATGAAGACGAGTATAACCAATTTGATGAGAATCCTCCTTTCTCTATGGGTCTACCTTCCCCGTATGGTGACGATAATGTAGAAACAAACTACGTACGTAATGACCATGGTGAAGGGTTGTGGATTGATCATGAAAACTAAGTGACCAGTGTTTCAAATATTTTGCAAGACTTCAAGCTAGGTTTGCAGCTGATTAATTGTTTGTTGAAGCAAATAATTTACAATTTTGTAAATTAAATAAGTTGTAATTACAAATTTGCAAATAATTTAAAGAAGCAAATTATTGTAAATACATTTTATTTGTTTTATTCCAATAGCTGTAGCTGATTGATTTGTGAAGTCAATTCTGTATACATCAAAAGGTTGATTTTGGGAAGTAGTTCTTGTCAACAATCATACAGCAAAGTGTGCATTGTAATTATACAGCGTAGTGATCTATAAAACACCTTTGCCTTTATCTTTTGATGAGCTTGGGGCTTCTGCAGTCGGTTTGGAAGAAAGAAGAATTGTTGCTGCTAGTGATGTTGTTGTTGTTGATGTTGTTGTTGCTGTTTGTGCAAGATCAGCATGCTTCTTCAAAATTTGTTCTTTATAGGCTTGCAGTGCAGCATTTTCTTTCAATGTTTTCTCTTTTAATGCTTGCAACTCCATCTGCATCTGCAAGGAAGCATTTGAATCTGGAACAGTAGATTTGGATTGTACAGGTTGTTTGAAATGACTACTCTCCCCCTTTTTGACATCAGCATCTTGGGGTTTGGAGGAGGTAGCCAATTGTGGTAGTGCCTGCAGCAAAAGTTGTTCCATTCGATCTTGCTTCTGGAGAAGGAGACTGACATTGGATTCTAGGTCTTGAAGTCTACGGTCAGTCTTGGACTTGTCTTTGAAAAGAGTATCAATGGCAGTGATTGTCCTCCTTGGCAAGTGTCCTTCATAACTCCGTCGAATCTTATCTGTCTCAATCTCCATCTGCTGCTTGATTTCCTTGACTGCTGCATTAATTCCAATAACCAAAAAGTGGTGAAACTTGGTATGTTTCTTGTCCACTTTGGTTATCTCGTCTAGTATGTCCTTGGAAGATGGTGCAGTTGTTGTTGACCCAATGTTGGTCACATAATCCCGCCTTAGTTGAGCAGCTGCATCCTCCAGAGAATTTATGAACTGTGCATCGAGCCACTCGTCCACATTCTCGGCTTCAGTTTCTTCAGGAACAGGTTCATTTACCATGGATGTCTCTAATGCAGATATGTGATCTTGAGATTGTTGAAGGCCATAAAGGATCTCAAAATCTGCATTTGACATGTCAGAAATAACTTGTAATGTGGCATCCCCTGTCCTGGAGCTTCCCCCAATTTCCTCTGTTGGAGTTGATTGTTGAGCAGAGGAAGTTTAGGCTGCTTATGTGGTAGATGTCTCAACAGGTTTTAAAAAATCACCTGCTGAGAATTTCTCTCTTTTATTTTCTTCAAGGATCTCATCCTTGCTCACACCCTCTCCTTTTGCCTGGGGTTGGGCACCCAGCTTCTCATGCTCTCCTTTTTCCAAGCTTTCTAAAGCTTGACTCTCTTTTATGTGTATGTGCTCTCCTTTTTCCAGGTCAGGAGCCTGACTCTCACTATTTATTCTCACAACCTCACTCATTTTGATGGTGTAACTCTTTCCTACAGAAGTGGGGGTTTGAGAAGTGCTTGTGACAGCATGGATAGGGGGTTCCCTTTGTGTATCTTGGGCTAGGGAGCTATCCATGGAAATTGTATGAGAACTTGTCTCGAGTATTGGCTCCTCTTGGGAAAAATCAAGAGAATCAGTTATATTTACATCAAAAGAATCAAGAATGGGAGAAAAAGGAGAAGAATGTACAGTGGGGAGTGTTGGCTGTTCCTCAGATATTAAAAATTGAGGAACATCAATAGATGACTCTGTGTGTGCACTCCTTGTGTCACTCTTTTGTTTTATTAACTCTCTTATTGGTTCCTCTTGGTTGTGACCAAGAGTTTGTGCTGACTCTGTACGGTATGTTCCTGGTTGGGAACTTTCTTCAATGTCAACATCCTTTTGGGAGGATGGTGACAGTTCACTGTTTGTCCTTATAGGCTCCAATGCTTTTTGAGAAGCACTGGATTGGGCTTGGCTAAGGGTTATAACTCTCTTTTTCCTCTGAAGTGGAACTTCAGCTTCTGGTTCTCCCTCGTCCTCACTTGCTCCCTCAATTATTTTTCCCTTAAGTGGGAGTTTTGTGATTGTCTTGGTTTTTACAACCACAGTCTTTTGGGAGACTGTGGAGGGGGCTATAGATTGTTGTGGTGAAGTTGTTGGAGGATTCACAGGGTTTTGGCTTTCATTATCCTCAAAGAATTGCAAAGAGTAAAGATTGGGAAGCCTATCAATAAGAGTAGATCTCATGATAGGAGGGAAAATTAAAGGAATAGTTACCTTTGCAGAGTTCTTCACATCTTTGAATATTCTTTTACTTACAACTTGCATTCCAGTAATATTTAGGTTAGGGATTAGATAATAAGCAATCATCATCAAAAACCTAGCATAATAAATTTTAGTTTTACTGGTTTTAAGTTTTGGCAACAAGTTTTGCATAATTAAAAGCCCAATGTTTAGATATCTACCATACAACACACTAAAAACAATTTGTTGTGTGAGTGTAGTGATAGCATCATATCCACTGCATTTTGTTGTAAAAGCTTTAGTGATTATGTCAAAGAATAGTGACCACTCTTGCCTTAGAAGGGGTCGTGTAATAGACCCAACAGACCCAATTTCAGCAAAATAATTTAAGTTTTTCAACATAGAAAGAATTTCTTCATCAGAGGCAGGGGAGTCAAAGTTTTCATAAATTGGTAAATGTAAAGCATTATTTACAACGGTATGATCTATAGTATACGTAGTGTTTGCATACCTGAAACTTACCATAGGTGAGTCAGTTTTTGCACCTTGGATGGTAGCAGTGGACCAAATAGCCGTGATGACCTCAACGACATGGACGGGAGCTTCATAAATGGCGTAAGTTAGTGTAGAGTTTTAAAAAAATCCACGAAGGGGTGGTACTGGGCTTCAAAGACATTCTTATCAGCCACCCCTGCATGGTTGGTCTTAATGAAATCGAAGTCTCCAAACTTGAAAGCAACTGTTTTAGCGGCCATTGCAAGAGATCTGTGAACTTTGGAAGAAACTTAAAAGAGGGTTAAATTGCAAAGTATTATCAGAGAGAAAATAATTTCAGAGCTTTGAGTGATTGTGATTGCAAAGATGTTTGAAATTTGTTTTATCAATTTGTTGGAAACGTTTGCAATTCTTACAGATAGGTAACTACCAGTTTACCCTCGATCGGAGATTGCCCTAATCTCTGATCTGTTCACTCGTAAGAGACTAGAAGAAGATTAGTCTCCGATAGGGTTTACTACCAGGGACTAAGGTAGTCTCCGATAGGATTTACTATCGGGGACTAGTTAGTCTCGGATAGTATTAACTATCGGGAACTAAGATAGTCTCTGATAGTTTTAACTATCGGGGACTAAGATAGTCTCTGATAGTATTAATTATCGGGGACTAAGATAGTCTCTGATAGTTTTAACTATCGGGGACTAAGATAGTCTCTGATAGTATTAACTATCGGGGACTAAGATAGTCTCGGATAGTATTAACTATTGGGGACTAAGGTAATCTCCGATAGTTCAAATTTTTTTTTTTTAATTTAAAAACTATCAGGGACTAATATAGTCTCTTATTCACTCTAGCTCATATTATTCCAGAATTAAAATTCTAGCTAAAAAAAACTCAATCCAGAAACTTAATTCTAGCTCTTAATGATCTGTTTAATTAAAAACAGCTGCAATCTAGAAATTTAATTCTAGCTTCTCAAAACTAAACAACTTGTTTTCTAAGATTTTAATCAATTTTTAGAGACATAATTCAGCATTCCTAACTCATAGACTAATCTATTAAATGTAGATTCATCTAAAGGTTTTGTGAAAATGTCTGCAAGTTGTTTATCAGTTGTAACCCAGTGTAATTCGATATTTCCTTCCCTTACATGCTCTCTTATGAATTGATATCTAATATCAATATGTTTTGTTCTTGAATGTTGCACTGGATTTTATGTTATTATTATGGCACTTGTATTATCAAAATAAATAGGAATCTTGGATAATGACATACCATAGTCTAGGAGTTGATTCTTAATCCATAAGATTTGAGCACAACAACTCCCAGCTGCGATGTATTCAGCTTTTGCTGTTGAAGTAGAAACTGAATTTTGTTTCTTGCTGAACCAAGAAACAAGTCTGCCTCCAAGAAGTTGGCAGCTTCCACTTGTGCTTTTCCTATCAAGCTTACACCCTGCATAATCAGCATCTGAATAACCAATTAGTTTAAAATCAGATTCTTTGGGATACCATAATCCAAGGTTTGGGGTACCCTTTAGATATCTGAGTATTCTTTTTACAGCAATCAAATGTGACTCTCTAGGGTCAGCTTGAAATCTAGCACACAGGCATGTAGCAAACATTATATCAGGTCTACTTGCAGTTAGATATAAAAGAGAGCCTATCATTCCTCTATAACTAGTGATATCAACTTTCTTTCCTTTTAAATCTTTTTCTAGTTTAGTGGAAGTAGGCATGGGTGTTTTTGCAGGTGCACAATCAACCAAATCATATTTTCTCAGTAAGTCTTTGATGTATTTTGACTGACTGATAAATATTCCATCAGGTGATTGTTTAATCTGCAATCCTAAAAAGAATGTTAATTCTCCCATCATACTCATTTCATATCTGGACTGCATAAGTTTTGAGAATTTTTTACAAAGATTTTCATTTGTAGACCCAAATATAATATCATCTACATATATCTGCACCAATATAATATCAGAGCCTTGCTTTCTATAAAATAATGTTTTATCTATGATACCTCTAACAAATTTTTTTTCAATTAAAAATTGAGATAGAGTATCATACCAGGTTCTTGGTGCTTGTTTTAAGCCATAAAGTACTTTGTCTAACCTATAGACATGATTTGGAAATTTGGAGTCTACAAAACCTGGGGGTTGGCAAACATAGACTTCCTCTTCCAATTTTCCATTTAAGAAAGCACTTTTGACATCCATCTGGTACACCTTGAAGTCCTTGTAGGCTGCATATGCCAAAAAGATTCGTATTGCTTCAAGTCTTGCTACTGGTGCAAAAGTTTCATCATAGTCTATTCCTTCTTCTTGAAAATATCCTTTTGCAACCAGTCTTGCTTTGTTCCTTGTAATTGTACCAGCTTCATCCAATTTGTTTCTGAAGACCCATTTGGCACCAATAATTGATCTATTCTTTGGTTTAGGTACCAGTCTCTAGACTTTGTTTCGAGTGAATTGGTTCAATTCTTCTTACATGGCAATTATCCAGTCAGGATCTTGAAGTGCTTCCTCAATTTTCTTTGGCTCAATCTTTGAGAGAAAACTGAGATATAAACATTCATTTTGAGTTGCACTTCTAGTCTTGACTCCATCCTCTAAACTTCCAATTATCAAATTTGGAGTGTGGTCTCTCAACCATGGAATTGCACGTGGCAGATTTGATCTTGAAGTTGAGGCTACATTTTCTAGATTGGTGTAACCCATTCTAGCTTCATGATCAGAGACTGCTCCCCCTGAACTATTGACTCCTTCATTATTAGCTTCCTCTGAGCTATTTATTTCTTTTGAATCTGGTGTCAATATAGTTTCTGATTGTGCATCAGTGAGTCTAGTCTCTGGTAGACCATTAGTCTCCGATGGGATACTAATGTTACCAGTCTCTTGTGTTTCATCTAACATTCTATTTTCTGATAGAGTATTAGTTCTAGGTACTTCATGCACAACTGTTAGCCCCCCCTCAATTATGTAGGGATCATTGCTATCTTGGGGTTGTTCAGAAGTCTCTGATGGATATTCCCATGCATCCAATTCATTCTCAAAACTGAGAGGTTCATGCAATCCTTGTCCAATCATTCCTGGAATCTTTTTATCATCAAACATGACTTGAATTGATTCCACAATGACCTTTGTTCTTAGATTATATACTCTGTATGCTTTACTTGACAGAGAATAACCTAAGAAGATTGCTTCATCAGATTTATTGTCAAACTTTCCTTTTGATTCTGATGAATCTCTCAGTACAAAATATTTACAACCAAACACATGTAAGTACTTGAGAGTTGGTTTTCTCCCAGTCATTAATTCGTAAGGTGTTTTGTTGTATGCTTTGTTAATCAAGGATCTATTCTGTGTAAAGCAAGCAGTGCTTATAGCTTCCTCCCAAAAATATGTGGGAACCTTAGCCTCTTGTAACATAGTCCTTGCTGCTTCAATAAGGGTTCTATTTTTCCTCTCAACAACTCCATTTTGTTGAGGTGTTCTTGGAGTTGAGAATTGATGAGTTATTCCTTTTTTAGTGCAGAATTCAAGTACTTGGGAATTCTTGAATTCTGTTCCTCTATCGCTCCTTATAACCCTTACTGTTTTTCCTGACTCAGTTTCTATTTTCTTGATATGATCAATTATCAACTGAGCAGCTTCATCTTTTGTAAAGAGGTATTTTACCCAAGTATACCTCGTGTGATCATCCACAATAACCAAGACATATCTATTTCTTAAGATAGACATCACATTCACTTGACCAAACAAGTCCATGTGTAACAATTGTAATGGGTCAGTGATTGATGTTGCTGGTTTGCTCTTGAATGATACACTTTTTTGTTTCCCTTTCTGGCATGCATCACATAATCCATCTTGTATAAATTCCAATTGTGGAATGCCAGCTGCTAAATCTTTCTTCACAAGCTTGTTGATATTTTTAAAATTCAAGTGAGAAAGCTTCTTGTGCCAAAGCCAACTTTCCTCAGTTGAGGCTTTGCTATAGAGACATGTGATTTGATCAGTAAAAGAAATAAGATTTGCGACATACAAATTTCCTTTTCTTTTTCCAGTCAATATCACATTCCCAGATTCATTGTCACACACCTGGCATAGGTCTTCTTTAAAGGTGACATGGAATCCTTTATCACATAGTTGACTCACACTTAACAAATTGTGCTTTAAGCCGTCAACCAGTGCTACTTCTGTGAAGATGACATCTCCATGTTCAACATTGCCATATCCCCTTGTATGGCCTTTGCTGTCATCTCCAAAAGTGACTTTTGGGCCACTTTTCTCTTCATACTGTTTTAGCAGGGTCTTATCTCCGGTCATGTGCCTTGAACATCCACTGTCCAAGTACCATGATTTCTTCCTTTTGCCCTGTACAGTAGAGAATAACTAGTTTGAGATTTTTGGGACCCAGAGTTTCTTGGATCCTTTCTCACTAGTTGTAGACTCAAGACTTGACTCAGATTGAGTTGATTGTCTTTTAACAGTTTTAACTAGAATAGGACAATCAATAGTCTTGCTACTTGTTTGTGAGAGACTGCCAAGTTTAGAATTTTCAATTTTAATGCAAAGATTATCTAACCTTTTTATTGGTGATTTATCTTTTATTCTCTTTGAAGGTGCAGTCTCAATTATAGGAATTTTATTTTTGCTCCTACATTTTACTGCTATGTGGTTGGGGTTTCCACATACATGACATGTTTTTCTAGGAGCGTCAGGCATTCTAGCATAGTTTGTATGTTTGTTAATGCCTATCTTTCCATTCCTATTTTTCTTCTTTCTGCTTAACTCCACTAACTTTTCAGCCTTTTTGTCTGGAAGAGCTTCCAGTTTTTTATTCAATTGTGTCTTTGTCATGAACCCAATGTTTAATCTTTTTGATTTCCTCTTATCAACAACATTAACTGTCTTTTGATCAATTTCTGTTTTTGCAGTGATATGTTGATCTTGAGTGTTTATAAATTTAGGTTCAATAACAGGAGATACAAAATTAATTCTTTTAAAACTTGGCTTACTAGTTGAGGAGTTTGCAGCTTCGATTTGATCATTTAAATTTGAACTTTTGTCTAGATTTTCATCATAACCTAGTCCAGATTTTTGACCTATTGTTTGATACTCTACCAAGTCAAATAACTTTTTAGAGGAAGTATTCCATTGTTTAATCTTAGCTTGAGCAATTTCAAGTTGCTCTACTAAGTAATATTCCCTCTTTTTCAAAGCATCAATCATATGATGTGCTTTGTTTAAGTCAGACTTGATGGTATCAAATTGTGCCAATCTCTCTTCAAGAAACTTGTTTCTTTTTAAGAGAATGTCACGTGATTCTTTTACATTGGTATGCTCTATAGTTAAAGACCTAAAACTGACATGCAAATCAGACATATCTTTTTGCATGCTTTCAATGCTAGATGTATCAAGTAAATTAAGCACGTTGAAATTCTGATTTGCATCACATACCTTTGTAGAATCACTTGACTCGTCACTACGAGCCATTAGGGCAAAGTTGACAACTTCTTCATCAGAGTCGCTGTCAATCCAATCTTTTCCCTCAGTAATTAAGGCTTTGCTCTTGGATTTGGCTTTCTTGTCAGCAAAGTCCTTCCTTGATTTTTCATCCTTAGATCTATCATTAGATCTAGGCTTCTTGCACTCATTGGCAAAGTGCCCTAACCCATCACAATTGTAGCATCTTATTTTCTTTAAGTCGAAGGTGACTTTTTGACCTTCTCGTTTAGGGTTAGGTTTTCTCGATGATTTTCTTCCTTTTCTGCTAGCCCTAAATTTCTTAAACTGTTTGACCATGAATTCCTCCATGTCATCATCAGTATCTAGTTCATCTTCATTATCAGTCGAGCTAGCTTCAGAAGATTCCTCATCAAGCTTCTCTTGAGACTTGCTTGTCTCAATCATCAACGCAGCTCCTCTATCCTTTCCATGCATGCGTTGTCGTTGCTCTACTTCAAGTTCATAGGTCTTTAAATTTCCGTAGAGCCTGTCCAGTGTGAGAAGATCCAAGTCATAAGCCTCTCTTATTGCTGTTGTCTTTGGATCCCAACTTGGTGGGAGAGATCTCATGAACTTGGTGTTTATATCCTCATTATCATAAGACTTCCCAAGTATTTTCAAGTAGTTGAGCAAAGTGTTGAACCTGTCATATACTGATGTTATAGGTTCACCGGGCTTTGCTTGAAAGAACTCATTGTTGTGTCAACAATGATCTCTTGTTCTTTCAGACTTGATCAGTCCCTTCACACAGGACTTTGATGGTGTCCCAGATTTGTTTAGATGTAGTGCAATTTATGATGCTTGTGAACATATTTTTATCAATTCCATTATAAAGTATGTTCATCACTTTAGCATCCTTTAACACTTGTAACTTGTCTTCGTTTGTGTAATCATTTTCTGGAGCAAGTTCAAAGTATTCTGCAACAACAGATCCTTCGACAGTTTTTGCAGGAATGAATTTCCTGGGTAGATAAGGACCCTTCTCAATCCTATCTATGTAATCTGGATCTGTTGCTCTTAAGTGCATATACATCTTTTGTTTCCACATTGGATATTCTTCTCTTTTAAGAATAGGGATTCTGGTACCACCATCTCGACTTCTCGCATACGCTATGATGTTAGAGCTGCTTGTTTTGTCGTTGGCCATCTCGTGGAACGTTTTAATTGAATAAATTCAATTACAGGCTCTGATACCAATTGTTTTTCTAGTCAGATGCCGAGAACTTGTAAAAGGGGGGTTTGAATACAAGTTCTTTAAAATCTTTTCGAATTACTTGTTCTGAAAGAAATTAACTTTTCTTGCGGAATAAAAAGAACAAGAACACGAATCAATTTATAAACAATTGCTTTATTGATTTACAATTGAATACAAATCCTAACAATCACAATAATGTAATCGTCAGCTTCTTTTCTATTCTGTATAGGAAAAGATACAAAACTATGAAAAACCTATACAGCTTCTGAATTTCACTCTGTAAAAATTAATTACAGCTTCTATGACAACTGAATTATAATTAACTCAGTTTCTATTTTGAATAAAATTCAGCTTCCTTATTCGAATCAAATACAATCTTTCCTTTTTGATAGGAACAGATTTCTGGTTAGTTTCCTTACCAGCTACGTCTTCAATAATATTTTACTTTACGTGGAAGACATTCCTTTTTCAATTCGAACTCTGAATCTATCAGAGATTAATTCACAATTAGTCTCTGATGCTTCTTTTAGTCCCTGACATATCTTTTAGACTCTGGTACATTTAGTCCCTGATGACTCTTTTAGTCCCTGGTACGTTTGGTCCCTGATGACGTCAGCTTGTGTAGTCTCCGATAGTGTTATTTAGTCTCTGACACGTTAAGGCTTAGTCTCCGACGACGTCAACTTAGTCTCTGATTCCTTTTTCTTTAATCTCTGATGACGTAAGCTTTTAGTCTCCGATAGAAAAACTAGTCTCTGACAGTTAAAACATTTTAATCTCTGACCAGTTCTTCTAGTCTCCAATAAGCCTTTTTGCAAACTCTAACAGATCAAATACACAACTTGACTTCTTGAAGCTTCGATACTCCATCCCAGCAGTTAATTACAAATAAAAAATAATCGTATCTCTTTACAAAGAATAAATGAATTACAAACAAAAAGATAACTACTGGCTACAAAATTTCAGTGTTACTAATTAACACTTTCTATACATTTGTATTCTAAGTAATCTAAAGACAATCATCATCAAATGTTCTAAAACCTAACAATATATATATATATAT
Source organism: Centella asiatica (assembly GCA_014636745.2). Lineage (NCBI taxonomy): Eukaryota > Viridiplantae > Streptophyta > Magnoliopsida > Apiales > Apiaceae > Centella > Centella asiatica. The sequence continues at coordinate 17,482,366 of CM025780.1, read as the reverse complement.
ATATATATATATATATCTAATTTTGTAGGGTATTTAGAGTATATCTTGCTCAAGGTGGCAAGAAGAAAAAAAAAAGTTGCATTGGTATACGGATGAGGTTAAGGTATAAAATAGTTGCTAAATTATCCAATCAAAGTTGACTTTGCTGGTCTGTATAATATAATTTGAGCAAATTTTTAATCAATGTGACTATTTATATAGTGTCCTCAACAAGAAGGAGGTAACGAGTGAGACTACTATGTGATGCGGTACATGTATGACATTGTCAAGTTACATCACCGAGCTCCCTTTACAAAATGGATCGAGGTATATTGTTTTTAATTATATGCATGTAATTAACTATTTCAGTATAATAACAAATTTACCTTGTATATATAGTGGTTTTAATTATATGCTTAATTCTTTCTTATTTATAATATTCTACAGGGTTTGAGTGGAAAAAAGTCATATTCTAAATTTGAAATTGATGAAATTCGAGACTTGTGGACAGAATTTTTTATGAATGATTGTATATGACCTTTGAACATGTTTGAAATGTAATTTTAGGAAATATAGTAGAACACAACAAATATATGACCTTTGAACAGGTTTGTAATGTAATTTTAGGAATGGATATCACGTTGTGATTGAACAGGTTGTAAATTTTGATTTGTATATATTCCTCTTTTGCAAATGAAGTAGTTCAATTTTGTATTTTTGCCTTGTTATGGCATTAGAAATAGTTTTTTAATGTACAGGTTGGATATGGTATATTTTAAAATGATTTTTTTTAAAAAAAATAACCATTATCATTTGCGTCGGTTGTCTTAAAGGTATGATGCAAATGACCAATCATTTGCGTCGGTTTTCTTAAAGGTGTGTTGCAAATGACATTTATCATTTGCGTCGGTTTTCTTACAGGTGTGACACAAATGATTATCATTTGTGCAGGTTAATATAAAGGTGCAACGCAAATGATCTTTATCATTTGCGTCGGTTTATATAAAGGTGCGCCGCAAATGACCTTTATCATTTGCATCGGTTAATATAAAGGTGTGACGCAAATGATAGTTTTGTGCGTCATCGCTTTAACCGACGCAAAATAGTCATGTTTTTGTGTCTCCTCCATATGCGTCTCCTGTTAACCGACGCAAATATGTATTTTAATCAACGCAAATGATCAGTTTTGTACTAGTGGAATCTGGAAATGTGATATTGACAGGGAAAAGAAAATGAAATTTGTACACTGCAAACCTAATCTCTTCCACTAATCAAGTCACATGCCTTTATAGCAAAGCCTCAACTGATCAAAGTTGGCTTTGGCATAAGAAGCTCTCCCAGTTAAACTTCAAAAACATCAACAATTTGGTGAGAAAAGGCCTGGTAGCTAGCATTCCTCAATTGGAATTTACACAAGAAGGGTTGTGTGATTCATGCCAAAAAGGAAAATAAAGAAGTGTGTCATTCAAAAGCAAACCAACAACATCAATCACTGACCCATTACAATCAAGTGAATGTGATGTCAATATTAAGAAATAGATATGCTTTGGTTAAAGTGGATAATCACACAAGGTATACTTGGGTAAAATACCTTCACTCAAAAGATGAAGCTGCTCAGTTGATTATTGATCATATCAAGAAAGTAGAAACTGAGTCAGGAAAAATAGTAAGGGTTATAAGGAGTGATAGAGGAACAGAATTCAAGAATTCTCAAGTAAATGAATTTTGTACTGAAAAAGGAATAACTCATCAATTTTTAGCTCCAAGAACTCCTCAACAAAATGGAGTTGTTGAGAGGAAAAATAGAACCCTTATTGAAGCAGCAAGGACAATGCTAGAAGAATCAAAACTTCCAACCTATTTCTAGGAAGAAGCTATTAGTACTGCTTGCTTCACACAGAACAGGTCCTTGATCAACAAGACTTACAACAAAACACCCTATGAGTTAATGACTGAGAGAAAACCAACTCTCAAGTTTCTGTATGTGTTTGGTTGTAAGTGCTTTGTTATGAGAGATTCATCAGAGATAAGAGGAAAATTTGATAACAAATCTGATGAAACAATTTTCTTAGGTTACTCTCTATCAAGTAAGGCATATAGAGTGTATAACCTAAGAACAAAGGTCATTATTGAATCCATTCAATTTGTTTTTGATGATTGTAAGATTCCAGGAATGATTGGTCAAAGATTACATGAAACTCTCAGATTTGAAAATGAATTGGATGCATGGAAAGACTCATCAGAGACTGAGGAAACACCTCAATATAGTTACGACCCCTATATAAATGAGGGGGAGTTAACGATTGTGCATGAGGTACCAATGACTAATACTCTATTAGAAACTAGAGTATTAGCATTCAATGAAACACCAGAGACTGGTAACAAAAATGCACAATCAGAGACTAATGAGACATCAGAGACTATTGAAGTCAACAGTCAAGATGAGACAAATAGCTCAGGGAATGAAAAAGTCACTGGTTTAGGGGGAGCAGTCTCTGATCCAACAACTAGATAGGACAATGTCAATCTAGAGAATGAAGCCTTATATTCAAGATTAAATCTGCCACCTACAAGACCTTGGTTGAGAGATCATACACCAGATTTAATTATTGGAGATTTAGAGGAAGGAGTTAAGACAAGGAGTGCAACACAAAATGAGTGTCTCAGTTTTCTGTCAAAAATTGAGCCAAAGAAAATTGAAGAAGCACTTCAAGATCCTGACTGGGTAATAGCCATGCAAGAAGAATTAAACCAATTCACAAGGAATAAAGTCTGGAGATTGGTGCCCAAACCAAAGAATAGATCAATAGTTGGTGCCAAGTAGGTCTTCAGAAACAAATTAGATGAAGCTAGTACAATCAAAAGGAATAAAGCAAGATTGGTAGCAAAGGATTATTCTCAAGAAGAAGGAATTGACTATGAAGAAACCTTTACACCAGTTGCAAGACTTGAAGCAATAAGGATTTTCTTGGCATATGCAGCCTATAAAAACTTCAAGGTGTACCAGATGGATGTCAAGAGTGCTTTCTTGAATGGAAAGTTGGAAGAAGAGGTCTATGTTGAACAACCACCAGGTTTTGTAGATCCCAAGTTTCCAAATCATGTCTACATGTAAAATAAAGTACTTTATGGCTTAAACAAGCACCTAGGGCCTGATATGATACTATCTCTTAGTTTTTAATTGAAAATAAATTTGTTAGAGGTATCATAGATAAAACACTTTTTTTTTATAGAAAACAAGGTTCTGATTTAATACTTGTGCAAATATATGTTGATGATATTATATTTGGTTCTACAAATGAAAAACTATGTGAAAGATTTTCAAAGTTGATGCAGTCTAGATATGAAATGATTATAATGAGTGAGTTAACATTTTTTTAGGACTACAGATAAAACAATCAATTGATGAAATCTTCATTAGTCAGTCCAAGTACATCAAGGACTTACTAAGAAAATATGATCTGGTTGATTGTGCATCTGCAAAAACACCCATGACTACAACCACTACTAAGCTAGATAAGGATACTAAGGGAAAGAACATTGATATAACTAGCTATAGGGGCATGATAGGCTCACTTTTATATGTAACTGCAAGTAGACCTGATATAATATTTGCTACATGTCTGTGTGCAAGATTTCAAGCTGATTCAAAAGAGTCACATTTAATTGTTGTTAAAAGAATACTCAGATATCTAAAGGGTACCCCAAATCTTGGGTTATGGTATCCTAAAGAATCAGAGTTTAAACTAATTGGCTATTTAGATGCTGACTATGCAGGATGTAAGCTTGATAGAAAAAGAACAAGTGGAAGCTACCAATTTCTTGGAGGCAAACTTGTTTTTTGGTTTAGCAAGAAACAAAATTCAGTTTCAACCTCAACAGCTGAAGCTGAATATATTGCAGTTGGGAGTTGTTGTGCTCAGATCCCGTGGATCAAAAATCAACTCCTAGACTATGTTATGTCATTATCTAAGATTCCTATTTATTGTGATAATACAAGGGTCATAGCAATAACTAAAAATCCTGTACAACATTCAAGAACAAAACATATAGATATAAGGTATCACTTCATTAGAGAACATGTTAGTGAAGGAGCCATTGAATTGCATTGGGTTACAAGTGATAAACAACTTGCTGACATATTCACAAAGTCTTTACATGAATCTACATTCACGAGGTTAGTCTATGAATTAGGTGTGAGAACCCGAAAATTTTAAATGTATTTTATGATAAGAAATAATTTTATTTTGTGTTATTATATTTTTGCATGGAAGATTGCCTTTTTAAATATGAATGATAAATTCATATCTACAATGAAAATTTTTATGATGATGTGATACCCATGATTATGAGGGTAAGTTCTTTAAAAGGTATTAAAAAGGGGATTAGCAAATTCCATATAAGATTATATTAAATAGCATGGAGGAAGAGGAGAGGGTTACGTAAGATTGGTGATTACGTGTTTAATTAGGAACTGTTTAGGTGGCTAAGTCTTCATGCATGTTGGACAACAGCTGTTTGCTGTCAAAAAGTCTTGATGAACAGCCGTTTTACCGTCCAAATTAACCAATCATTTTATCCTAAAGCTTAACCTTAGCTTATTGCTTTTGAACTCTATAAATACCTCATTTAAGATGAAATTTTAATTCCTTTACCAAAATTTCTCTTTTAAAAAGTTTCGTTTAAACTTATCATCTCCATAAATTTCCAAGTTCTTCTTTCGGAAAATTATTTTCAAACCAGCTTTGATTTCACCCTTAAAAACGAAGAGGTAAGAACCTGGTACCCTACTTAGTTTCTTTCGTGCATAATATCAAAGATTCATGCTAAGTTCATACTCTTTTGTATCTCCATTAGTCATCCTAGGATAAGTTTGCTCATGATAAGCCTTCCTTGGTAGCAGAAACAGGCTCTAATATGAGTCTCTGATGAGATATTGTTAGTCTCTAATGAGATATTCTTAGTTTCTGATGAGATATTCTGTTAATCTCTGATGATGATGTCAGCTTTAGTCTCTGAGAGGCTAAAGTTTAGTCCCCGATGACGTCATTAGTCTCCGACGGGTTATTTATTCTCGGATGACGTCAGCTTTAGTCTCCGACAGGCTAAAGTTTAGTCCCCGATGACGTCATTAGTCTCCAACGAGTTATTTACTCTCGGATGACGTTAGCTTTAGTCTCCGATAGGCTAAAGTTTAGTCCCTGATGACGTCATCAGTCTCTGATGAAAAGTTAGTCTCCGAGGACGTCACCCTTAGTCTTCGATAGGGTTAAGATGACGTCATCAGTCCCTGATGAGTTGTTAGTCTCTGGTGACGTCATTCCTTAGTCTCCGATAGGCTAAGTTCAGTCCTTGATGACGTCATCCATAGTCTCTGATGAAGGAAAATTCCGCAGTCTCTGATGAAGGAGATTTCTTAGTCTCCGATAGAGGAAATTCTTAGTCTCTGATGGTTAAGGATATCAGTCCCTGATGAGTTTGATAATAAGAAGATTATTCCTCGATGATCAGTCTGTATCAAGACTATAAAACATGACATTCTTAAAATGATTTCATGATGTTATTATGTCAGATTTAGGACATTCTAAGGACATCACATACATATTTCTTTCATAAATTCTTATGGAGGTATTAAAATATTACTTGCATAATGTACAGAATCTTTCACTCACCAGTAAGATTGAATTTGAATCTTTGTGGCTAAGGACCGAGGCAAGTATATACATTCAATCTGATGATTATTTCAATTTAACGCAGTATCATTTGATTCGATATGCGTGCAAGACTTGATTATATGTTTTAAGAATGAGCATGCTATGCTTTAAATTCCACTAGCATGATATGAATGATAATGCATGGATATAACTGAGCTTTGATTTTCGACTAATTCTAAATCTTATATCTGTGCAAATAAATAAGAATGATATATCCCTTAAATGGGTTATGCCACATGGATGGTTAGAGGAAAGGAAAGGTGCTGATTTGTTCTTCACCTGACTTAGAGGAATATTATGTGGCTACGTACGTTCATACAAGGAGGGATCATGCAGGCACAGTTAGGCCAGCTATATACCGTATGGTTAGCAGATCCAACGGGTTTAGCCCCCGACGGATATTTTTACTTCAAGGAAGTTATGCTTTGTTTTAAGAAGGAATACAATTGTTTATCATCAGTAATCCTAAAGATTCTTAAAGATCTCTGAGGCATTAGTATTGATTCACCAAGCCTCTAAACAGAATTGAACTCTTTGAAACAATCCAGATTCGTTTTCTCAAAATTGTTTATATACTTGTTGGGCGTAAATCGCTCATTCTTGTTGAATTTTAATGTCTTGCAGGCCAGAATATAAAGGCTGAGCCCTCTGACAAGGGAAAGGCAAAGATGATCGGTTACTGAGTTTAGCTAACCCTTTGCAGTACCGATAAGGAAGGAAGAAAGGAAGATGACCTGAGAAGAGATATTTTGCATTATAGTATAGAGATAGAATAGCTTCCGCTGAAAATGTAATATTTTAGGTTGTAATAACTCTTTAATATTGTTTCTTTCAATTATATTATGAATGGATGTGTGGTTATCTTTTCCTTCTCTTGACGAAGCCCTGATCCATTGAGGGATTTTGGGGTCGTCACAGTTGGTATCAGAGCGCGGTTACGGCCAGAAGTGATTCGTAAGGAAACACTGCCTGTAAACCACATCCAGGAGTAGGGAATACTGCGGTATGTCCCAGAATTATCAAACGATATATCAGCCAGCCAACCTGATCGTTTGACTTCATCATAATGACATACGTAGTCGAAGCAGAATCTTTAGTTTGCGAGGGTTCAGTTACTGATGCCTCAGTTTCCGTTCCCTGTCATCCTTAGGCCTAGGGTGCCAGGCAGACGCAACCCGTTAGCCTTTAGTTACCCACACAGATATATTTTACAAGTATGGGGTGTGAGAAAAAAAAAGATTAAGTCTTTTCTATCCGTATAGGATTTACCTTAGTGCGTTAGTGAATTTAAATAGCTAACATCCGCCCAAAGAATGCTTGATTCTAGTACAGTATTTTTCATGTACATCGGATCAAGAGATCGTACGTTACTTAACTTTGAAGAAATTTAATCATGAAGGTTGACATAAAAAATATCTCGGGTACATTACGCATATCGAAAGAATGATCACGCATATTAATTGAAAGAAAATAGAGTGAGTATATACTTGCCTTGGTCCTTAGCTAAAAAAATAAAACTCAATTCACTTGTGAGTGGAACGCTTTGTAAAACATGCATATAACATAAGAAATCTATATTTTTGATAAAAATATGAGAAAAGCTGCACGTGTGATGTCCGTGAACTTTTAAATGTCAAAAATGACCTTTTGAACCTTTGAGGTTTAAAAAGTAATCAATAATATCTTAAAATAATTTAAGAAAATAATATTTTATACTTTCAAGGCAAACTGCGCATCAATGGATAAACATCGAAGCATGAAAAGTGGTCATTAGGGTTGCAGACTCGTCCACAAGGGAAAGTGATATGGCCGTCAGGGGATGACTGCCCGTCAGGGGATAGTCTTCGACCATCATGGCCATCAGGGGATGATCCTCGACCATCAGGGGATGACTTTGATCATTGCCAAACTCCTCGGTAAATTATTTGACTACCACCAAACTCACTTGTTTGTCGCCAAACTCGTCAGTGGATAATTTGTTCAACGCCAAACTCATGTTGGCTATTGCCAAACTTAGTAAGTCATCACTGAACTCATCAGCGGATAATTTGTTCAGCACCAAACTCCTCGGAGAAAAGTTATTCAGCGCCGAACTTGATAAGTCATCGGTGAGCTCGTCAGGGACTAGGAATTTTTGTCATCAAAGACTAACAAAATTTGTCCATCAGAGACTAAGGAATTTCCTTCATCGGAGACTAACAAAATTTGTCCATCAGAGACTAAGTTCCAAAACTGTCAGAGACTAACTTGGAATCTCCCAGGGATTATTTCCACGGTCAGAGGCAAACTTCACGCTGACAGAGACTAAACTAGGACTTGTCTCCGATACAGGGTGACTTCATCACTCCACAGAGGGTGGTGTTATCACCAGGTGACCACGACTAAGGCAACTCTCAACGTCTCTTCTGCAGTATGTAACATTCTTATCGTTTACTAAAACTTATAGACACTGCTAAACCTCAAGGACTCAGGTTGAAGAAAACTCAAGCATGGTGTTTTCATTACTGATAACAAGAAATGTTTAGTAGTTAAAGGTTGTCTACTATGTGGTCGTCAACCAAACTTACTCTCCTCTTGGGTAGTTTTGAAATAAAAGGCATCAATACCAGATGTTAAAAGCATGCATTAAGTCATACTTTTGGAAGTGAATGAACCTAGTATATTCACAAACATGGCATGCAAAAACATAACAAAAGGTGCAAGAACATAACAGAGCTTCAGTATAGTGTTCATACCTTTTTGGCTGTAAGGAAGAAGTTAAAAGCTTGGGTTGTCCCTTTAGAAAGACAGTTGTTCTTTAAGAGTGAACCTGGATTTTGTGGGTGGTTTGTCGTATAAAAAGTTTATGAAAGTGGGGCTAGGGTTGTAACTAGAAGATATATATATATATATATATATATCTCACTTGCAAAGCAACACGAGCGGTTGGATTGTTTAGAAATAGATTTCAGCCGTTCGCTGTGAAAGAAAATAACAAGCTTTAGAAGGAAGTGATTGGTGAGAAAGGGTGGATGCAACGGCTGCTAAAGTCAGTCAATCATCAATCATAGCTAACAATCCAGTGTACTGTTGGAGTAGATTAGCTGGTTTGATGGGTCACTTGCTTTCAAACCTGACATAGTGTAATTAATACTCTTGTCTCACTGCCATTTTTGGTTTAAAAACGGGTACTGTAGCCATGTGATGCCTTCCCCACGTGAGAAAAAAAAATGCTTGGATAAAATAAGGGAATTATGCTAATAATAAAATAGTCATTAAATGGTTTGAGTTCAAAAATATATTTAAAAACTTTTGGACATCACATTGCCATAAAATGTAACAATCCAAAAAATTTGAACTTAAAATACATTTTCACCCAAAAGGATTTGAACATGAGGCAAAGACGGTGGTTGGAGCTAATTAAAGACTATGATTGCTCGATCAACTATCACCCTGGTAAAGCAAATGTTGTAGCTGATGCATTAAGTAGATGTGAAAGGTTAAATGGGATGACAAGTCAAGAAGAGGTAAGGATGGATTTGGAGAGGTTACAAATAAATGTCATCACAACTCAACAAAGGGAAGAGATAGAGCAAGAGGTTGGTGTAAAACCGAGCTTATTGACTATCATCAAAGAAGCTCAAGAAGAACATGTAAAAGATAGGGAAAAGTTGTTGAAAGGGGAAAATGGAAAATGTCGGATCCACGGTGATGGATTAATGAGGTTTGAAAATAGAATCTGGATTCCGACAAAGTTGGAATTAAAAAGAAGTCTACTACAGGAGGCCCATAACTCTAAATTCTCGATACATCCAGGTGGAACCAAAATGTATCAAGATTTGAAACAAAATTTTTGGTGGCCTAACATGAAGAAGGAAATAGCTGAATGGGTAAATACATGTCTCACCTGTCAACAAGTAAAAGTAGAAAGCCAAAAGCCTAGTGGTTTGTTGCAATCCTTGGATATCCCAGGATGGAAATGAGAATATATCACAATGGATTTTATGGTTGGATTGCCCGTAACTCAAAAAGGATTAAATACAATCTGGGTAGTAGTGGACAGATTGACCAAATCTGCACATTTCTTACCTATTAAAGACACTTATAAGATGGACCAACTGGTCAGATTGTATGTAAAAGAAATCCTCAGTCGTCATGGAGTGCCAGTTTCAATTATATCTGATCGTGATCCTCGTTTCACATCTAGGTTTTGGCGAAGCTTTCAAGAGTATTTAGGAACAAGATTGGACATGAGTACTGCCTTCCACCTGCAGACCGATGGGCAATCCGAAAGAACAATCCAAACCTTGGAAGATATGCTAAGAGCATGTTCTTTGGATTTTGGAGGACGATGGGATGAACATCTACCCCTCGTCGAGTTTGCTTATAATAATAGTTATCATAGAAGCATAGGGATGGCTCCATTTGAAGCTTTATATGGAAGAAAGTGCAGAACACCATTGTATTGGAATGAAGTTGGAGAAAGGAAGTTAGAAGGACTTGAAATAGTCTAACAAATTGAGAATGCAATCCGGACGATTCGAGCTAAAATAAGAGCAGCTCAAGATCGACAAAAGCAATATGCAAACCAACATCGAAAAGATCACACACTAGAAGTAGGAGGTTATGTGTTGCTCAAGATCTCACCTTGGAAGGGCATATTGCGCTTCGAACGAAAAGGGAAGTTAAGTTCTCATTTTATTGGACCTTTTGAAGTACTCTGCCGCATTGGCGAAGTGGCTTATCAACTAGTGCTACCCCCAACTTTAAGTCATGTTCATGATATTTTCCATGTCTCAATGCTGCGACCTTACCATCAATCATAAGTTTGAGACAGGAAATGGGATTCTCTCTATCTATGTTAGAAGCTGGAAAGATAGGATTGAGGTAGCGTAAGATCACTGCAAAAGCAGGCATAGTACATAGGAAGAAACACCTATCATTTCACTCCACGGACGAGATGGCACTAGCACGAGTTCAATCAACCCCACTCGCACAACACAAGTCAAGCTTAATGGTCCCATGCATGGATTCAAAGCATAGAGGAAATCATTCTGGCACTATTGACTACCAGCCCATTGAGTTACAACCAAATTTGCATTATGAAGAGACGCCCATGCAAATTTTGGATCGTCAAGTAAAGGTTTTAAGAAATAAGGAAATTGCATTTGTAAAAGTTTTATGGAGAAACCACAATGTTGAAGAAGCAACATGGGAACTAGAAGAAATGATGATGCAAAAGTACCCTCAACTGTTTCACCAGTAAAGTTTTGAGGACGAAATTTATTGTAAGGAGGGGAGAATGTAACAACCCGGAAAATTTGTTTATCTATAAATAATTTATTTATTCATATTGTTCTTTTTTATATATTAACTTGCATAGTTAATATATGATGTTTTTGAATGCCTAAATATTTTTGGACCCATTAAAAAGGATTATTTTTGTTTGGATGTTGGTTGTAAGGACAAGCAATTGATGTTTTTATGTTGGTAACCTTCGTAAGTACTAGAGGAAGCCATGCATTCTGATTGTTAAGTCCTATGGAGGACTTAGGAGCTTAAGTATGATGATGTCATTGCCTACGTATAGTACTCAGATTAGTAAGCTGCTTTAATAGTTGGCTTATTTGCATGAAGGACAGCAGGCTTATTACACATGCTTAGCTACTAAGAATCATGATGAGTAGCCGTTTTATTAACCAATGATTCTATTCCAAGGCTTAATCTTAGCCTACTATAAATACCTCATTCGGAGGAACATTTCAGTCTCTTTTCTAAAGATTTTCTCTTCCGAAGTTCTTCTTTAAACCTACCATCTCCATATAACTTCAAGTTCTCTTTTCTGGACGACTACTTTCAAACAGGCTTTGATTTCTTTCATCAACCCTAGAGATAAGAATCCTAAGTTCTCCTCTGATTGTTTCTTTTTGTATGTCATCCGAGAGTATTAGCCGTGCATACTAGGTTTTCAAGGAAGAATAAATCTTTGAAAGAAAATATGCGTTCTTTTACATATTCATGTTCATGAGGTATCCTAGGTTGAGTTTGTTATTGTAAGGTCTTCCATCGAAACAGAGAGAAACTCGAATATTAGTCTCTGATGAAGTTAGTCTCTGACGAGATAACATTAGTCTCTGATGAGTTAATGTTAGTCTAGATGAGTAAATGTTAGTCTCTAATGAGTTGAAGTTAGTCTTTGACGAGATAACATTAGTCTCTGACGAGTTAATGTTAGTCTCCAATGAGTTAAGATGACGTCATCAGTCTCTTATGAGTTAATTAGTCTCTGATGATGACGTCAGCCTTAGTCTCCTATGAGTTAAGATGACGTCATCAGTCTCTTATGAGTTAATTAGTCTCTGATGATGATGTCAGCCTTAGTCTCCGATGGGTTAAGATGACATCATCAGTCTCTGATGAGATATTTGTTAGTCTCTGACGAGTGAAATTTTCCCCGACGGGCAACCTCATGCCATGATAACCATTTTCTAATTCGAATGGTCATCTTTTAAGTATGGATTTCTCATGTTATACCAACAATGATGTTTTACAGAACCCTTTTGCAACCAGTATAGTGATTTTAGCTAAGGACCAAGGCAAGTATATACTCATTCCATTTTCTTCCTTACTGATTACGTAGAATCATTATTTCGATTTACATAAATGAATGATGTTAAAGCTTATGCATGATGATAATCTCTTTTATGATTAAGTAACGTACAATCATTGATCCGATGTACGTGAAAAGATGTTAATGATTGAGCTATATGTTATTGGGTGATTGCTAGCTGTTTAAAGTCGCTAGCACACCAAAAAGATGATGATGATGATGCAAGAGTGTTGCAGTCGTGAACTTGTATGCATAGTTGAGCAACTTCCGTATGGGTATATAGAAAAATCATCGGTAGTCGACTTTTATCTGTTGAGCACGCCAATGTGTTTGGGAGTCGCTGCTTTTAATTGTTGATCGTGCCAATTTAAAATGAGAAAATGTTTTCAAAAAGATATACTCCATATGGGAAGTTAAAGGGCTGTTGAATGCTTTCGCCTGGTATTCTGGCCAATGATGATAGGGAATGATAGACCGAGGCAAGGCATCGGTAATCAGACCTTTCGCAGACCAAATGTTTTCTGCAAGTGACTACGTATGTCAAATGATGGATCAAACGACTAGGCTGACCAGCTGGGATAAAATTTGATTGTTAAAGGAAGTCAGATAATGATCAGTCTGGTTAGGTGATGCATTATCTGATGAAGAGAGGGCGAATCATGATTTATTAAAAAAGGGTTAACCCTTGATATCACTTGGGTACCCTAAATGATACATGTTTATTGATTATCACGAGGTGTTGGCATTGCTTCGCCTAACCTCGAAGAATCTTAAAGCTTTTGAATTATCTGTTTTTCTTGCCTATGAATATATACTTGCTGAGCGTAAATGCTCATGTGGAATGCTATGAATGTTTTTCAGGTTATGTCATGAAAACTGAGTCGCCTAAGAAAGGGAAAGAGAGAATGACATAGGAATGTTTAAGTTGTAAGGCCGAATGAGCCATCTAAAGTTTTGTTTCCGCTGCAGCTTGTTTATTTTCAAACTTTGAGGTTTTGTAAGATGATGTGGACCTTAAGATTTTGTAATGATGTATTGAGAATATATTTCTCGCATGAGTGTTGTAAATGCCTGGTTGTGTTGTTTGATTTGCTGTTGTGATGTTGTGTTGTAGTTTTCTGGTGTAGCCCGAGGTTCCAGCCTGAGGATCTCGAGGACTGTCACCCAAATTGCTGACAGTGTCCGAGACCCGACTCGGGGGATTTCCGGGGGTGCCACAGTTGGTATCAGAGCAACAGCAGCCAAACACCAGTTATGAGACATGTTCTCTGCTGGAAAATAGAATTTGGGATTTAGTAAAGTAAGGAAATGATTGAAAGGATAAGGAGAGTTGAATAAGAGATAGATGTCTAAGTTGAGTCTCGGTTGTTCTTGGGTTATCGGGTTAGATGAGAGGTTATAAGATAAAACAATTCACGTTGAAGTTATTGTATATCCTGTTGCAATATTAGTATGCATGTTAAATTCTTATTATAAATGTTAAGTTGATATTGATTTAAGCTATGTTTCCTTTATAGATGAACCCATCTACTCCCAGACATGTAGATAAGGGCAAGACACCTATGGTTAAAAGTTCAGAAAATGAGCATATCCCTAGTAGTAAGGCTGCTCAACCTTTCAAGTCTGGTAGACACCATCTGTTAGATGTCAACCGTGGGAGGATAGGTGCATGTTGGCGAGTGACACCTCGCAATAGAGTGAATAAACCAACTCAGGTTTTCTGTTTTAAGGTGCCTAGAGGTTCTGATAAACATATAAAGGGATCTGAAGAACCTAAGGGAATTAAGCAAAACCCAACCAACCCATTTGAGGGGTCAAGTTTCTCAGTTCATATGAAGAGTCCTTCCTCACCCCATGATCCAATAGTTTCTCCAACCTTGGTTTCTTCACAAATAAGAGGTTCTCCTGCAGATAGGCATACACTACCTACGGTGTCAGCCACTCCACATGCTGTTTCTACACCAGTTACCTTATCAAATGTTGCACCTGTAGTACCACCACCAGAAAATCCATAACCCTTGCCTTTTCCAAATGGATTCTGTTATTACCTTCAACGTAGAATCTGTATGACACAATCAGAGTTGGCAACACGTAATACGACCATGATGCGTCAGTCAATGGCTCATCAAAGAACTAGCAGACTATTGGATCTTTGGAGGGTATCATTTCAGAATGTGTCCTTAGTTCTCACTGAGACTCTGACAGAGGTGGTGATCTCGGTTAGTAATTATCTTAGGTTGCTCCAGCCCACTGTAGCAGATCGAGATCAGTTGATGTATAACCTTATAGAGAAGGTTGAGGGTGCGCGTTGTTTTGCATGCAGAACAATGAGTGAACTTGATTCCCAACCCTTGTATTAGGCATCAGTAGTAGTCAATGTTGTTATGTTTTTGTATAATGTTGTAACAAGGAAGCTTTATTGTACAAATTTGCTATGATGTAACTTTTGTTACTTAATATATATATTTTGATGGTTAATTTGGAATTCTTTCTTTCCTTTTTGTATATATGTTATTTTTTAAAAGAGAAAAGGAACTTTTGATGGTAAGTTTACATTTTCCTTAATTTATAGGAAATGACCCCAAGAGGAAGACCTCGAACCCGTCGAGCTACCAACCAAGCTGATCAAGAGAACCCCAACCTGAATAATAATCCAGAAAATGATAATCAGGAGAATCCTATTGCCTTATTGGTAAATATGATTAAGGAAGCCTCTCAAGGTAACAATAGCCGAGAACTTCCACCCCAACCTAGAAGGGTTACATTTAAGGATTTTACCAATAGTTGTCCACCTACTTTTAATGGTGAAGGAGGTCCCACTGCCGCTCAGATTTGGATTAAGGAAATAGAAAAAACTTTTCGTATTGCTGAAGTAACAGATGACCTTAAGACGGAATATGCCACGTATCTATTAAAAGGAGAAGCTAGTTATTACAAGGCAAGGCATCGGTAATCTGACCTTTCACAGACCAAATGTTTTCTGCAAGTGACTACGTATGTCAAATGATGGATCAAACGACTAGGCTGACCAGCTGGGATGAAATTTGATTGTTAAAGCAAGTCAGATAATGATCAGTCTGGTCAGGTGATGCATTATCTGATGAAGAGAGGGCGAATCATGATTTATTTAAAAAGGGTTAACCCTTGATATCACTTGGGTACCCTAAATGATACACGTTTATTGATTATCATGAGGTGTTGGCATTGCTTCGCCCAACCTCGAAGAATATTAAAGCTTTTGAATTATCTGTTTTTCTTGCCTATGAATATATACTTGTTGAGCATAAACGCTCATGTGGAATGCTATGAATGTTTTTCAGGTTATGTCATGAAAGTTGAGTCGCCTAAGAAAGGGAAAGAGAGAATGGCATAGGAATGTTTAAGTTGTAAGGCCGAATGAGCCATCTAAAGTTTTGTTTCCTCTGCAGCTTGTTTATTTTCAAGCTTTGATGTTTTGTAAGATGATGTGGACCTTAAGATTTTGTAATGATGTATTGAGAATATATTTATCGCATGAGTGTTGTAAAAGCTTGGCTGTGTTGTTTGTTTTGCTGTTGTGATGTTGTGTTGTAGTTTTCTGGTGTAGCCCGGGGTTCCATCTTGGGGATCTCGAGGACTGTCGCCCAAATTGCTGACAGTGCCTGACACCCGGCTCGGGGGATTTCGGGGGGCACCACATAAAATTTCCTTTAAGATATGAATTTATTATTCATACCAAGAATAATAACAAATATAAAATAATGAAAGAAAATAATTTAAACCCTTATACATAAAATAAATCATAAAGTGAAATAAATCATACAACAAAATTCGTCTTATTTTTCGGGTTCTCACATCCTGTCCCCTTAAAATAAGTTTGGCCCTCAAAACTTGACCAGTGGAAAAGGTAGGGGTACTTTTGCATCATCATTTCTTCTAACTCCCATGTTGGTTTTTCAACATTGTGATTCCTCCATAATACTTTCACGGAGGGAATCTCCTTATTTCTTAAAATCTTGACTCGTTGATCCAAGATTGACACTGGAATCTCTTCATAGCGCAAATCTGGCTGAAGCTCAATCGGTTGGTAATCGATGATGCCAGTGTGATCCCCTTTATAGGGTCGAAGTACTGACACATGAAAAACATCATGCACGTGCCCCAAGGCTGGGGGTAGTGCCAATTGGTAGGCTACTTCACCAATGTGTCGAAGTATCTGAAAAGGCCCAATGTAGCTGTAACGCCCTTCCATGGCAAAATTTTCAGCAGTGCATGACCTTTGACTTCTAATGTTTGATCCTTCTGATGTCGGTCTTGTGTTGCTTTTATTCTCTATCGGATGACTCTGATTGCATCTTCAGTCTACTGAACCATCTTTGGTCCCTCAAGTCTTCTTTCTCCGACTTCGTTCCAATATAAAGGTGTCTTGCACTTCCTGCCATATAAGGCTTCAAACGGGGCCATACCGATGCTTGCGTGGAAACTGTTGTTGTAGGAGAATTCAATGAGCGGTAGGTGTTCATCCCAGTTACCACCGAAGTCCAACGAACATGCCCTCAACATGTCTTCCAAAGTTTGAATTATCCATTCAGATTGTCCATCAGTCTGTGGGTGGAATGCAATACTCATGTCCAATCGTGTCCCCAAATAGTCTTGGAAGCTGCGCCAAAATCTAGACGTGAAGCGCGGATCACAAACTGACACAATGGAGATCGGTACTCCATGTCGGCTTAAAATCTCCTTTACATACAACTTGACTAACTAATCCATCTTGTAGTTATCCTTGATGGGCAAAAAGTGAACAGACTTGGTTAACCTATCCACTATCACCCATATTGCGTTAGCTCCCTTCAGTGTTGTTGGTAGTCCAACAACAAAGTCCATTGTGATGTATTCCCACTTCCATTCTGGGATATCCAAGTATTGTAGCAGTCCACTCGGCCTTTGATGTTCAACTTTGACCCTTTGACAAGTGAGGCACGTACTGACCCATTCGACTATCTCTCTCTTCATATTCGGCCACCAGAAGTTCTGCTTCAAGTCTTGGTACATCTTTCTCCCTCCTGGATGTACAGAGAATCTGGAATTGTGAGCTTCTTGTTGTAATTCTCTTTTCAATTCCACCTTGGCCAGAATCCAGATTCTATCCTCAAATCTCATTAAACCATCGTCATGGATTCGACACTTTCCATCTCTTCCTCTGATAAAGCTTTCTCTTTCTTTTACGAAGTCCTCTTGAGCTGTCTTGATTATGTCCAATAGTTGCGGTCTCGCTCTGACTTCTTCTTCGATTTCCCGTCTCTATCTTGTCATGATAACTTAGTTGAAATCTCTCCAAATCTATCCTTACCTCTTCTTGAACTATCATTATGTCAGATTTCTCCAGTCTGCTTAGGGCATCAGCCACCACGTTTGCCTTGCCAGGGTGATAGTTGATTGAGCAGTCGTAGTCCTTGATCAATTCCAACCATCGCCTTTGTCGCATGTTCAGTTCTTTTTGTGTGAAGATATACTTCAGGCTCTTATGGTAGGTATAGATCTCACACTTCTCCCCATAAAAATAGTGTCTCCAAATCTTTAAGCCAAAAATGATAGCAGCTAATTCCATGTCGTGAGCTGGATATCGTTTCTCGTAGTCCTTCAATTGTCGAGATGCATAGGCGATGACTTTGTCATTTTGCATCAGGACAACTCCTAGCCCGTTTAGTGAAACATCTTTATAGATGACAAAATTTCTTTTGTCATCTGGTAGATTCAACACTGGTGCGGTAGTTAACCTCTTCTTCAGCTCTTGGAAGCTCTTTTCACATTCTGGGGTCCATACATACTTTACTGACTTCCTTGTCAGATTCATCAATGGAATCGCCAATTTGGAAAAGTCCTAAACGAATCTGCGGTAGTAGCCTACTAATCCCAAGAAGCTCTGTACTTCGGTAGGAGTCTTTGGTCGCGGCCAAAGAGTGATAGCTTCAGTCTTCACGGGGTCCACTGACACGCCATGCTCGTTGATCATGTGACCCAAAAATCTTACTTCCCTAAGCCAGAATTCGCACTTTGAGAATTTGGCATAGAGTCTTTCACGTCTCAACGTCTCCAACGCCATTCTCAAATGTTTGGCGCGTTCTTCTTCTGTCTTGGAGTATATATATGAGAATGTCGTCGATGAACACAATGATGAACTTATCCAGTTGTGGCTTGAAAACTCTATTCATCAGATCCATGAAAGCAGCTGGGGCATTAGTGAGTCAGAATGACATTACTAGGAATTTGTAATGGCCATATCGAGTCCTAAATGTCGACTTTGAGATGTCTTCAGCTTTGATCTTCAGTTGATGATATTCCAACCTCAAGTCGATCTTCGAGAAGTACTTTGCATCCTTGAGTTGATCAAACAAGTCATCGATCCTCGGTAATGGATATCGATTCTTTACCATCGCCTTGTTTAACTCTTTGTAATCAATGCATAATCTCATTGATCCATCTTTCTTCTTTACGAACAAAATAGGTGCTCCCCATGGCGAAACGCTTGGTCTGATGCATCCTTGATCTAACAGTTCTTGCAACTGTACCATAGGTTCTTTCAATTCAATAGGGGCCATTCGGTATGGAGCCTTGGAAATTGGAGCAGTCCCTGGTACTAGCTCGATCCCAAACTCCACTTGTTTGTCTGGCGGTAGACCCAATAGTTCTTTCGAAAACACGTCTCCAAAATCCTTCATAATGGGAATATCTTCTAACTTCGGTGCTTCCTTCTTGGCATCATGCACAAAATCTAAGAATGCCTCGCATCCTTTACGTATCATCCTCTTAGCTTTTATCATGGTAAGGAAGTGAGACGACTTGGTAGTCTTATTACCGTGAAATAACACCTTCTTATTTGAAAGTGTTTTCAAGGAAACCTTCTTCCTCATACAGTCTATACTAGCTTGGTACTTACACAACCAATCCATGCCTAATATCATGTTAAACTCTCCCAAAGGGAACTGTATTAAGTTTGCAGGTAGGTTATGCTTGCCTATTTTTACATTACAGTCAAATAGCACATTATAAATAGTGAGGACCTCTTGGTTGCCTACTGTAACTTCTAGAGGTACTTCTAGGCATTTAGGAGTCATATTAAGGTCTTTAAGCAAGCGTTCAACTATAAAAGACTTGGTCGCATCGGAATCAATTAAGGTGCATACTTGAATTGAATTGACCAGTAACGTACTTGTCACTACGTCGTCGGACCTCAGTGCGTCCTGGACAGTCATGTTGAAGGTCCTAGCTTGTGGACGGACTGGTACAACGTTAGCCCCAGAAAGTGGCGGCTTTCCTAAGCTTTTCTTCTATAGGCAGCTTGGAGAAATGTGTCCCTCCATGCCACATGTATGACATGTCCTTACAGTCGCCAGAGTGCGGCTAGTGCCTTGGGGTCTAGATTGCTATTGCTGTTGCTGTTGTGGCTGTTGCTGAGAACGGTATTCCAGTCTAGCAGTGGCGGTTGTCTGATTTTGGCAATTCGGCGAGAAGTGCCTAGGCTAGTGGCATTTGTAGCATGTGTTCGTGCCTTTCAAACACGAGGAAGTCCCATGATTCTTTCCATAGTTGGCACAAGCAGTGCCTCTCCTCTTGTTGTCTCCCCCGCTACTATTATCGAAGTTTCCTTTCCTTTTACTATCATTTTGGTTCGCTCCTTCTTCTTGCTTTACTATTACCACATTCGTATGTGGTCTTCCATTTCCTCCACCATTTCCTCTGTTGTTCTAGTGGTGCTTGTTGTTGGTTCCCTTCTTCTTCCCATCCTTCCGGTTCTCCCGGTTGAATTCCCTGAGCATTTTGCCGCTCCATTCTGCTACCTTCGTCTGCTGGACAACTTCTGCGTAGGTGTCCAGGCACAGAACAACAATCTTGTCCTGAAGCCAGGGGTTCAAACCGTATTCGAACCTTCTTGCCTTTCTCCTCTCGGTATCCACTAGGTGTGGAGCATATCTTTGGAGCTCGTTGAATTTCCTCTCATACTCCTCCACTGTCATACTTCCCTGTTTTAGTTCGAGGAACTGCTTTTCAAGATCGTTAGCAGCACTGATCGAAAAGTATTGGCTGTTGAAGATCTCTTTAAATTCTTCCCAGGTGAAGCCTTGATTAGCTGTTTCCCCTCCTCTGGCTACTAGCTTTTTGGTCAGTTCTAACCGTTCTGTGGCTTCCCACCAATAGTTAGCTTCTCCTTTCAGTAGATAGGTGGCATACTCAGTCTTGAGGTCCTCATTTACCCCAGAAATTTAGAAGGCCTTCTTAACTTCTTTGATCCATGTTTGAGCAACAGTGGGATCTCCTTCACCGTTGAAAGTAGGCGGGCAGCAATTCGTAAAGTCCTTGAATGTTACCCTCCTAGGTTGTACTTGCGGTGGGTGTGGTGGGTTGTTATTCTGTTGAGTTGCTTCTTTAATCATGTTCATCAACAAGGTGATGGGATTGTCCTGGTTTTCGTTGTTGTTTCGATTGTCATTTGGGTTGATACTTCCTTGGTCTTTTTGACCATCCGCATTGCGGTTGGCGCTGGTGTTCCTGACTCGGGTAGTTCGTGGTCTTCGTACTGGAGGCATTTTCTACAAGTGAGCAAGTAAATAATTAATGTCCATAGTTCTTTTTCCTTCTTTCATTATCCCATCACAAGAGAAAATTCATACAACACATATAAACTCATATCATGGCAATTAGATGCATTCGTAAATAATTCATGCACAACTCGTAGGAGTTTTAAAGATGAAAATTCCATAATATTTATGATATCAAGAGGGGTACTAGGGAGGGATTTACAATCTCGCTTTAACACTGGTAGAGCTTTGATTGATAACTATGGGAGCCATGCCAAAATATACTTATGGCTACCGTAGCTATTATCACAAAAGAAAAAAAGATCAGCTCTGAAGCCTAAATACAAAATATAAGGCCTAAATTAGCATCATAAACTATATTTAATACAAGGCCTCGCGATCTAGTTCTTCCATCATTCTGTGCGCAAAGCGGCACACTTCCTCGACCTTTTGCACCAGGTTGTGCATCAAACGATCTCGGTCGACTGCAATGGGGTGTGGAATCCTGAAGTAGTCGCTTACAGAGATCAAGGTCTCAGTTAGTGCCTCAGTAAGGGTGAGAGATACGTCCTGGTATGAGACCCTCCAAATATCAAGGAGTCGGCTGGTCCTTTGGTGTGCAACGGAGTGACACATCAACCCATTGTTGCGTGTCTCCATTTTCGTCTGTATCATGCGAACTCTTTGTTAGAGATAAAAGCAAAATCCTTCTAGAAATGGCATGGGCACTGGCACTTCTGGAGGCAGTGCAGCGGGTGGGACGACTGGCAGGGCATCTGGTAGTACTGCCAGTGGTAATGGTAGTATGGCAGGTGGTGAAGCTGGCTGCTCTGCTGATGGCGAAGCTGGAGCAAAAGGTACGGTGTGTACAGAGACAGAATGAGATCCTGATCGTGCTGGTGACTGCGGCGGCGTACCCAACTAGTAGTGGGGAGGAGAACGGCTCCTCGGGGGAACTAAGGAATCTGTCTCTCAGATGGGTCAGTGAGGGCATTGGCATATTCTGGGTCAGCAAGGTCATCGACATCTTCTAGCTCGGTGGGGTCCTCGCCATCTTCTGTATCTGTAGGGTCTTCAGCATCCTCCAAATCCTCGTCAGAGATCTGAGGAATCTCAAAATGTATCACTTGTACTACCCTGGTTACCCTCTTCCGAGGAGTCACATGCCATCGGGCACCAAGGGGTGGCGGTGGTCCACAGATAACATCAGGGTGCAGGCTCTTGTGGCAGTTCGAAGGGCCAACATCGTCTTGTGATGTAGGTGCAACAACAAGAGGCTGCTCGGGGAATGCCTCCTTCTGAGCCTCAACATCGTCTGTGATGGGGGCAGGAGGGACGTCTGCATGTCTTGGGTAGTCAGAGCATGCTCCTCCTCAGGACTACTGATCATGGGGACTCCGTCCTTACCCTCACGTCTCGAAGTCATCTACAAGCAAACATAGCCTATGTCAGTCCGGGAACAAGTTTAACTTAACACAAAGTTTGACATGAATGCTAAAGCAATGCATGGTTGGCAATAAGTCCTACTTAGGTCCTGGCATCTCATTCTCCCTAACCTCAAATCTTACGGTTCCTCCTTAAAATTCGAAAAACACATTCTACTCTCCGGTAGAGACCGTGATCTCATAACCGGTGCTTGGTCTCTAATACCAACTGTGACGGCCCCAAAAATCCCTTACTGAACTTCGGGCACCGTCAATAATTGACAAAAGAATAGAAATAACATCCAAGCATACATATCATTAAATAAGAGAAGTAAATTGTATTCTCTATTACATTCGTCCAAAAATAAAATTCTAACAGCGGAAGTGTATGAGAGCCCACACAGGCCTTACAACCTAAACAATTCAATAAACGTCTCACGCTTCACTCTTCCTCGAAATGTCATCCATAAGAGGGCAATGAGAAAACGTTCACTATGCCATCCTTTCTTTGCCTTTAGCAGTGGGCTCGGCCTTCTCGTCATAACCTGAAAACATTGTATAATAGCAACATGAGCGATTTACACTCGCAAGTTTATAATCAAGTATTGGTGGCTTTGAAAAGAGACAAATTTTCTTAGCTTAAGTGTATATGAGGTTGGACGGAAACAATGTTCACACCTCTGAATAACTTTAAAGAAGAATATGTATATATAGCTTCCAGGGTCCCCGAATGATAACGAGGGATTTGACCCTTTACTTGAAAGAAATCTTGAATCATTCATCTGCCCTATCATCATCAGATAGTGCATCACCTGGCCAACCTGACCACTATCTGACTTCATCTCTTTATCAAACGATATATCAGCCAACCAACCTGATCGTTTGACTTCATCATAATGACATACGTAGTCGAAGCAGAATCTTTAGTTTGCGAGGGTTCAGTTACTGATGCCTCAGTTTCCGTTCCCTGTCATCCTTAGGCCTAGGGTGCCAGGCAGACGCAACCCGTTAGCCTTTAGTTACCCACACAGATATATTTTACAAGTATGGGGTGTGAGAAAAAAAAAAGATTAAGTCTTTTCTATCCGTATAGGATTTACCTTAGCGCGTTAGCGAATTTAAATAGCTAACATCCGCCCAAAGAATGCTTGATTCTAGTACAGTATTTTTCATGTACATCGGATCAAGAGATCGTACGTTACTTAAATAAGTCATCGGTGAGCTCGTCGGGGACTAGGAATTTTTTTCATCAGAGACTAACAAAATTTGTCCATCAGAGACTAAGGAATTTCCTTCATCGGAGACTAACAAAATTTGTCCATCAGAGACTAAGGAATTTCCTTCATCGGAGACTAACAAAATTTTTCCATCAGAGACTAAGTTCTAAAACTGTCAGAGACTAACTTGGAATCTCCCAGGGATTATTTCCACGGTCAGAGGCAAACTTCAAGCTGACGGAGACTAAACTAGGACTTGTCTCCGATACAGGGGTGACTTCATCACTCCATAGAGGGTGGTGTTATCACCAGGTGACCACGACTAAGGCAACTCTCAACGTCTCTTCTGCAGTATGTAACATTCTTATCGTCTACCAAAACTTATAGACACTGCTAAACCTCAACGACTCAGGTTGAAGAAAGCTCAAGCATGATGTTTTCATTACTAATAACAAGAAATGTTCGGTAGTTAAAGGTTGTCTACTAGGTGGTCATCAACCAAACTTACTCTCCTCTTGGGTAGCTTTGAAATAAAAGGCATCAATACCATATGTTAAAATCATGCATTAAGTCATACTTTTGGAAGTGAATGAACCTAGTATATTCACAAACATGGCATGCAAAAACAGAACAAAAGGTGCAAGAACATAACAGAGCTTCAGTATAGTGTTCATACCTTTTTGGCTGCAAGGAAGAAGTTAAAAGCTTGGGTTGTCCCTTTAGAAAGGCAGTTGTTCTTTGAGAGTGAACCTGGATTTTGTGGGTGGTTTGCCATATAGAAAGTTTATAAAAGTGGGGCTAGGGTTGTAACTAGAAGATATATATATATATATATATATATATATATATATCTCACTTGCAAAGCAACAAGAGCGGTTGGATTGTTTAGAAATAGATTTCAGTTGTTGGCTGTGAAAGAAAATATCAAGCTTTAGAAGGAAGTGATTGGTGAGAAAGGGTGGATGCAACGGTTGCTAAAGTCAGTCAATCATCAATCATAGCCAACAATCCAGTGTACTGTTGGAGTAGATTAGCTGGTTTGATGGGCCACTTGATCTCAAACCTGACATTGTGTAATTAATACTCTTGTCTCACTGTCGTTTTTGGTTTAAAAACGGGTACTGTAGCCATGTGATGCCTTCCCCACGTGAGAAAAACATTATGCTTACTCTTGATAAGTGCTTGAATAAAATAAGGGAAGTATGCTAATAATAAAATAATCATTAAACGGTTTGAGTTCAAAAATATATTTAAAAACTTTTGGACATCACATTGCCATAAAATTTCCTTTAAAATATGAATTTATTATTCATACCAAGAATAATAACAAATATAAAATAATGAAAGAAAATAATTTAAACCCTCATAAATAAAATAAATCATAAAGTGAAATAAATCATACACCAAAATTCATCTTATTTTTCAGGTTCTCACACATCTGCACTCTTGTATGCCATTTACGAAATACAGTGGTTATGATGCCATCACCACACTCACACAACAGATTACATGTAGTGTATTGTATGATAGGCACATAAATTTAGGACTGTTAATTCTGCATAACTTCATGGCTAAATTGAAAACTAGTGATAAAGATAAAATCTATTATGCTAGGTTTTTTATGATGATTGCAAACTACCTGATTCCTAACCTAAATATCAATAGTATGCAAGTTGTGCCAACAGTTTTGCAGAGTAAACACATATTCATGGATGTGAAGAGAAAGGCAACAAAGGTAAAAGCTCCTCTTTCCTTTCCTCCTATCATGAGATTAACCTTCATAGATAGGTTTCCAAACCTTTATACTTCATCTTATTTTGAGGATCTTGAGCAACAAACTAGGAACCCTGTTGATCCTCCAACACCTTCTTCACAACAACAATCTGCAGCCCCCTCCACAGTCTCTCAAAAGACTGTGGTTGTAAAAACAAAGAAAGCTACAAAGTTACCCATTAAAAGAAAAACAAAAGAGTGTGACAGTGGGGCTGAGGGAGTAAAGGAAGCTAAGGTGGCTCCTCAGAGAAAGAAGAGAGTGTTAACCTTAAGCTAAAAGGAATCCATTGCCTCTCAAAAGGAAATAAAGGTTCAAAGGAAAAGCAGCACTCTGTTAACATCCTCCCAAAAGGATGCTAACATTAAAGAAAGTTCCCAACCAGGAACAACATGTACAACGTCTGCACAATCCCTTGTACATACAAAGGGGCAAGCCCAAAGAGAGAGAAGATCGAAAAAAAGAGTGACACAAGGAGTGCACACACAGTGATGCTCCTCAAACTTCTGTTCTTGAGGAGCAGCCAACACTCCAATCTATACATTCTCCTATCTCTTCTCCTATTCTTGATTCTTTATAACTTGACAGTTCAAATTTTCTTGATTTTTTCCAAGAGAAGCCAACACTCCAGGTGACACAAGCTAAACTATCACAGACTAGTTCTCACATAGACTGGTCGGAGACTAGTCAACCACCAGAGACTAGTTCTCCACCAAAGACTAATGCTTGTATCTCACCAGAGACTGACATACAAGAACCACTTGTCCAACATACAAGTGCAGTCAGCTCTCCAACTCCTTCCTTGGAGAGATCCCTAACCACAGATATACAAAGGGAACCCCCACTCCTTGGAGTCACAAATAATTCTTCTTTACCTCCTTCTTCTGTAGGACAGAGTGATACTACCCAAATTATACTTAGTGAGAGTCAGGCTCCTGACTTAGAAAAAGGAGAGAATCTGCAAACACGTGAGAGTCAAGCTTTAGACAGCTTGGAAAAAGGAGAGGTAGAGCAGTTGGATGTCCAACTCCAGGCAAAAGGTGAGGGAGTGAGCAAGGATGAGATCCTTGAACAAAATAAATGAGAGAAAAGTACATTCTCCGCAGGTGATTTTCTCAAGCCTGTTGATCCCTCCATCACCATTGAAGCTTAAATTTCCTCTGCTCTTACAATAATCACTCAAACAGAGGAAACTGAGGGAAGCTCACAACCAGGGGATGCAACTTTACAATTACTAGCTGACATGTCTAATGTTGATTTTGAGATTTTATATAGCCTTCAACAACAACAAGATCACATATCAACATTGAAAAGAAGAGTTGCAGATAAACCCGAGTCTGTTGAGATTGAAGAAGAGAATGTGGATGCTTGGCTGGATGCAAGCTACATAAACTCTTTGGATGAAACAGCTACCCAATTAAGACAAGATTATTTGACCAATATAAGGTCTGGTGTTACTGAGTTTATTTCTGGTGCAGTCTATGAGGAATTGATCAAGATTGACAAGAAACATACGAAGTTCCAACACTTCATGATCACTGGTCTCAAGGCTGCACTCCAGAATGTTGAGAATAAGATGGACCTTGAAACTGAAAAACTAAGAAGCTGCTATGAAGGACACCTTCCCAGGAAGATGCTCAATTCAATTGATACACGACTAAAGGAGAAATCCTTAACTGAGAGGAGACTTCAACCATTGGAATCTAATGTCTAGTCCATCATGCAGAAGGAAGACAAATTTGATCTCGCTCTTCAACATCTCACACAAATTCTTCAACAGGCTATACCTACACTAGCTACTGCTTCTCCTACACCTTTAGATTCTGATGTCAAAAAGGGGGACAGTAGTCAGTTAAGGTTTGCAGTTCAAAAAATTCAACAAAAAGAGTCTGCAGAAGTTGTTTCTAAGAAAATAAGCTATGCTAGTTTGATGGCTGAACTTACAAGACTTGAAGGTGCCAAAAGAGAACTTGATGCAGCCATCAAGTCTAGTACAACATCAATAACAACAACAACAACATCAACAACAGCAAAAATAGCAACAACAACAATAATTCTTCCTTCTACTGCAAAAGCTCCAATTACAAAGAATGATAAAGGCAAGGGCATTCTAGTTAAAGATGTTAAGTTTTAGAACATTTGATGATGATTGTCTTTAGATTACTTAGAGTACAAATGTATAGAAAGTGTTAATTAGTAACATTAAAGTTTTGTAGCCAGTAGTTATCTCTTTGTTTGTAATTCATTCATTCTTTGTAAAGAGATATAATTATTTCTTGTTTATAAATAATTGTTGGAATGGAGTATCAAAGCTTCAGCAAAGTCGAAATGTGTATTTGATCCGTTGGAGTTTACAAAAAGGCTTGTCAGAGACTAGGGAAACTTGTCAGAGACTAGGGAAACTTGTCAGAGACTAGGGAAACTTGTCAGAGACAAAGGATTTTTATCTATCAGAGACTAGTTTTGCCTGTCGGAGACTAAGACTTACGTCATCAGAGACTAAGTCTAAAGGAGTCGGAGACTAAAGCTTATGTCATCAGAGACTAAGGTTAAATACATCGGAGACTAAGTTGACGTCATCGGAGACTAAGTCTTAAAGCATCAGAGACTAAATAACTTTATCGGAGACTACACAATCTGACGTCATCAGGGACTAAAAGCACTAGAGACTAATTGATGACGTCACCAGAGACTAAAGATGAAGCATCAGGGACTAATCGTGATTTAATTCCTGAGAGATAAAGAGTTCAAATTGAATAAGGATTGTCTTCCACGTAAATCAAGATATTATTGAAGACGTAGCTGGTAAGGAAACAAGCTAGAAATCTCTTCCTAATCAAAAAAGGAAAGATTGTATTTGATTCAAATAAGGAAGCTGAATCAATATTGATTTAAAATAGGAAAACTGAGAAATCAGTTTTAGAGAAGTTGTAATTAGGTTTACAGAGAATTGTAATTTGAAGCTGTATAGGTTTTTCATAGTTTGTATCTTTTCTTATACAGAATAGAAAAGAAGTTGATGATCATATTATTGTGATTGTTAGAATTTGTATTCAATTGTTAAAATCAATACAAACAATTGTTTATAAATTGATTCGTGTTCTTGTTCTTTATTTCCGCAAGTAATTATTAATTGCTTAAAGAACAAGTAATCGAAAAGTATTCAAAGAACTTGTATTCAACCCCCCCTTCTACAAGTTCTCGACATCTCACTGGGAAAACAATTGGTATCAGAGCCTTTAATTGAATTTACTCAATTAACACGTTCCAAGAGATGGCCAACGATGAAGCAAGCAGCTCTAATATAATGGCATATGCGGGAAGTCGTGATGGTGGTACCAGAATTCCAATTCTTAAAAGAGAAGAATATCCAATGTGGAAGCAAAAGATGTACATGCACTTAAGAGCAACATATCCAGATTATATTGATAGGATTGAGAAGGGTCCCTATCTACCCAGGAAATTTATTCCTGCTAAAACCGTCGATGGATCTGTTGTGGCGGAACACTTTGAACTTGCTCCAGAATGTGATTATACAAACGAAGACAAGTTACAAGTGTTGAAGGATGCTAAAGTGATGAACATACTCTATAATGGAATTGATAAAAATATGTTCACAAGCATCATAAATTGCACGAAAGCTAAGCAAATCTGAGAACAAAAGGTCATTGTTGACAAAACAATACGAGTTCTTTCAAGCAAAGCCTGGTGAACCGATAACGTCAGTTTATGATAGGTTCAACACTTTGCTCAACGATTTGAAAATACTTGGAAAGTCCTATGACAATGAGGATGTCAACACCAAGTTCATGAGATCTCTTCCTCCAAGTTGGGATCCAACAAAAACAGCTATAAGAGAGGCTCATGACTTGGACATACTCACACTGGACAGGCTCTACGGGAACTTAAAGACTTATGAACTCGAAGTAGAGCAAGGACAACGCATGCATGGCAGGGACAAAGGAGATGCGTTGATGGTTGAGACAAGTAAGTCTCAAGAGAAGCTTGATGATGAATCTTCCAATGCTAGCTCGACTGATCAGGAAGATGAACTGGATTCTGATGATGACATGGAGGAATTCATGGCATTCATGGTCAAACAATTCAAGAAATTTAGGGCCAGCAGGAAAGGAAGAAAATCATCAAGGAAGCCTAACCCTAAACGTGAAGGTCAAAAAGTCACCTTCGACTTAAAGAAGATAAGATGTTACAATTGTGACGGGTTAGGGCACTTTGCCAATGAGTGCAGGAAGCCGAGATCTAGTGATAGATCTAGGGATGAAAAATCAAGGAAAGACTTTGCTGACAAGAAAGCTAAATCAAAGAGCAAAGCCTTGATTACAGAAGGTAAAGATTGGATTGACAATGACTCTGATGAAGAAGTTGTCAACTTTGCCCTAATGGCTCGAAGTGACGAGTCAAGTGATTCTACAAAGGTATGTGATGCAACTCAGAATTTTAATGTGCTTAATTTACTTAACACATCTAGCATTGAAAGCATACAAAAAGATATGTCTGATTTGCATGTTAGTTTTAGATTTTTAACTATTGAACATACCAATGTAAAAGAATCACGTGACATTCTCTTGAAAAGAAACAAGTTTCTTGAAGAGAGATTGACAGAATTTGACACTATCAAGTCTGACTTAAACAAAGCTTATCATATGATTGATGCTTTGAAAAAGAGGGAATATTACTTAGTAGAGCAACTTGAAAATGCTCAAGCTAAGATTAAACAGTGGAATACTTCCTCTAAAAAGTTAACAGACTTGGTAGAGTGTCAAACAATAGGTCAAAAATCTGGACTAGGTTATGATGAAAATCTAGACAAGAGTTCAGATTTAAATGATCTATTCGAAGCTGCGAACTCCTCAACTAGTAAGCCAAATTTTATAAAAAGAATAAATTTTGTCTCTCCTGTTATTGAACCCAAATTCATTAACACTCAAGATCAACAAATCACTGCAAAAATAGAAATTGATCAAAAGACAGTGAATGTTGTTGATAAGAGTGAAACAAGAAGATTAAATATCGGGTTCATGACAAAAACACAATTAAATAAAAAACTGGAAAATCTTCCAGACAAAAAGGCTGAAAAATTAGTGGAGTTAAGCAGAAATAAGAAAAATAGGAATGGAAAAATTAGGATTAATAAATACACAAATTATGCTAGAATGCTTGATGCTCTTAGAAAGACATGTCATGTATGTGGTAACCCCAACCACATAGCTGTTAACTGTAGGAGCAAAAGTAAAATTCCTATAACTGAGACTGCATCTTCAAAGAGAATAAAAGATGAATTACCTGTAAAAAGGTTAAATAATCTTTGCATTAACAATGAAAACCCTAAACTTGGCAGTCTCTCACAAACAAGTAGCAAGACTAATGATTGTCCAATTAAAGTCAAAACTGCTAAAAGACAATCAACTCAATCTGAGTCAAGTCTTGAGTCTACAACTAGTGAGAAAGGACCCAAGAAAGTCTGGGTTCCAAAATTCTCAAACTAGTTACTCTCTACTGTGCAGGGCAAAAAGAAGAAAACATAGTACTTGGACAGTGGCTGTTCAAGGCACATGACTGGAGATAAGTCCCTGCTAAAACAGTATGAAGAGAAAAGTGGCCCAAAAGTCACTTTTGGAGATGCCAGCAAAGGCCATACGAGGGGATATGGCAGTGTTGAACATGGAGATGTCATCTTCACTGAAGTAGCACTAGTTGATGGCTTAAAGCACAATTTACTAAGTGTGAGTCAACTATGTGATAAGGGATTCAATATCACTTTCAAAGAAGATCAATGCTTGGTGTGTGACAAAGAATCTGATAATGTGATTTTGACAGGGAAAAGAAAAGGAAATTTGTATGTTGCAAATCTTATTTCTTTTACTGATCAAATCACATGTCTCTATAGCAAAGCTTCAACTGATGAAAGTTGGCTTTGGCATAAGAAGCTTTCCCACTTGAATTTCAAGAACATCAACAAGCTTGTGAGGAAAGGACTGGTAGCTGGCATTCCACAATTGGAATTTACACAAGATGGATTGTGTGATTCATGCCAGAAAGGAAAACAAAGAAGTGTGTCATTCAAAAGCAAACCAGCAACATCAATCACTGACCCTTTACAGTTGCTGCACATGGATTTATTTGGTCAAGTGAATGTATGTCAATCTTAAGAAATAGATATGCTTTGGTAATTGTGGATGATCACACGAGGTATACTTGGGTAAAATACCTCCATACAAAAGATGAAGCTGCTTAGTTGATAATTGATCATATCAAGAAGATAGAAACTGAGTCAGGAAAAACAATAAGGGTGACAATGAATCTGGGAATGTGATATTGACTGGAAAAAGAAAAGGAAATTTGTATGTCGCAAATCTTATTTCTTTTATTGATCAAATCACATGTCTCTATAGCAAAGCCTCAACTGAGGAGAGTTGGCTTTGGCACAAGAAGCTTTCTCACTTGAATTTTAAAAATATCAACAAGCTTGTGAAGAAAGATTTAGCAGCTGGCATTCCACAATTGGAATTTATACAAGATGGATTATGTGATGCATGCCAGAAAGGGAAACAAAAAAGTGTATCATTCAAGAGCAAACCAGCAACATCAATCACTAACCCACTACAATTGTTACACATGGACTTGTTTGGTCAAATGAATGTGATGTCTATCTTAAGAAATAGATATGCCTTGGTTATTGTGGATGATCACACGAGGTATACTTGGGTAAAATACCTCTTTACAAAAGATGAAGCTGCTCAGTTGATAATTGATCATATCAAGAAAATAGAAACTGAGTCAGGAAAAACAGTAAGGGTTATAAGGAGCGATAGAGGAACAGAATTCAAGAATTCCCAAGTACTTGAATTCTGCACTAAAAAAGGAATAACTCATCAATTCTCAGCTCCAAGAACACCTCAACAAAATGGAGTTGTTGAGAGGAAAAATAGAACCCTTATTGAAGCAGCAAGGACTATGTTACAAGAGGCTAAGGTTCCCACATATTTTTGGGAGGAAGCTATAAGCACTGCTTGCTTTACACAGAATAGATCCTTGATAAACAAAGCATACAACAAAAAACCTTATGAATTAATGATTGGGAGAAAACCAACTCTCAAGTTTTTACATGTGTTTGGTTGTAAATGCTTTGTACTGAGAGACTCATCAGAAACAAGAGGAAAATTTGACAACAAGTCTGATGAGGCAATCTTCTTAGGTTATTCTTTGTCAAGTAAAGCATACAGAGTATATAATCTAAGAACAAAGGTCATTGTGGAATCAATTCAAGTTATATTTGATGATAAAAAGATTCCAGGAATGATTGGACAAGGATTGTATGAACCTCTCAGTTTTGAGAATGAATTGGATGCATGGGAATATCCATCAGAGACTACTGAAAAACCCCAAGATAGCAATGATCCCTACATAATTGAGGGGGAGTTAACTGTTGTGCATGAAGTACCAAGAACTAATATTCTATCAGAGACTAGAGTATTAGATGAAACTCAAGAGACTGGTGACATTAGTATTCCATCAGAGACTAATGGTTCACCAGAGACTAGAGTCACTGATGCACAATTAGAGACTATATTGACACCAGAGACTATAGAGATAAACAGCTCAGGGGGAGCTAATAATGAAGAAGTCAATAGTTTAGGGGGAGCAGTCTCTGATCATGAAGCTAGATTGGATAACATCAATCTAGAAAATGAAGCCTCCACTTCAAGGTCAAATCTGCCATGTGTAATTCCATGGTTAAGAGACCACACACTAGATTTGATAATTGGAAGTCTAGAGGATGGAGTCAAGACTAGAAGTGCAACTCAAAATGAATGTTTATATCTCAGTTTTCTCTTAAAGAATAAGCCAAAAAAAATTGAGGAAGCACTTCAAGATCCTGACTGGATAATTACCATGCAAAAGGAGTTAAACAAATTCACTCGAAACAAAGTCTGGAGACTGGTACCCAAACAAAGGAATAGATTAATAATTGGTGCCAAGTGGGTCTTCAGAAATAAATTGGATGAAGCTGGTACAATTACAAGGAATAAGGCAAGACTGGTTGCAAAAGGATATTCTCAAAAGAATGAATAGATTATGATGAAACTTTTGCACCAGTAGCAAGACTTGAAGCAATCAAAATCTTCTTGGCATATGCAGCCTACAAGAACTTCAAGGTGTACCAGATGGATGTCAAAAGTGCTTTCTTGAATGCAAAATTAGAAGAGGAAGTCTATGTTTGCCAACCCCCAGGTTTTGTGGACTCCAAATTTCCAAATCATGTCTACATGTTAGACAAAGCACTTTATGGCTTAAAACAAGCACCAAGAGCCTGGTATGATACTCTATCTCAATTTTTACTTGAAAATAAATTTGTTAGAGGTATTATAGATAAAACTTTATTTTATAGAAAGCAAGGCTCTGACATTATATTGGTGCAAATATATGTAGATGATATTATATTTGGGTCTACAAATGAAAAACTTTATGAAAAATTTTCAAAACTTATGCAGTCTAGATATAAAATGAGTATGATGGGAGAATTAACATTTTTTTAGGTTTGCAAATAAAACAATCAACTGATGGAATTTTTATCAGTCAGTCTAAGTATATCAAAGACTTATTGAGAAAATATGATTTGCTTGATTGTGCATCTGCAAAAACACCCATGCCTACTGCCGCTAAGCTAGATAAAGATATAAAAGGAAAGAAAATTGATATTACTAGCTATAGAGGCATGATAGGTTCTCTTTTATATCTAACTGCAAGTAGACCTGATATAATGTTTGCTACATGTTTATGTGCTAGATTTCAAGCTGACCCTAGAGAGTCACATTTGATTGCTGTAAAAAGAATTCTCAAATATCTAAAGGGTACCCCAAACCTTGGTTTATGGTATCCCAAAGAATCTGATTTTAAACTAATTGGTTATTCAGATGCTGACTATGCAGGTTGCAAGCTTGATAGGAAAAGCACAAGTGGAAGCTGCCAACTTCTTGGAGGCAGACTTGTTTCTTGGTTCAGCAAGAAACAAAATTCAGTTTCTACTTCAATAGCAGAAGCTGAATACATCGCAGCTGGGATTTGTTGTGCTCAAATCCTATGGATCAAGAATCAACTCCTAGACTATGGTATGTCATTATCTAAAATTCCTATTGTGATAATACTAGTGCCACAGCAATAACAGAAAATCCAATGCAACATTAAAGAACAAAACACATAGATATTAGATATCACTTCATAAGAGAACATGTAAGTGAAGGTAATATCGAATTACACTAGGTAACAACTGATAAACAACTTGCAGACATATTCACAAAACCTTTAGATGAATCTACCTTTTCTAGATTAGTTTCTGAATTAGGAATGTTGAATTATGCCTCTAAAAATTGATTAAATTTTGAAAACAAGTTGTTTAGTTGTGAGAATCTAGAAAGTTTATTTCTGGAATTGAAGCTGTTCTTTGTGAACAGAATTTTTATGAAGCTAGAATTAAATTTCTCGAATGTAGCTGTTTTTTTAATTAAACAGAATTTTAGAAGCTAGAATTTAATTTCTGGAATGTTGCTGTTATCAAATAACAAAAATTTAAGAAGCTAATAATCATTAACTTGATTGTTGGAAATATTTTGAAAGCTTAAGAGAAAGAGACTATTTTAGTCCCTGATAGTGTTTTTAATTAGTCCCCGACTGAATTAAAAATTGAACTATCGGAGACTACCTTAGTCCCCAACAGTTGTTTTTAATTAGTCCCCGACTGAATTAAAAATTGAACTATCGGAGACTACCTTAGTCCCCGACAGTTGTTTTTAATTAGTCCCCGACTAAATTAAAAATTGAACAATCGGAGACTACCTTAGTCTCCAACAATTGTTTTTAATTAGTCCCCGACTGAATTAAAAATTGAACTATCGGAGACTACCTGAGTCCCCGATGTCGTTTTTGGTTAGTCTCTGACTCAATCAAAAATGAACTATCGGAGACTAATCGGGTCTAGTCTCTTATGAGTGAACTTATTAGATATTGGGGCAATCTCCGATCGAGGGTAATCTGGTAGTTATCCTACCCACAATAAAAAATGGTTCACTATCTTTAGAATTGCAAACGTTTCTCATACTTTGCTAAAAGTAAAATCAAACACATTTGCAATCACAATCTCTTAAATCTTTGAAATTATTTACTCTCTGCAAATTCTCTGCAATTTAACCCTTTTTCAAAGTTTCTTCAAAGTTCACAGATCTCTTCCAATGGCCGCTAAAACTGTCTGTTTCCAGTTTGGAGATTTCGATTTCATTAAGACTAACCATGCAGGGGTGGTTAACAAGCATGAATTTAAAGTCCAGTACCACCCCTTCGTGGATTTTCTTCAACACTCCACACTAACCTACGCCATTTATGAAGCTCCCGTCCAAGCCGCTGAAGTCATCACGACTATGTGGACCACTGCAACCATCTAGGATGAGAATACTAACTCTCCTGTGGTAAGTTTCAGGTATGATAACACTGTTTATAATATCGACCATACCGTTATTAATAATACTTTACACTTACCAGTGTATGAAAACTTTGACTCCCCTGCCTTTGATGAAGAACTTCTTTCTATGTTTAAAAACTTACATTATTCTGCTGAAATTAGTTCTGTTGGGTCTATTACACGACCCCATCTCAAGCAAGAGTGGTCATTGTTCTTTGATATAATAACTAAAGCATTTATTTCAAAATGCAGTGGCTATGATGCTATCACTACACTCACACAACAAATTGCTTTTAGTGTGTTGTATGATAGACATCTAAACATTAGGCTTTTAATTCTGCAAAATCTTTTGATAAAACTGAAATCTGGTAATAAAAATAAAATTTATTATGCTAGGTTTTTGATGATGATTGCTTATTATCTAATCCCTAACCTTAATATTACTGGATTGCAAGTTGTACCAACTGTTTTGCAAAGTAAAAGAATTTTTACTAATGTGAAGCATAAATCTGCAAAGGTAAAGGTTCCCTTATTTTTCCCTCATGTCATGAGATCTATTCTCATTGACAGGCTTCCAAATCTTTATTCTTTGCAATTCTTTGAGGATATTGAAAGTCAAAACCCCATTAATCCTCCAACCACTTCACAACAACAATCCATAGCCCCCTCCACAGTTTCCCAAAAGACTGTGGTTGTAAAAACAAAGACAGCCAAGAAGTTCCCAATAAAAAGAAAAATAATTGAGGGAGTAAGTGACGATAAGGGAGAACAAGAAGCTGAAGTACCACTTCAGAGAAAGAAGAGATTAATAACCCTTAGCCAAAAGTAATCCATTGCTTCCCAACAAGCAATGGAGGTTATAAGGAAAAACAGTGAACTGTCACCATCCTCCCAAAAGGATGTTGACATTGAAGAAAGTTCCTAACCAGAAACACACTGTACAGAGTCTGCACAACCTCTTGTTCACCAACAAGAGGAAACCCAAAGAGAGAAAATACAAGAAAAGATTGACACAAGGAGTGCACACAAAGAGTCATCACTTGATGTTCCTCAATTTTCTATGTTTGAGGAACAACTAACACTCCACACTGTACATTCTTATCCTTCTTCTCCCATACTTGATTCTTTTGATATTACTGATATACATCTTCTTGATTTTTCCCAAGAGGAGCCAATACTCGAGACAAGCTCTCACACACATTCCATGGATAGATCCCTAACTCAAGATACACAAAGGGAACCCCCTATCCATGCAGTCACAAGTACTTCTCAAACCCCCACTTCTATAGGACAGAGTGCCCCTATCCATATGAGTGAGGATGTGAGAATAAATAGTGAGAGTCAGGCTCTTGACCTGGAAAAAGGAGAAGATATACACAAACAAAAGAGTCAAGCTTTAGAAAGCTTGGAAAAAGGAGAGCAAGAGAAGCTGGGTGCCCAACCCCAGGCAAAAGGAGAGGGTGTGAGCAAGGATGAGATCCTTGAACAAAATAAACGAGAGAAATTTTCAGTAGGTGCATTTTTACACCCTGTTGAAACCAGCTCACAAGAAGCTCAAGTTTCTTCTGCTCCCTCCACAAATATCCAAACAGAAGAAATTGGGAACAGTTCAGGCATAGGGGATGCAGCCTTATATATTATTTCTGAGATGTCCAATGCTGATTTTGAAATGTTATATGGTCTACAACAAAGACAAGACTACATTTCTGCATTGAAGACACGGCTTGTAGATGAACCTTTGCACGAAGAAGAAGAAGCTCTAGAGATAAATGTTGATGAATGGTTGGATGCCACCTATTCCAACACACTGGAGGAAGCAGCCGCCCATTTAAGGCAGGATTATGTGACCAACATAGGGTCAACTGCCTCTGCACCATCAGTTAAAGATATCCTTGAAGAAGTAACCAAAGTGGATAAGAAACATACAAAGTTTCACCACTACTTGGTTACTGGAATAAATGGTGCAGTGAAGAGAATGGAGGAAAGGATGGAGTTGGAGACAGAAAAAATAAGAAGGTGCTATGAAGGACACTTGCCAAGGAGGACTGTCACTGCAATTGATACATTAGTCAAAGATAAGTCCAAGACTGACAGTCGACTTCAAGCCCTCGAAGCCAATATCCAACTCCTGATCCAAAAACAAGATAGAATGGAACAGCTATTGTTACAAGCAATTCCACACTTGGCCACCTCCTCCCAACCCAAAGATGCTGATGTCAAAAAGGGGGAGAGTGGTCAACATATCAAACCTGTACAAAAACAACAATCAAAACCTGTTCCAGTTCAAATACCTGCTCCATCCAAACTTCCAAGCTCTGATGAGCTACAAGCAATGATGGACAGGATATTGAAAAAGCATGCAGATCTTCAAGCAGCAACAACAAAGTCAACAACAACAACACAACTTCCAACAACAACAACAACAACAACAATAGCAACAACAGTAGCATCTCCTTCTCCCACTGTCCAAGCCCCAAAACAAAAAGACAAAGGCAAAGGTGTCATGGTTGAAGATCCAAAGAAGCAAACCACTACTCAACCAGGACAGCCTAAGCTAATGGGGGATGCCATGAACATAGCTCACTTTCCCACTCCAGTTAAACTGATAGTGGATGGGAAAGTGGAGTTGGTCTATCCTCAAGAACAGAAACTGATAGAATCTGATGCACTACTAGCTCAGAAACTTCAAGAGGAGGAGGATATGGCAGCAACTAGGGAGGAGAAGGAGGCAAAGAAGAAGCAAATCTTTACAAGGAGATCAAGTGCATAGAAAACATCCATAACGAAGAAGAAAAATAAAGAGATGGAAGAGGCAGAGAAGAAATCAAGAAGGAAACCTTTGGTCCAGGAATCTGCAAAGAAACTTGTGATTAAAGCACTTATTAAGAAGCCTACCTCTCAAGATCCTCCAAGGTCAACTGAGACTGCTTTGGTGACTGTGAGTGGACCAACAAAGCCACAAACAGTTTCATTAAAGAAGTCTTACAAGGTTGAAATGGCTAGTACAGAAGAAATCATCAAAGCCCTGAAGAAAACCACAAAGAAGATTGATCTGATTAAGGGTAAAAATAACAAAGATTTTCTCCATGTCTTTTTGAAAGATGGAGAGTCTTTGAAATTTGAGAAGCCAGCCTTGGAGGGACAAACTAAAGAAAATCTGGAGTGGTTGCTGACTGTTGTGCTTGAGACTTCTGATCTCAACATGGATCTTTGAAGCCAGATTCAAAAGGTAATGAAGGTGAAACATAAGGTGGATACAGTGCTGGAAGCTAATCCTAAACCTATAGGATTATGGTATGAGACCTTCCATGGAGAGAAAGTTTTCTTCAACTATAACAGAGACATCAATAGTGTCAGTGAGAGACACATCAAAGGTTTTATCTGTCTACTCAAGGATGCAGAAGAGGAAACTGAAGTAATTTTGAAAAACCTGTTGATAGACAGACTTAAGTTGTTGAGAAAAAATAGAAAAGAAAGGCTGGAGTTGTTGAAGAAAAAATAAAAGGTAAACTGTTGTGTTGGAAGGTATGTTGTTTGTTGAAATAAGCTGTATTTTTTATTTTTGAAGCTAGACTTATAGGATTTAAACTTGAGTCTAGGTGGAAGCTGAACAACAGATCAAAGATCTTAGTTCAGAATACATTTGTAGTTAGCAATTCTTTATTCTTTTTCTAAGTAATTGTAATGTTGAGTTTTGACATCATCATCAACCTTGAAATTATGCTTATCATTCTGATATTCATAATTAAGGGGTTGGTGGTGGAACATGTGGGGTATTGCGATTTATCCCAACTACCTCTTCTGAGCTGTCATCCTCTACAACCACTTTGTCAGCATTATCAGCTTGGTTTTCTCTTTCTAAACATTCCAAATTTTCAGACCTTGACAGGTTGTTATGGAGATTACTTCTCCCAGGTCTTCATGGTCTCCTTCCTCTGACCATAATCTAGTATAATATACGCAAAGAGTTAAACATCCTTAACGAAACACTCCATTTTTATATGACTCAAGAATTTATAACTCGATAAGGTGAAGAGCATTAAACAACACATAAGCATTTAGATATGTCAAAATATTTATCATTCATGTACATAGAAGACTGTCATAAGCATCGTTCTCTAACATTCTTAAAACAAGCCACACATAGGTCAAAATACATTTGAATGCATCTGAGATAGTCGCAACTGTCCTAAGCAGAGTTCAAAATACACACAAAATAACCTCCGCCTAAATTTTACATCCATTTTTATAACTAATCCTCCTCGTCTTCTGTGTCCAAAGATCCTTCACGTTCCACCTCCCTTTCCCAATGTCGAGACTGTATACGTGTCTCCTCGATGCGGTGCGTACAATGGTTGTTCATTTGCTCCAAACGCGTCATCGTGGGATTAGCTGCTGCTACTGCTACCATCTGTGCATGCATCTCTAATGCCAACCGATGATACAGACTTTGAGTCAACCAAAAAGAAGATTGCCATGCTGATGCTGCAGTGTGGAACCTATTAATAGTGGCAGCCTGTCGTCGAACTGTTATGATGCGAGCTGCCAAACGATAGTGAACTTCTGCATCGTAACCACGTACCATCTCGTCATGGGATGGCGCTGCTGCCTGTAGTGGGGACGAAGCAGGCCTCGGAGTATCACATTTCATCCGAGGGATATCTTGTGTCACAACATGGTCGCGGTCAAAACATTGGCGTATTGTGCTTTTCCGTGCTGTGTGGCGAATCGCGGCCCGCAACGAATAGTGGAAGGTCCGGCCTCCTGCATTGGCTTCGTGACAAGGCTGGGGCCTTCGTATACTAATGATGGTGGATGTTCGTCCAATGATGCAGGGGTGAATAGTGGAGACTCCATACTAGGCTCTTCTCTTTCTTCAGATGAAAAGTTGTAAACTGGGAGATTTATTCTAGGAGAACGTGCGGGGGATCTAGAATGATCTCTGGCCATCTACATGAAACAACCCAAGTCAGTAAGTCTGAACTCCTCAATAAACAATACATGCAGCGATATATCTATGAGGTGGTGCCTTCATTTTAGTCTTATCTTCCCTTAGCAGTTTCTACCCTTAAGGTGTTTAACAACCTTTGTGTCCAACATAAGTCTTAATCCTTAGCCCACTAACTTATCTTAGTACTTCAATTCTAGCATCAAATTCTTAAATTTCTCTACTCGAGTAATTCTGGGACATAACCCAGTACTCCCTACTCCTGGATGTGGTTTACGGGCAGTGTTTTCTTACGAATCATTTCTGGCCATAACTGGGCTCTGATACCAACTGTGACGACCCCAAAATCCCTCACTGGATCAGGGCTTCGTCAAAAGAAGGAAAAGATAACCACACATCCATTCATAGTATAA
Source organism: Centella asiatica (assembly GCA_014636745.2). Lineage (NCBI taxonomy): Eukaryota > Viridiplantae > Streptophyta > Magnoliopsida > Apiales > Apiaceae > Centella > Centella asiatica. Next base: position 17,441,282 of record CM025780.1, on the reverse strand, counting down.
AAACTAGAAAAACAATATTAAAGAGTTATTACAACCCAAAATATTACATTTTTAGCGGAAGCTATTCTATCTCTATATTTTAATACGAAACATCACTCTTCAAACATCTTCCCTCCTTCCTTCCTTATCGGCACTACAAAGGGTTAGCCAAACTTAGTAACCGATCATCTTTGCCTTCCCCTTATCAGAGGGCCTAGCGTTTATATTCTGCCCTACAAAACATTAAAATTCAACAAGAATGAGCGATTTATGCCCAGCAAGTATATAAACAATTTGGGAAACAAATCTGGATTGTTTCAAAGTATTCAATTCTGTTGAGAGGCTTGGTGAATCAATACCAATGCCTCAGAAGTCTTTAAAGGATCTTTAGGATTACTGATGATAAACAATGTTGTAATCCTTCTTAAAACAAAGCATAACTTCCTTGAAGTAAAGAAATATCCTTCGGGGCTAAACCCGTTGGATCTGCTAACCATACGGTATACAGCTGGCCTAACTATGTCCGTATGATCCCTCCTTGTGTGAACGTACATAGTCACATAAAATTCCTCTAGGTCAGGTGAAGAACAAATCAGTACCTTCCCTTTCCTCTAACCATCCATGTGGCATAACCATTTAAGGAACATAGCATTCTCATTTATTGCACAGATATAATATTGAAAAATAGCTGATAGAGCAAAGCTTCTTTATATCCATGCACTTTCATTCATAGCATGCTAGCGAAAATTAAAGCATAGCATTCTGTTTCATAAGGAAATTTAAATATAAAAGTCATAATTTTGTACGCATGTCGAATCAATTGATCATGCGCTTAACTGAAATAAGCATAAGAGTAAGAATATACTTGCCTCGGTCCTTTGTAACAAAGATTCAAATTCAACTTACTGGTGAGTGAAAGATTCTGTAAATTATGCAAGTAATAGTTTAATACCTTAATAAGAATTTATGAAAGAAAATGTGTATGTGATGTCCTTAGACTTTTACTGTCTTAAATAATAACATCATCAAATAATTTTAAGAAAGTAATGTTTTATAGTCTTGATGACAAACTGTGCATCGGGGAATAATTTTCTCATTGCCAAACTCGTCAGGGACTGATATCCTTAGCCATCAGAGACTAACATATTTTGCCCATCAGAGACTACAGATGACATCATCAGAGACTAAACTTAGCCTGTCAGAGACTAAGGCTGACGTCATCAGAGACTGATGACGTCATCTTAACTCATCGGAGACTAAGGGTGACGTCATCATCAGAGACTAACATTTGCTCATCGGAGACTAAGTTTTTTAAAGCATCAGAGACTAAGAATATCTCATCAGAGACTAACAACATCTCATCAGAGACTAACAACATCTCATCAGAGGCTAACAACATCTCATCAGAGGCTAGAATTATCTCGTTAGAGACTAATATTAACTCATCAGAGACTAGAATTATCTCGTCAGAGACTACTATTAACTCATCAGAGACTAGAATTATCTCGTCAGAGACTAATATTAGAGCTTGTTTTTGCTACCATGGAAGGTTTATCATGAACAAACTCAGCCTAGGATGTCTCATGAAAATGCAAAAGAAAATAAACTTAGCATAAATCTTTGATGCTATGCACGAAAGAAACTAAGTAACGTACCAGGTTCTTACCTCTTCGTTCTTAAGGGTGAAATCAAAGCTTGTCTGAGAATAATTTTCTGAAAGAACAACTTGGAAATTTATGGAGATGATAAGTTTAAACGAAACTCTTAAAAGAGAAATTTTGGTAAAGGAATTAAAATTTCATCTCGAATGAGGTATTTATAGAGTTCAAGAGCAATAAGCTAAGGTTAAGCTTTAAGATAAGATGATTGGTTAATCTGAACGGTAAAACGGTTGCTTATCATGACTCTTAAACAGCTAACAACGTAGTAAGCAGCTGTCACACATGTACAAAAGCCTTGATCGACTACTGTCACTTAAACAACTCTTTGATCAACACGTAAGTATAAAACTTACGTAATCCTCTCACCCTCTTCCAAGCTGATCAATATAATCCTATATGGGGTACATTTTTAAGGAACTTAACCTCATAATCATGGATATCTCATCATCATAAAATTTTCATTGTAGATATGAATTTATCATTCATATCTAAAAAGACTAACCTCCAAGCAAAAATAAGATAACACAAAATAAAATTATTTCTTATCGTAAAATACATTTAAAATTTTCAGGTTCTCACAACAAATGTATAGAAAGTGTTAATTAGTAACACTGACGTTTTGTAGCCAGTAGTTATCTCTTTGTTTGTAATTCATTCATTCTTTGTAAAGAGATATAATTATTTCTTATTTGTAAATAACTGTTGGAATGGAGTATCAAAGCTTCAGCAAAGTCAAAATGTGTATTTGATCCGTTGGAGTTTACAAAAAGGCTTGTCGGAGACTAGGGAAACTTGTCAGAGACTAAGGATTTTTATCTATCAGAGACTAGTTTTGCCTGTCGGAGACTAAGGCTTACGTCATCAGAGACTAAATCTAAAGGAGTCGGAGACTAAAGCTTACGTCATCGGAGACTAAGGTTAAAAACATCGGAGACTAAGTCTTAAAGCATCAGAGACTAAATAACTCTATCGGAGACTACACAATCTGACGTCATCAGGGACTAAAAGCACTAGAGACTAATTGATGATGTCACCAGAGACTAAAGATGAAGCATCAGGGACTAATCGTGATTTAATTCCTGAGAGATACAGAGTTCGAATTGAATAAGGATTGTCTTCCACGTAAATCAAGATATTATTGAAGACGTAGCTGGTAAGGAAACAAGCTAGAAATCTCTTCCTAATCAAAAAACGAAAGATTGTATTTGATTCGAATAAGGAAGCTGAATCAATATTGATTTAGAATAGGAAAACTGAGAAATCAGTTTTAGAGAAGTTGTAATTAGGTTTACAGAGAATTGTAATTTGATAGGTTTTTCATAGTTTGTATCTTTTCCTATACAGAATAGAAAAGAAGCTGATGATCATATTATTGTGATTGTTAGAATTTGTATTCAATTGTTAAAATCAATACAAACAATTGTTTATAAATTGATTCGTGTTCTTGTTCTTTATTTCCACAAGTAATTATTAATTTCTTGAAGAACAAGTAATCAAAGAGTATTCAAAGAACTTGTATTCAACCCCTCCTTCTACAAGTTCTCGGCATCTCATTAGGAAAACAAGAACCAAAGAAGAAAAAGTTTGTTCAACCAGGACAGCCTAAGTTATTAGGAGATGCCATGAAGACTGCTCACTTTCCCACCCCAGTGGAGATAATAGTGGATGGGAAAGTAGAGTTAGTTTATCCTCAGGAGCAGAAGTTAATTGAAGCTAATGCAATGCTTGCTCAGAAATTGCAAGAAGAAGAGGAAATGGCTATAGCTAGGGAGGAGGAAGAATTAAAGAAAAAGGCATTGGAAATAAAGAAAACAAGAGCTCAAAAGTCTGTTAAGACTAGAAGGAGAAATAACGAGATTGAGTAAGCTGAGAGAAGGGCTAGGAGGAAGCCATTAATGAATGAGCCTCCAAAGAAAGCTGAAACTGCTTTGGTAACTGTGTCTGAATCAAATGAATCAGAATCAGTTCCAAGTAGTAAAATCTCCAAGATTGGGGTGGCTAACACTTCTGAGTTAAAGGAAGCCTTCAAAAAGAGTGTTGAGTCTATTAGTCTTGAAAAGGATAAAAAGGACAAGGAGTATCTCAAAGTCATTCAAAAAGATGGAGAGACTCTGAGTCTAGTTAAACCAAGCCTGGAGATGAGGTCATTCAAAGATATGGAGTGGCTGTTGTCGGTTGTACCTGAAAATTCTGTGCCAAACTTGGAATTCAGGAGGCAAATTCAGAAGAAGCTTGCAGAAATGGAAAAGCTAAACAAGCTGCCAAGAGTAGATATTCCTCCACTTCCATATGGGTTAGGTTATGGTATGAGAATTTTCATCAGGATGTAATTTTCTTTGATTATGAAAAACATATCAATACGACAAGTTTAGGTGAACTTGAAGGATTCATTGCTTTACTTAAAGATTCAATTGATGAAGATGAGATCAAGTTCAGAAAGTTGTTGGAAGATAAAGTCAGAGAAATCAGAAAAAAGAAAAGGTGAAGTTGTAGTTGTTGGTTTTTATTTTTGAAGCCAGACTTATAGGATTTAAACTTAAGTCTTGGTGAAGCTAAATTTAGGATCGAAGATCTTAATTCAGGTACATTTGTAGTTAGCATATTCTTTAAATTTTTGATTCTAAGTTATTCTGCTAATTTTTGAGTTTTGACATCATCATCAACCTTGATTTATATTTATCACTTTGATAATCATAAATAGGGGGATATTGTTAGGTTTTATAACATTTGATGATGATTGTATTTAGAATACTTAGATATACAAATGTACAATTAGTGCTAGTTAATAGCATTTGAATTTTGTAGCTGGTAGTTTACTTTCTGATTCATGTAATTTATTTTTATATAAGAGTAAGTTAATTTGTATTATAAGAGACTACCAGAACTGCATCAGAGATTTCAACAAGTCGAAGATTATGTTTAGTCTATCAGAGACTAAGGCAAAAAAAGCTTATCAGAGACTAAGCGTAGGCATCGAAGACTAATCTTAAGTCATCAGAGACTAAGCATAAGCCATCAGAGACTAATATTAAAGCATTGGAGACTAAGATTAAAGCATCGGAGACTAAGTTTAAGCTGTCGGACACTAAACATAATTGATCAGAGACTAAAGTTGAAGTAGTCAGAGACTAAAGTGCAGATCACTCTTTGATGCAGTATAGAGTTCTATTTGAATTAGAAGTTGTCTTTGACATGGACATTGAAGTTATATTAAAGACGAAGCTGGTTAAAAAAAAAGTGTGAGTGAAGAAGGAGGAAAAAAAACCTATTCCAATTGTACATAGAAAACATATGTTGAATAGGATTAGAAGCTGAATTACAATTCAGATTTGGAAGCTGTAATTAATTTTATAGAGTTGTATTAGAAACTGTATGATTATATAGGTTTGTATATATATAGTACAGAAATCAAAGTTGACAATCAATTTTGTGATTGTTAGAATTTGTAATCAATTGTTAATCAATAAAAATAATTGTTTATAAATTTATTCTTGTTCTTGTTCTTTAATTTCCGCAAGTAATAATACTCTGAAGAACAGGAATTTGAAAAGATTTCAAGAACTTGTATTCAACCCCCCTTCTACAAGTTCTAGGCTATCTCACTGGGACAACATATTCTCTGATAAACAGTTAACCTCTCCTGCAGATTATCCTTTGATGGTCATGATTCTACAAAATCTGCTCTAAATCACTTATCCTTGGTTGTAATCCTGACTTCTGATAAGTATTTAACCTCTGAAGCATATATTTATCATCTAAAGAATAATATCTGCTAATAGTCAGTTATCTGCTGATGAATAAATTTATCTGCTGATGGCTATATCTACAGAATATCCATTGGTAGCTATTTCATCTCCTCATGCAGTATCTACTAATAAGCACAATATCCACTGAGGTTCAGAATCATCCTCTTGACTGGTTGCTTGGATTATTTATCCACTGAAGTACAAATTACACCGTTAATGGATAAATATCCTCTGGACCTAAGTATTATCCACTAATGAACAAATTACTCATCAGATGATAATACTTACAAAATTTCAGCTTCAAAAACTTATCTGCTGATGTTTATACTGCATATCAGCAGCTACTGAACAATTGAAAAACTAATAATTCTAAGTATATATATCATCATAAAATGCTATAATTCCTAACAATCTCCCCCTATTTATGATTATTGATGATAAGTATAAATTAAGGTTTGATGATGATGTCAAAACACAAAACCTATAACAACACTACTTAGAACTGAAATTGAAAATGTTTAGACACAATTGTACTTGAACTAAGACTCTAAGCCTTTGAGTTCAACTTCTTTCTGAAATAATCTTTTAGTTGTCTTAGATTCTTCTTATCTGAGCTTCAACAGTTCTTTCAACTAATAGTGATGATGTGATGTCTTTGTTGGACTACTCTCCCCCTTACCGTCAAACTACTTCATCAACTTGTTGTTTACATTTTTGACAACTCTCCCTAACAATCAAAACTGACTTCACTCCCTCTTACCTAACTATTCTCCCCCATTTTGACATCAGCAGCTTATATTGAAATGTGGAAAAAGACAGATAGCGTTAACTAAAAGAAGTTGTGTCAACTTTTTAGATTCATCTACATAGTTGTCCTGAATGTGAATACCCCAATATTGAATGGACAAGTCTGTAAGTATTGATAGGGTTACATCCCCTAAAGTAGGTCTGTTCTCAGTATTTTCTAATTTCTAATCAGCATGTACAACAGAAAATACATGAGTTGCAAAGGTTGTAATGTGTGAAAATTTCTCTAAATTCTTTTCTTCAAGGATCTCATATTTTCTCACACCCTCTCCTTTTCCCTGACTTGGAGAAGTCAGCCTCTCACACTTACTTTCGTTATTATTTTTTTTACTAAGCTATCTTCTTCACCTTTTTCTAGACTCAAGATTTGACTCTCACTATTTATTCTCCCAGGCTCACCAAAAATATTAAATCTACTTGTTGTGGGTGACCTTGAGAATGTAGAAAGTCTAATAAGTGTTCTTCATCAGTGGATATTAGATAAAAATAGTTATGTTAACCACTACTGAAGTGAGAGCTGCTATTTATATTTCAGCTTCAAGAGTTGGCTTCTTTGATGATTAGACTATCAGAGAATCTGAAACTAATGAAATTATTAGATCTCCATTTCTTCTAAAGAAATATCAAGGAGAGAAGAAGAAATAATAAGATTATAGAATTGAGTGTTTGCTGATTCTCTTGAATAGAGAAAAGAAAGTAACCTATTAAAGGTAGCTTCATCGAGTGGCTTGGTGAATATGTCTGCAAGCCACTTCTATGTGGGAACAAAGTGAAGTTCCACTGTACCATTCATCACATGTTCTATAATGAAGTGATACCTGATGTCTATGCGCTTTGTTCTAGAGTGTTTCACATGATTCTCTGTAATGACAATAACACTAGTATTATCACAATAAATAAGAATTTGATTAAACACCATACCATAAAACATTAGTTGATTTCTCATCCATAAGATTTGAGCACAACAACTACCGTAACAATATATTCAACTTCTGTTGTTGAGGTTGATACTAAATTTTGTTTCTTGCTAAACCAAGAGACCAACCTCCCACATAAGAATTGACAGCTACCAGTTGTGCTTTTCATTTCTATTTTCCAACCTGCATAGTCTGCATCTGAATAACCTATTAGTTTGAAATTATATTCTCTTGGGTACCAAATGCCAAGATTTAGAGTTCCCTCGAGATATCTGAATATCCTTTTAACTGCAATTAGATGAGACTCTCTAGGATCAGCTTGAAATCTAGCAAATAAACATGTTGAAAACATGATATTTGGTCTATTAGCAGTTAGATATAATAATGAGCCTATCATGCCTCTATAGCTTGTGATATCAATCTTTTTACCTTTAAGATCAGTATCAAGCTTAGTGGTTGTTGTCATGGGTGTTTTAGCGGTTGAAACATCTTCTAAATTAAATTTCTTTAATAGATCTTTGACATACTTTGATTGTGTGATGACCCAAAATTTTATTTTCTTAAATAATAGAAATAAAATGTTTATGAGATGATTCCCTTTGAGGTATGAGTTTTAAATGCTTGAGTATTATGTCCATGTGATGTCCAAAATTCAATGATTCCAGTTCCTTTATAAAAACCATCAAAGGGATATGAATATATTAATCTCAAAACTTTATGAGATTAATTTAATCAAGCATGAATAAGGAAATAAGTGTGCTTAGTAACTGCAACGGAAGAAGGTTTCCCTAAGAACATTCTCAAATAGTAAAGTGCTATTCCATGGATGTTTGGATATTATTTTTGGAACCACCTAAGGGTTATGATTTTTGGATTTCTGAGTTGGGAGCAAGCAATTTATGTATATATGTTGTTAGTGATGTTCGTAAATTGCTTAAAGGAATGTAAGTATGAGGATTAACAAGTTTCGTTCAGAGCAGCTTGAATGGCTTACGTAAGAGAAATGATCTCATAAGTACATATGATGTTTAGGTTAGTAAGCTGCTTGTGTGTCATTAGTTGATGAAGCTTATGTGCATGTGTGACAGTAGCTGCTTGTTACATAAGGCACCAACGGGAGGAGAAATCTTGCCCAATGGATTTTCGGCTATCCTAGGTGATTGGTTGATACTTTGGTAGCCGCAACACTGGTTCCTCCAGCCAATGGTTATGTTTCAAGGCTTATTACTTCTTTTCCAGCCAACAGTTGAAATCAAATCTCAAACAATCCAACAACTCTTATTGATTGGCTAGCGATATAAATATATCATCTGAATACAACCCTAGCCCCACTTTCATAAATTTCTTTACAGTATACCACCAACTTCTGGTTCGCTTTTAAAGCAACTGTCTTTTTTCTGGAAGAACAACTCAAGATTTTAACTTCTTCTATATAGCCAAGGAGGTAAGAGCATTACATTAAGGTCCTGCTTTGTTTCTTACACTTTTGTTTTGTTATGCATGCCACGTTTAATATCTTGTTCATTCAGTTCCAACAATATGGGTTAATGCATGCTTTTAACATCTATAGTTCATATTTTATTTCAAAAACTATCCAAGATGAGTGAAAGAATGTTGAAAACCTTTGACTCCCAAGTATTCTGTTCATCAGTAGTTGCGAAGCCATGTTTGAACCTTTGCCAACCAGAGTTTAAAAGCCTATACCATGTCTATAAGAGTCAGTAGACCCTAGGAGAGGTTATGTATTACTGAAAGGATGATGGGAGTTAACCTACGGTGGTTACAGATGAAAACAACACCCATGGAGGAGTGAGGAAGAAGACCCTGTATTTGAGACAAGTTCTAACTTAGTCTCTGATGAGTTGGAGTTAGTCTCTGACTGTACAAAATAGTCTTTGATGAGATACGTTAGTCTCTGACGAGATAACATTAGTCTCTGATAAGTTAATGTTAGTCTCTGATGAGATACGTTAGTCTCTGACGAGATAACATTAGTCTCTGATGAGATAACATTAGTCTCTGATGAGATACGTTAGTCTCTGATGAGTTAATGTTAGTCTCTGATGAGATACGTTAATCTCTGATGAGGTAACATTAGTCTCTGATGAGATAACATTAGTCTCTGATGAGTTAATGTTAGTCTCTGATGAGATACGTTAGTCTCTGACGAGATAACATTAGTGTCTGATGAGTTAATGTTAGTCTCTGATGAGATACGTTAGTCTCTAACGACATAACATTAGTCTCTGATGAGTTAATGTTAGTCTCTGATGAGTTAATGTTAGTCTCTGATGAGATACGTTAGTCTCTGATGAGTTAATGTTAGTCTCTGATGAGATACGTTAGTCTCTGATGAGGTAACATTAGTCTCTGATGAGTTAACGTTAGTCTCTGATGATGACGTCAACCTTAGTCTCCGATGGGTTAAGATGAGGTCATCAGTCTCTTATGAGTAAATTAGTCCCTGATGATGTCATCTTTAGTCTCCGACAGACTAAGGATAGTATCTGGTGACGTCAGCCTTAATCTCCGACAGGCTAAGGATAGTCTCTGGTGACGTCAGCCTTAGTCTCCGACAGGCTAAGGATAGTCTCTGATGACGTCATTCGTAGTCTCTGATGGGCAAAATTTCCTAGTCTCTGATGAAGGAAATTCTTAGTCTCCAATGGAGGAATTTTCTAGTCTTTGATGGGACAAATATGTTAGTCTCTGACGGCTAAAGATATTATTCCCCGACGATCAGAACTTATTCTCCTGATGGATGTGTAACAGTCTGAAAATCCCTCAGGCTTGTTTAAAATGGAAAGTCTCATTTTTCCGATGCAACAAATGATTGCATTAAAAGTCAAGAGAATAAAAATGCTTGGACATCACAGACATCACATTTGTACATACTCACATTTATATTCTAAGCATAGATTCTCATGCTATATCAACATGTATGTTTTACAAAGGTTTTTCACCAAGTAAGTGAATTAAATTTAGCTCAGCTAAGGATGAAGGCAAGTATATTCTCACTCTTATGCTTATTTCAGTTAAGCGTATGATCAATTGATTCGACATGCGTACAAGGTTATGACTTTTATGTCTTGATTTCGTTGTGAATCAGTATGCTATGCTTTAATTTCCGCTAGCATGATGTGAATGAAAGTGCATGGATATAACTGAGCTTTGATTTAACAGTTATTTTTTTTATCTTATATCTGTGCTAATGTATGAGGATATTACCACTTGGGCATTGAGCAAGTGCTTATGTTAGTCTTAAGAGGAAGGATGTCGTACGTAGTTTGCGAGAACCTCCTTTAAGCTAAATAAGACATGCAAGATATTTAAGGAATGAAGGAAGGAAGAGTTCAAAATCTCAAAATCAAAGATATTTCTAAAGTGCTAGAGGTTTTGACAATTGAATCTGTCATACCTCACCAATAGTGTGAACCCTTGTTACCCACCAATGATTATATGCTTGCTGAGTGTAAATCCCTCATTCTTGTTGAACTTGATGTCTTGCAGGGCAAGGTCCAAAGGCTGAACCCTCTGACAAGGGAAAACAAAGAGGATCAGCTATTGAGTTTTGTTAAACCTTTTGCCTGCCGATAAGGAAGGAAGGAAGGAAGATGTTTTGAAGTGGTGATGTTATGTATTACAATATAGAGATAGAATAGCTTCCGCTAAGAATGTAATATTTTGGGTTGTAATAACTCTATATTATTTCCTTTTATCAGTGTTGATGTTATGAATGGATGTGAGGTTATCTTTCCTTCTTTTGGCGAAACCCTGGTCCTGTATGGGATTTTGGGGTCGCCACAGATTGATTGATAAAAATACGATCAGTAGTTCGTTTAACTTGTAATCCTAAAAAGAAAGTTAATTCACCCATCATGCTTATTTCATATCTAGACTGCATAAATTTGCTAAATTTGGCACATAGCTTTTCATTAGTAGACCCAAATATAATATCATCAACATAGACTTGAACAAGTATTAATTCACCTTTATATTTTTTATAAAATAGAGTCTTGTCTATGATACCTCTTGTGAACTGATTTTCAATTAAGAATTGAGATAGGGCATCATACCAGGCTCTTGGTGCTTGTTTAAGTCCATATAGTGCTTTGTCTGACTTGTAAACATGATGAGGAAACTTAGGATCAGTAAAACCAGGAGGATGTTCAACATATACCTTTTCTTCAAGTTTTTTATTAAGGAAAACACTTTTGACATCCATCTGGACATTTTAAAATTTGCATGAGCAACATAGGCAAGGAGTATCCTGATTACTTCCAATCTTGCTACTGGTGCAAATGTTTAATCACAGTCAATTCCTTCTTCTTCTGAATAACCTTTTGCAACCAACCTGGCCTTATTCTTTGTCACTGTACCAATTTCATCCATCTTGTTTCTGAATACCCATTTGGCACCAATTATAGATCTACTATTTGGTCTTGGCACCAGTCTTTAGACTTTGTTTCTCACAAACTGATTGAGCTCCTCTTGCATGAAAATCACCCAATCAGCTTCTTGTAATGCCTCCTCAACCTTTTTAGGTTCATTCTATGAAAGAAAGTTGAGGTAAAGGCATTCATTCTGAGTAACATTTCGAGTTCTAACTCCTTCAATTGGACCTCCTATGATTTGTTCCATAGGATGATCTTTTATCCATTTGATTTGTGAAGGAAATCTTCTTAGTGAAGAAGCTTTATCAGATCCTTGTCCTCCTTGGGGTACAGTGCTCTCAGCTTCATGTGAAACCCCCCTAAATCAGTGAATTTTGTATGTTTTGCAGTCTCATCATCCATTGATCCATTATCCTTAGATAGTACTATATTATCCCCTGATAATTTATCCTCTAAAAATGTATTTTCATCTTTGTGAGTAGTATCCACTGATTGCTCCCCCAATGGTTAAAGGGTTATCCACTGATGGAGTGTCTTCTTGTGGTTCAGCTTCAACATTTGACGAGTCATTTTCAACATCCTTTAACTCATCTTCATTCTCAAAACTTAGAACTTCATGTTGTCCTTTCATCATGCATTCCTGTGACTTTTTTGTCATGAAATGCTATGTGGGCAGATTCCATTACAAATCTGTCTCTAAGGTTGAAGACCCTATATGCTTTGATTCATAAAGAGTAACTTAGGAATATTATTTCATCTGTTTTTGCTTCAAACTTCCTTAGGTTCTCTACTTGATTTGTTAGCATAAAGCATCTACAGCCAAACACATGAAGTAATTTCAAACTTGGTTTCCTGCCTGTCATCAGATCATACGGTGTCTTTCCATGAGCCTTGTTGATCACATTTCTGTTTTGAGTAAAACATGCAGTACTTATTACTTTAGCCTACAAGTATGTAGGTAGCTGAGCTTCTTTAAGCATGGTTCTTACAGCTTCAATTAATGTTTTGTTCTTCCTTTCCACTACACCATTTTTTTGAGGAGTTCTTGGAGTACAAAATGTATGAGTGATCCCTTTATGTACACAGAATCCTTCAATTGTAGCATTCTTAAATTCTGTGTCATTATCACTTCTTAGAACTCTTACTCTCAACTTAGATTCTATTTCAATCTTCTTGATGTGGTTATGATCATCTAGGGAGTTTAATCATTTCTATGTAGAAATTTAACCCATGAATATCTGGTATAGTCATCAACTAGTACCAGTGCAAACCTTTTTTTTGAGATTCTCATCACATTCACTGGTCCAAATAAATCCATATGTAGTAGTTGATTTGATTGTGTTTGAACTCATCAACTAGTTCTACATTTTTGATTATGACATTTCCAGTTTGCACTATACCATAACCCAATGTATACCATTTGTTGTCATCTACAAAGGAAACTATTGGGCCAACATTTTCCTCAAAGTGTGTTAGTAGGGTTTTGTCTATTGTCACTGTCCAAGATCTAAGCTTTGAGCTTCTTTTTACCATGCACACATATTTAAACTAGTTAGATCTTTCAGAAACCTAAGCCTGCTTGGGTTCTGTTTTAATAGATTTAATCACAGGCTCAGTTTTAACATTTAATTGCTTCCATACCTTTTTCACTAATGTAGAAGTGCTCCTTTTTCTCAAGTGGACAGGTTTGAGCCCTAGATCTTTGAGGAGATCTTTTTCTTTCTTATCATCACAATTATGCATGTTATAATGATTATAAACGGGATATGCATGCACATTGTAATCAGGATAAGCATAATAACAATTATTATATGCATTGTAGGCAAGAAAGGTTTGCCTAATGTAACCACCACAATGATAAAACATTATATGAGGTGGCATCACGCATACAGGTGGTGGATAGAAGTTTTCAATAGGAATTTCTCTTTCAAGAAGTTTAGCACAGTTAATTGCAACGTGGTTGGTGTTCCCACACTTGTAACATATCCTCTGAGGAACATTTGGTATAGGATGAAAATTAGTGTACTTATTGATACCTATCTTACAATTCATGTTTCTCTTCTGTTTTTTTTTCCACTGATAGGTGTTCTAACTCTTGATTTAGCTTTTTGGTGGTTAGATATCCTATGTTCTTCTTTTTCTTTCCTAGCACAATTTTATTGACATCCACTAATTTATTTACATAGACATGAGGAACAATGGAAGACTTATTTTCAGTTTTAGAATTATCCACTGATGGAATAAATTTGATTATGGTGTTGTTCTTTGTCTTCCCAATTAGTGTCTTGTTCTTTATCTCTACTGTAAGTGCAATAAACTTTTCTTTCTTGAGCTATATCCATCATGTTTCTCTATTGCACTTCAAGCTCATAGGTTTTTAGATTCCTATAAAGCTTGTCCAAAGACATGGTGCTCATATCCTTAGCTTCTCTGATTGCAGTTGTCTTGGCATCCCAAGACTGTGGAAGTGACCTTATGAATTTTATATTTGTGTCTATGTTTTCATAGACTTTCCCATGTAATCTCAGATCATTGATAAGTCTGTTGAATCTTTCATACAATTATGTAATAGACTCACCAAATATGACAATGAAGTACTCTTATTGTTAAATGAGCAATGATCTTTTATTGGCCCTTCTTCTGTTCCTTCACATAGAACCTGGATTGTTTTCCAGATCTCCTTAGAACTTTGGCAATTAATGACACTGTTGAACATATCATTATCCAACCCATTATAGAGAATGTTCATGATCTTTCTATCTTTCAGAACTTCCTTTTTTTCTTCTTTGGTGATCTCATATGACTGCTTAGGCACAAAGGTTTCTGGGATTGGAATGCCATCAATAGTCTTCTATGGCACAACCTTCATGTGTATAACAGGTCCTTCTTTAAGAATGTCAGTATATTGTGAATTAATTGATTCCACGTGTAAAAACTTTCTTCTTTTCCACACAAAGTACTCATTCCTTGTAATACCCCAAATTTAAATAATTATTATTATTATAACATTAAGAGTATTAATAAATAAATTTTAGTCAAAATTTATTTACAAACATGAGCAATTATTCCTTTATAAATATCAAAAGAAAATAATTTTTTGGTGTAAGATATTATCTGAATTAATTTATGTGGTAATATAAATTACTACTACTTTTAAATTAATTTTTGGTATAAGACATTACCGGAGTTAATTTATGTGATGGTAATATGAATTGTTACTATTACTATTACGGGAAGGATGAGTAATGACTCTTGACATGAGTAAGCATTACAGGTGTTGAAGTTCTTTTCAATGAGTAAGCATATTAAAAGCTAAGTTATTAGTAGTTTGTACCACTGTTTGACACCTATTTAGTAACTCATACTTATCATACTTACGTGTAACCGTAACTATTAGCATATTGTAGTAATTTAGTAGATTTCAAGTCCGATGTTAATCTAGGTAAGAAATATCTCAGATATTTTATTTTCCTAGCGCCTATATAAGGAGACCTCTATTACTCATTTTCTTCACAACACTCTCAAACACATAAATTCCTTAAACCCACGATAATATTCCTTTAGCTTCTTTTGCAGTATCGGAAGCTTTCCAGGTAAATATTAAGAGCTTTTATTAAGTTATTTATTTTTACTATTTAGTCGTTTAGCTTGAATAGAAACCTATACGAAACCTTGAACTATATCGTCCCTGTAGAGATAAATCATTTGGATAATCTCTATACTCTTAAGAAGTATTCTTCGTATTGTTAGTCTCTGGTGACTAAAAATGTTAGTCCCCGATGGACAAAACATGTTAGTCTCCTATGAATAAACATGTTAGTCTCTGATGAATAACTTGTCCACTGATGAGTTATTTTAATCTACCGAGAAGTTTGGCGCTAGCTTGTTGAGTTTGACACTGAACAACTTTTCCCCGAGGAGTTTGGTGATGAACAAATCATCCCCTGATAGCCAAAAGAGTTTGGCGATAGTCAAGTTTAATACCTACAAGTTTGGTGATGACCAAATCATCCCTTGACGAGTAATATCCACTGATAGGTAATTATCCCCTAATGAGTAGTTATCCCCTGATGGGTAGTTTATTCCCTGATGGGCAATGCATCCCCTGACGGGTAGTTATCCACTGATAAGCAAATTATTCCCCCGACGGGTAATTTATCCCCTGATGAGTAAATCATCCCCTGTAAGCTATCCCCTGATGGCTGTGAGCTATCCCCTGGTGGCTGTGAGCTATACCCTGATGACTGTAAGCTATACCATGATAACATAAAGTTTATCCCTTAACAAGTAGAATTCATCCCCCGATGTAGACTTAGCATGACTTAAATATTATAACTTTATTACCTAAGCATGGTAGTATATAGTTCTAATTTTTGTTAATCACTTATGATTTATAAAACAGATTTCGTAGACCTATTGTATGTTGTCACCCCGGTCAAGACAAGTACTGTATTTATTATTATTATTTCAAAGTATAACTTGATTGTTCGGTTATACATAAAATTTATTTCCAAGTGATATATTTATCATCTTTTGAATATATCACACATATATTTATATAGATATAAAGGTAAGTATGATGTTTATCTCAAATTAAACACTTGATCAATTAATTCGATTTGTGTCAAGCTATGGCAGGTAACTGCTTAAACTTTTCTTCTTACATATACATAATTGTTTCGTATGCGTACTGATAGAGAATTAATTACTCAACTGAAGCTAATACTATTTTGAGAAGTGCTTGACTTTAATATCTTGCTTACAAGAATTTATCGGTTTCATGTTAATAAATGACATTTTGAGCTATTCAGTTTTTACAAGGTTAATAAATACCTTATGACTTCACTGAGACTACAAGGATGCTGTGTGATTGCCTTGGTAAGTCCCCTCATGTCAAGACACTCACTGAAATTACAAGGATGCTATGTAGTCACCTTGGTAAATTCCACTGAGGTGTCAAAATCCTATCCACTATAAGGTATTTACTATGAGTAGGGGAATCAACCCGGATATGAGAATGGGATACGCTATTCTACCGGGCCCATGAAAATGTAGATGTAATTAAGTCTACTATTAAATGTCATATGTATGTACATAGTAGGCCACAATGAGATAGCATTGACCCGCTATTATCATGTGGTAAGAGATATTCTCAGTTGGCCCTTGTGCTGAACATAATTGACAATCAAGTAAGTCATAGTACTGAAAGACGTCTGAGGACTTATGTGGATTCCTTAATTCGTCATTTCAGAGGCATGATATTGCTAATATTTCTTCTATCCAAAGATATGGATTCTCTCATTCTAAATTCATCAGTTGAGATCATAACGTATTTTGATATTTTGAACTAGTTTCTTATCCAAATTTATTTTAGATGTCCTATATTATATTACTTGCTGAGCTTTTGTTGCTCATACTTACTTGATTCTCTTTCAGTTCAACCCAAGAAAGAAAAAGGTTCTAAGGGTAAAGAAAGGTCATGTCAGTACCAGTAGATCTGGCAGTCCGGAGCTCATAAATAGGATTTTCGGTTGGTTTGATCTTGTTTTGTTGTGAAGAAAAATATATCTTATTCCGCTGCTAAGAACTTTCAAAATAACGTTCGTAATATTTATTGTGTATACTCCACTTTCAATTATTATTATAAAGAAAAGAGGTTTTTGTGTGATAGCTCTTTGTGTTCCCCCTTTGGCAAGCTAATTTACCACCGAAAGGCCTAAGTCTGAACAGTTATTATTAAACTAACGACGCTGGTCTATGGTTGGGAAATTGGGGCTATCACAGTTGGTATCAGAGCCAAACACCGAAAAGAATATTTATGAGCCAAATTAAAAGAGTCAAAGTAAAACAAATGTTGAGTCAGTCCTAAAATAAAATGTTACGATGTAAGTAGTAGGGGTATCATGAGAAATCTATCTAATATTTTATCGGGTATGTATAAGATAAATTTTCATTTCTTTACAAAAAAAAGAAAATACTATAGTTATTATAATATGCTAACCAAACTTTGCATAACTTTGTAAATGTCTGATATACACTTACTTAATAATACCTCATTAACTACTAAAATAGATAAGTCTTCCCTAGAGGATATCCTGCCACACCAACCTATGCCAATCAAAACTAAAATTCCTGAGCCTATTATTGATGACCTTGAATCAGAAAATGAAAATGATCCTACAGAATAGAATTCATGGGAAGAGACCCCAACACAAGCCACACCTACTATATCTCCATTCACCATTGTATCAGACATTCCATCTAGCTCGCATGTTCCGACAAACTTTCATGCCTTCAGTTTCACCATACCTGCTTCTGAGTCAGCCCTTGAACCCCCATCTGCTCCAGTTCCAACCTTGGTACCAGAACCTATAGTACCAATTTTAACTGTGGATACAGAACAAAGGTTCTGAAATCAGCTTAGGTATTATGAAGCAAATATACAGGATAGGGAGGAGGCAACTTTTCGCCATGTTAGGGAGGCTTATGATTGTAGGTACATTTTGGAAAGGTGGTGTTATGCAAAGGGTCGGGTAGAAGCCCAATATAGAATGGCTATGCAGGCTGTTGATCAGCGAATATCTGAAACAAAACGTTTTACACTAGTCTCTGAGGCGTCAATGGAAGCCCTGATGGCCTATTCTAACTACCAAATAAGGTTAACTCGTTCTTTTGAGGATGTCATGGTAAGCTGGGTTTATTAAGGACTCAGTGAGGAGTACCTGATCTAAGGATCAAAGGGTAATTTTGAAAGTTTAGTAAACACCATAATAACTTTTGGAACAGGGAGTTACGGTACTTTTGTTATATTATAGTTGGCCTAGGTTTGTAAGCCAATAGTAGACTTGACATATTTCTGAATGTTGCATCTTGTATAATTAATGATAAATATAAGTCTATATGTAATACACTTTGTTCTTACGTAATAATTGACTAATAAAAACAGGGTAATTTTAAATAAAGGATTCTAACAAAAGCATGTGTTGATTAAAACAGAAAATGAATAGGAGAAGCCGTAGCGGACGTGGAAGGCCCCTCCAACAAGAAAACTGTTAGCTTTTATAACATTTGATGATGATTGTACTTAGAATACTTAGATATACAAATGTACAATTAGTGATAGTTTATAGCATTTGAATTTTTGTAGCTGGTAGTTTACTTTCTGATTCGTGTAATTTATTTTTATATGAGAGTAAGTTGATGTGTATTATAAGAGACTACCAAAACTGCATTAGAGAGTTCAACAAGTCAGAGATTATGTTTAGTCTATCGGAGACTAAGGCAAAAGCTTATCAGAGACTACAGCTTAAAACGTTAGAGACTAATCTTAAGTGTTAGTGCAATATAAGCTCAAGTGTTTGTAGAAGGGGGGGGGGGGGGGGGGGGGGG
>CM025780.1:17359365-17422289 GCA_014636745.2 Centella asiatica | reverse complement strand
GGGGGGGGGGATATGAATACAAACACCTAAAACTTTTCGCTCTTTTAAACTTAAAAGTGCTTACTGGAAACAGCTGCAATGGACAGAAAAACTAAAAAAAAAATGAACACACAGATTCAAGTTAAAATAGTTGTATTATAACTTGATGTTTTTCTGGAAATCTGTAGAATCACAACTGTGATTTACAGCTACAAATTCTATGAATAAATACACAGCTTCTCACACTCACTAGCTACGAAAACTTTTCTCTGTAAAGATAAATCTCTCAAGAAATATATTACAGAGCTTCCTAATGTTGTGTGCTTCTCTTGTTTTGATCTGTTGGATTGATGTCTTTATATATTGAGAACTGCTTTGCATAAGTAGAAGATCAGTGGTTGAACCCACGTGCTGAGACGTGCTACTCTTTTCAACTCAGGTGCATATATGTCACATCGATGTCCTTTGTGACAGACTGCTGCTTTTTGTTGCTTCTTTTTCTTCCCCTGATCTGCGTGCATTTAATGCGCGAGAGTTCTCATTGGACCAAAGCAAACTTCAAGAAATATCTTTCCAGTTGATATCTCTTGCTTCTGTAACACGTTACGTTGATTTTCGTGTAAGTACTGATGACGGGTGCATGCTGTCAAAACGATCCACTGACTACCAGCCCTGATGGACTTTGATCAGTGCTTCTGGATCCCCTGATGCTTAATGATTGGATCAGGGCTTCAACCTTCACTTAAGTTTCACTCAGTGCTTCTTGATCCTGATGGTTATGACTGACGGCATACATTGATGGCTTCCACTGATGCCATGTTGGTCATTCCCCCTAACGGGTTACCCTGATGGGTTGGCCTGACACTAACATGTCCTTAAGTGTTTCCCTGACGGGTTAGTCTGCCTTCGTCATCCCCTGACAGGTTCCCTTGATTGGTTCCCCTGATGAGTTCCCCCTGATGGGTTCCCCCTGATGGTACTTAATCAACGTAACTTTGTTTAGAATATCTGATGTGCGGAATACTTTGACTGTTAACAAGTAACATCAGACATTCTTCTTCACTCTGTCAAGTCCTTTGGATGTTCCATTTTCTGACTTGCCTTGTGAAGTTATTGACCATCCACTAATGAATAAGTTTATCATCAGTGGATGCAAAACTTGTGCTGATCTTAAGGTTTATAAAATACCTCAAGTATTTACAATTGCACAATTTATTACATAATCATCATCATCATCATCATTTAACTCTAACATTAAGTCATCAGAGACTAAGTGTAAACCATCGGAGACTAAGATTAAAGCATCGGAGACCAAGCTTAAGTTGTCGGCGACTAAACAGTTGAGCAGAGACTGAGGTTGAAGTAGTCCGAGACTAAAGTAAAATTATTCTCTGATGCAGTACAGAGTTCTATTTGAGTTACAAGTTATCTTCGACATGGACATTGAGGATTCATTGAAGATAAAGCTGGTATTACTATTCGAATTACATAAAGAAAACATATATTGAATAGGATTAGAAGCTGAATTATGTTTTTTTTTATTTGGAAGCTATAATTAATTTTACAAAGTTGTATTAGAAGTTGTATGTTTTCATAGATTTTTATATATACAGTACAGGAATTGAAGCTGATAATCGATTTGTGATTGTTAGAATTTGTAATCAATTGTTAATCAATAAAAACAATTGTTTATAAATTTGTTAATGTTTTTGTTCTTTATTTTCCGCAAGTTATATTACTTTAAAGTACAAGAACTTCATAAAAAGATTCTAAGAACTTGTAGTCAACCCCCCTTCTACAAGTTCTAGGCTATTTCACTGGGACAACAATTGGTATCAGAGTATATTGATTGATATATTTCAACTAACAAGATCCAGAGATGGCCAATGATGAAGGCAACTCTAGCATAATGGCATATACAGGAAGTTATGGTGGTGGAACTAGAATTCCAGTTTTAAAAAGAGAAGAATATCCAATCTGGAAACAAAAGATGTATATGCACTTGAGGGCAACCGATCCTAAATACATTGATAGGATTGAGAAGGGTCCCTATCAACCAAGGAAATTTGTTCCTTCAAAAACTGTGGAAGGAACAATTATTCATGAACACTTTGAACTTGCAACAGAAAGTGATTATACCAATGAAGACAAGTTACAAGTGTTGAAGGATGCTAAAGTGATGAACATACTTTACAATGGATTGGATAAAAATATGTTCACAAGCATCATCAACTGCACAACATCAAAACAAATCTGGGACACCATCAAAGTCCTATGTGAGGGGGCAGACCAAGTAAGAAAGAATAAAAGGTCATTGTTAACATAACAATATGAATTCTTTCAAGCAAAGCCTGGTGAATCAATAACATCAGTTTATGATAGATTCAATGCTTTGCTCAATGACCTGAAGATACTTGGAAAGTCCTATGACAATGAAAATGTTAATACCAAATTCATGAGGGCACTCCCACCAAGCTGGGATCCAAAAACAACTGTAGTAAGAGAAGCTCATCATTTGGACATTCTCACACTAGATAGGCTTTATGGAAATCTAAAGACTTATGAACTAGAAGTAGAGCAAAGACAAAAGATGCATGGTAGGGACAAAGGAGCTGCACTAATGGTTGAGACAAAGAAGTCTCATGAGGAGCTTGATGATGAAACCTACACTGCATGCTCGACTGATGAAGAAACTGAATCCAACACTGATGATGACATGGAGGAATTCATGTCCTTCATGGTGAAGCAATTCAAACAATTTAGAGCTAGCAGGAAAGGGAGAAGATCATCAAGGAAGCTTAACCTAAAGTGAGAAGGTCAAACTGTGACCTTTGACAAAAAGAAGATTAGATGTTACAATTGTGATGGGTTAGGGCACTTTGCCAATGAGTGCAAGAAGCCTAGATCTACAAAAAGATCTAAGGATGAAAAGAATAGAAAATCAGGGAATGACCTTGCTAATAAAAAGTACAAATCAAAGAGCAAGACCTTGATTACTGAAGGCAAAGATTGGATTGACAGTGACTCTGAGGAAGAAATTGTCAACTTTGCTTTGATGGCTCGAACTAATGTGTCAAGTGATTCTACAAGGGTATGTGATGCAACTCAGGACTTTAATGTGCTTAATTTAATTGATACATCTAGTATAGAAAGCATACAAAAAGATATGTCTGATTTGCATGTTAGTTTTAGATCATTGAGTATTGAACATGCCAAAATTAAAGAATCACATGACCAACTCTTGAATAGAAATAAATTTCTTAAAGAGAGAATAATACAATTTGATGCTATTAAGTTTGAGTTAGATAAAACTCATCACATGATTGATGCTTTGAAAAAGAGGGAATATTACTTAGTCAAACAACTTGAACATGAACAGGCTAAGATAAAACAATGGAACCAATCCTTTAAAAAGCTGTCAGACTTGGTAGGTAGTCAAATGATAGGTCAAAAATCTGGTGTAGGTTATGATGAGTAACTAGGTAAGAAAACAAATATAGAAGAGATTTTTGAAGCTGCTAACTCAATGACTAACAAGCCAATTCCCATTAAAAGAATTAATTTTGTCTCACCAGTTATTGAACCTAAATTTATCAACACTCAAAGTCAACATGTCGCTGCAGTTATAAAGAACGATCAAAATTCAGTGAATACTGTTGAAAAGAGTGGAAGCAAAAGATTGAATATAAGATTCATGACCAAGACACAATTAAACAAGAAATTGGAAAATCTTACTAAGTCTAAGGTTGAAAAGTCAGTGGAGTCTAGCAGTGGAAGAAGGAATAGGAATGGAAAAATAGGCATCAATAAATATACTAATTATGCTAGAATGCCTGATGCTCCTAGAAAAACATGTCACATATGTGGAAATCCCAACCACATAGCTATACATTGTAGAAGTAAAAATAAAGTTCCTATAGTAGAGACTGCACCAACAAAGATAACTAAAGAAAAATCACCTGTAAAAAGGTTTAACCATCTTTGCAATAATTGTGAAAATTCTAAACTTGGCAGTCTCTCACCTTCAAGAAGCAAGACTATTGATTGTCCAATAAAAGTTAAAAATTCTAAAAGACAATCAACTCCATCTGAGTCAAGTCTTGATTCTAAAACTAGTGAGAAAGGACCCAAGAAAATCTGGGTCCCAAAAAATTCTAACTAGTTATTCTTACTGTGCAGGGCAAAAAGAAAAAATCATGGTACTTGGATAGTGGATGTTCAAGGCACATGACAGGAGACAAGTCCCTACTTAAACAATATGAAGAGAAGAGTGGCCCTAAAGCAACTGTTGGAGATGACAGAAAAGACCATACAAACAGCTATGACAATGTTGAGCATGGAGATGTCATCTTCACTGAGGTATCACTAGTTGATGGCTTAAAGCACAATCTGTTAAGTGTGAGTCAACTATGTGATAGAGGATTCTATGTCACCTTCATAGAAGATCAATGCCAGGTGTGTGACAAGGAATCTGGAAATGTGATATTGACAGGGAAAAGAAAAGGAAATTTGTACACTACAAACCTAATCTCTTCCACTGATCAAGTCACATGCCTATATAGTAAAGCCTCAGCTGATGAAAGTTAGCTTTGGCATAAGAAGCTCTCCCACTTAAACTTCAAAAACATTAACAATTTGGTGAGAAAAGGCTTGGAAGCTGGCATTCCTCAATTGGAATTTACATAAGAAGAGTTGTGTGATTCATGCCAGAAAGGAAAATAAAGAAGTGTGTCATTCAAGAGTAAATCAGCAACATCAATCATTGATCCTTTACAGTTATTACATATGGACTTATTTGGTCAAGTGAATGTGATGTCAATATTAAGAAACATATATGCTTTGGTTATAGTGGATGATCACACAAGGTATACTTGGGTAAAATACCTTCACTCAAAAGATGAAGCTGCTCAGTTGATTATTGATCATATCAAGAAAGTAGAAACTGAGTCAGGAAAAACAGTAAGGGTTATAAGAAGTGATAGAGGAACAAAATTCAAAAATACCCAAATAAATGAATTCTGCACTAAAAAAAGGGATATCTCATCAATTCTCAGCTCCAAGAACTCCTCCACAAAATGAAGTTGTTGAGAGAAAAAATAGAACCCTTATTGAAGCAGCAAGGACAATGCTAGAAGAATCAAAGCTTCCAACCTATTTTTGGGAGGAAACAATTAGTACTGTTTGCTTCACACAGAACAAGTCCTTGATCAACAAGACTCACAAAAAAACACCCTATGAGTTAATGACTGAGAGAAAACCAACTCTCAAGTTTTTGCATGTGTTTGGTTGTAAGTGCTTTGTTATGAGAGATTCATCAGAGACAAGAGGAAAATTTGATAGCAAATCTGGTGAAGCAATTTTCTTACGTTACTCTCTATCAAGCAAGGCATATAGAGTGTATAATCTAAGAACAAAGGTCATTGTGGAATCTATTCAAGTTGTTTTTGATGATAACAAGATTCCAGGAATGATTGGTCAAGGATTGCATGAAACTCTCAGATTTGAAAATGAATTGGATGCATGGATGGATCCATCAGAGACTGAAGAATTACTCCTAGATGACAATTTTCCTTCAATTAGTGAGGGGGAGTTAACGGTTGTGCATAAAGTACCAAGGACTAATACTTTATCAGAGACTAGAGTATTAGCATCTGATGGAACACAAGGGACTGGTAACACAAATGCATAATCAGAGACTATTAAAATCATCAGTCAAGATGAGACAAATAGCTCAAGGGGAGCTAATAATGAAGAAGTCACTGGTTTAGGGGGAGCAGTCTCTGATCCAACAATTAGATTGGACAATGTCAATCTAGAAAATGAAGCCTCATCCTCAAGATTAAATCTGCCACCTGTAAGACTATGGTTGAGAGATCATAAACCAGATTTAATTAGAGATTTAGAGGAAGGAGTCAAGATAAGAAGTGCAACACAAGATGAGTGTCTTTATCTCAGTTTTCTGTCAAAAATTGAGCCAAAGAAAATTGAAGAAGCACTTCAAGATCCTGACTGGGTAATAGCCATGCAGGAAGAATTAAACCAATTCACAAGGAATAAAGTCTGGAGATTGGTGCCCAAACCAAGGAATAGATCAATAGTTGGTACCAAGTGGGTCTTTAGGAACAACTTAGATGAAGCTGGTACAATCACAAGGAATAAAGAAAGATTGGTAGCAAAGGGTTATTCTCAAGAAAAAGGAATTGACTATGAAGAAACCTTTGCACCAGTTGCAAGACTTGAAGCAATAAGGATTTTCTTGGCATATGCAGCCTATAAAAACTTCAAGGTGTACCAGATGGATGTCAAAAGTGCTTTCTTGAATGGAAAGTTGGAAAAAGAGGTCTATGTTGAACAACCACCGAATTTTGTAGATCCCAAGTTTCCAAATCATGTCTACAGGTTAGATAAAGCATTTTATGGCTTAAAACAAGCACCCAGGGCCTGATATGATACTCTTTCTCAATTTTTAATTGAAAATAAATTTGTTAGAGGTATCATAGATAAAACACTTTTTTATAGAAAACAAGGTTCTGATTTAATACTTGTGCAAATATATGTGGATGATATTATATTTGGATCTACAAATGAAAAACTATGTGAAAGATTTTCAAAGCTGATGTAGTTTAGATATGAAATGAGTATGATGGGTGAGTTAACATTTTTCTTAGGATTACAGATAAAACAATCAATTGACGGAATTTTCATAAGTCAATCCAAGTACATCAGGGACTTACTAAGGAAATATGATGTAGTTGATTGTGTATCTGCAAAAACACCCATGGCTACAACCACTAAGCTAGATAAGGATACTAAAGGAAAGTAAATTGATATAACTAGCTATAGAGGCATGACAGGCTCACTTTTATATTTAATTGCAAGTAGACCTGATATAATGTTTGCTACATGCTTATGTGCAAGATTTCAAGCTGACTCTAAAGAGTCACATTTAATTGTTGTTAAAAGAATACTCAGATATCTAAAGGGTACCCCAAACCTTGGTTATGGTATCCTAAAGAATCTGATTTTAAACTAATTGGCTATTCAGATGCTGACTATGCAGGACGTAAGGTTGACAGAAAAAGCACAAGTGGAAGTTGCCAATTTCTTGGAGGTAGAATTGTTTCTTGGTTTAGCAAGAAATAAAATTCAGTGTCAACCTCAACGGCTGAAGCTGAATACATTGTAGTTGGGAGTTGCTGTGCTCAGATCCTGTGGATCAAAAATCAACTCCTAGACTATGGTATGTCATTATCCAAAATTCCTATTTATTGTGATAATACAATTGCCATAGCAATAACTGTAAATCTAGTATAGCATTCAAGAACAAAACATATAGATATACGACATCACTTCATTAGAGAACATGTTAGTGAAGGAACCATTGAATTGCACTGGGTTACAACTGATAAACAACTTGCTGACATATTCACAAAACCTTTAGATGAACCTACATTCATTAGGTTAGTCTATGAATTAGGTATGCTGAATTATGCTCCTAGAAATTGACAAAAACTTTAGAAACCAAGTTGTTAAGTTTTGAGAAGCTAGAATCCAATTTCTAGATTGAAGTTGTTCTTGATGAACAAAATCTTTTTTTAAAGCTAGAATTTAATTTCTGGAATGTATCTATATGTATAAATAGATCTTTTGTAGCTAATAATCATTATTTTGATTGTTGGATAACTCTGAAAAGTGAATGTAGCAGAGACTAGTTTAATTAAGTCTCTAAAGAAATTTGAGTGAGAGACTAAAATTAGTCTCTGATAGTTATTTTTAGTTAGTCTCTGACTAGTTAAAAATAACCTTTCGGAGACTAGTCAAACTTAGTCTCTGATAGTTGTTTTTAATTAGTCTCTCACTAGTTAAAAATAACCTATCGGAGACTAGTCAAACTTAGTCTCTGATAACTGTTTTTAATTAGTCTCCGACTAGTTAAAAATAACCTATCGGAGACTAGTCAAATTTAGTCTCTACTAATTAAAAATAACCTATCAGAGACCAATCTACTTTAGTCTCTGATAATTGAACGTGGCAGAGACTCGGGCAGTCTCTAATAAGGGGTAAATTGGTAATTCCTCATATACCCACGATCGAAAACCGTTCACTATCCTTTGAATTACAAATGTTTCTTACACTTTGATAAAAGTAAAATCAAACACAACTGCAATTTCATACACTCAAAGGACTTTCTCTCTCATATCTGTAAGATTTAACTCCTTTGCAAAGAATTTTTTCAAGTTTTTCACAGGTATCAACAATGGCATCCAAGACTGTGTGCTTCCAGTTCAGCGACTTTGACTTCATTAAAACCAACCATGCTGGAGTCTCCGAAAAAAATGAGTTTGAAGTGCAATACCATCCATTCGTGGATTTTCTTCAAGCTTCACCTCTGTCGCATGCCATTTATGACACTCCCACATAGGCCGTAGACATCATCACTGTCATGTGGTCCACTGCTATCATCAGGGATGAGAGTGAGGACTCTTATGTGGTAACCTTTAGTTTTGATAATGTCTCGTATAATATTAATCATGAAGTAATAAACAAAGCTTTAGATTTTCCTATTCATGATAACTTTGATCCTCCTGCCTCTGATGAGGAAATTTTTGCCATGTTTAAAACTTTGCATTATGATTATGAAATTGCATCCGTAGGCTCCATTACTAGACCTCATCTAAGGCAGGAATGGTCTTTGTTCTTTGACATTATCACTAAAGCATTCTCTTCTAAATGCAGTGGTTATGATGCCATCACTACACTCACTCAACAGATTGCATATAGTGTTTTGTATGATAGGCACATAAATCTAGGGCTGTTAATTCTACATAAGTTAATAGCTAAACTTAAAACTAGTGATAAAAATAAAATCTATTATGCTAGGTTTTTGACGATGATTGCAAAGTATCTGATTCCTAACCTAGATATTGCTAGTTTGCAAATAGTGCCAACAGTTATGCAGAGTAAACGCATATTCACTGATGTGAAGAAGAAGGCCGCAAAGGTAAAGGTTCCTCTTTCCTTCCCTCCTATCATGAGATCAACTCTCATAGATAGGTTTCCAACCATTATACTTCTTCTTATTTTGAGGATGTTGAGCAACAAACCAGAAATCCTGTTGATCCTCCAACACCTTCTTCACAACAACAATCTGCAGCCCCCTCCACAGTCTCTCAAAAGACCGTGGTTGTAAAAACAAAGAAAGCCACAAAGTTACCCATTAAAAGAAAAATAACAGAGGGTGACAGTGAGGCTGAGGGAGTAAAGGAAGCTGAGGTGGCTCCTCCGAGAAAGAAGAGGTTGATAACCTTAAGCCAAAAGCAATCCATTGTCTCTCAAAAGGCAATAGAGGTTCAAAGGAAAAACAACACTCTGTTAACATCCTCCCAAAAGGATGCTAACATTGAAGAAAGTTCCCAACCAGGAACAACAGGTATAGAGTCTGCACAACCCCCTATACATAAAAAGGGCCAAGTCCAAAGAGAGAGAAGATCGAAAAGAAAGAGTGACACAAGGAGTGCACACACAGAGTCTAGTTAACTTGATGCTCCTCAAACTTCTGTTCTTGAGGAGCAGCTAACACTCCAATCTATACATTCTCCTATCTCTTCTCCTATTCTTGATTCTTTAGAACTTGACAGTTCAAATTTTCTTGATTTTTTCCAAGAAGAGTCAACACTCCAGGTGACATAAGCTAAACTATTAGAGACTAGTTCTCACATGGACTAGTCGGAGACTAGTCAACCACCAAAGACTAGTTCTCCACCAAAGACTAATGCTTGTATCTCACAGGAGACTGACACACAAGAACCACTTGTCCAACATATAAGTGCAATCAGCTCTCTAACTCCTTCCTTGGAGAGATCCCTAACCACAGATATACAAAGGGAACCCCCTTTCCTTGGAGTCACAAATAATTGTTCTTTACCTCCTCCTTTTGTAGGACAGAGTGATACTACCCAAATGAGTGAGGCAGAGAGAATACTTAGTGAGAGTCAGACTCCTGACCTGGAAAAAGGAGAGAATCCGCAAACACTTGAGAGTCAAGCTTTAGACAGCTTGGAAAAAGGAGAGGTAGAGCAGCTGGATGTCCAACTCCAAGAAAAAGGTGAGGGAGTGAGCAAGGATGAGATCCTTGAACAAAATAATTGAGAAATAAATACATTCTCAGCAGGTGACTTTTTAAAGCCTATTGAACCCTCCACCAACATTGCAGCTCAAACAGAGGAAACTGCAGGAAGCTTACAGACAGGGGATGCAACTTTACAATTACTTGCTGACATGTCCAATGTTGATTTTGAGATGTTATATGGTCTTCAACAATGACAAGATCACATCTCCGCATTGAAGACAAGAATTGCACATGAACCTGAGTCTGTTGATATTAAAGAAGAGAATGTGGATGCTTGGCTGGATGCCAACTACACAAATTCTCTGGATGAAGCAGTTGCCCAATTACGGCAGGATTATTTGACCAACATAGGGTCTGGTGCAGATAAGGAATTGATCAAGCTTGACAAGAAACATACGAAGTTTAAGTACTTCATGATCACTGGTCTCAAGGCTGCACTTCAGCATGTTGAGTTTAAGATGGAGTTGGAAACTTACAAAATCAGACGATGCTATGAAGGCCACCTTCCCCAGAGAATGCTTAATTCCATTGATTCAAGATTAAAGGAACAATCTACCACTTAAAGGAGACTTCAAGCATTGGAATCAAACGACCACTCCATCATGCAGAAGCAAGACAAGTTTGATCTTGCTCTTCAACATCTCACATAAATTCTTGAAACATCCATACCAACACTGTTTACTACTTCTTCTAAGCCTTTAGATTCTGATGTCAAAAATGGGGGAGAGTAGTGGTCAGTCAAAAGCAAAAGAAGTTGTGTCTGAGAAAACAAGCTATGCTAGTTTGATGGCTAAATTTGTAAGAATTCAAGATGCCAAGAAAGATCTTGATGCAGCCATCAAGTCTAGCATTACAACACCAACAACAACAACAATAACAACAGTAGTTTCTCCTTCCATGCAATAATCCCAAGCACTCAAAAAGACAAAGGCAAGGGCATTCTAGTTGAGGATCCAAAGAAGACAAAGTCTACTCAACCAGGACAGCCTAAGCTGTTAGGGGACACCATGAAGACTGCTCACTTTCCCACTCCAATTGAGTTAATAGTGGATGGGAAAGTAGAGTTAGTTTATCCTCAGGAGCAAAAATTGATTGAAGCTGATGCATTGCTTGCTCAGAAACTGCAAGAGGAAGAGGAAATGGCTGCAGCTAGGGAGGAGGAAGAAGCAAAGAAAAAAGCCTTAATAATAAAGAAAACAAAAGCTTAAAAATCTGGTGAGATTAGAAGGAGAAATAAGGAGATTGAGCAGGCTGAGAGAAAGGCCAGGAGGAGGCCATTGATGAGTGAACCTCAAAAGAAATCTGAAACTGCTCTGGTGACTTTGTTTAAACCTCGACAATCTACATCAGTTTCGAGTAGTAAAATCTCCAAGATTGGGATGGCTAACACTTCTGAGTTAAAGGAAGCATTCAAGAAAAGTGCTAAGTCCATTAATCTGGAAAAGGATGGAAATAACAAGGAGTATCTCAAAGTCATTCAAAAAGATGGGGAGACTTTGCGTTTACATAAGCCAAGCTTGGAGATGAGGTCAGGTCATTCAATGACATGGAGTGGTTGTTGTCTGCTGTACCTGAAAATTTTGTGCCCAATTTGGAATTTAGGAGGCAGATTCAGAAGGAACTTGAAGAGATTGATTACATTGCCACGATTATATGCTCCTCCACTTCCATATGGGTTGTGGTATGAGAATTTTCACCAGGATATGATTTTCTTTGATTATGAAAAATAGATCAACATAGTAAGTCTAGGTGAACTTGAAGGATTCATTGCTTTTACCCAAAAATTCAATTGATAAAAATGAGATCAAGTTCAGAAAGCTGCTGGAAGATAAAGTCAAAGCAATTAACAAAAAGAAAGGGTGAAGTTGTAGTTGTTGATACTTATTTTTGAAGCCAGACTTATAGGATTTAAACATGAGTCTTGGTGAGCTGAATTTAGGAACGAAGATCTTAATTCAGTTAACATTTGTAGTTAGCATGTTCTTTAAATTTTTGATTTTAAGTTATTCTTGTAATTGTTGAGTTTTGACATCATCATCAACCTTGATTTATGTTTATCACTTTGATAATCATAAATAGGGAGAGATTGTTAGGTTTTATAACATTTGATGATGATTATAGTTAGAATACTTAGATATACAAATGTACAGTTAGTGCTAGTTTATAGCATTTGAATTTTTGTAGCTGGTAGTTTACTCTCTGATTCATGTAATTTATTTTTATATGAGAGTACGTTGATGTGTATTATAAGAGACTACCAGAACTGCATTAGAGAGTTCAACAAGTCAGAGATTATGTTTAGTCTATCGGAGACTAAGGGAAAAGCTTATCAGCGACTACAGCTTAACGCGTCAGAGACTACAGCTTAAAACGTCAGAGACTAAGTGTAAACCATCGAAGACTAAGATTAAAGCATCGGAGACTAAGCTTAAGTTGTCGGCGACTAAACAGTTGATCAGAGACTAAGGTTGAAGTAGTCCGAGACTAAAGTAAAATTATTCTCTGATGCAGTACAGAGTTCTATTTGAGTTAGAAGTTATCTTTGACATGGACATTGAGGAGTCATTGAAGATAAAGCCGGTATTACTATTCGAATTACATAGAGAAAACATATATTGAATAGGATTAGAAGCTGAATTATGTTTTTTTTTGATTTGGAAGCTGTAATTAATTTTACAGAGTTGTATTAGAAGCTGTATGTTTTCATAGATTTTTATATATACAGTACAGGAATTGAAGCTAATAATCGATTTGTGATTGTTAGAATTTGTAATCAATTGTTAATTAATAAAAGGAATCATTTATAAATTTATTTTTGTTTTTGTTCTTTATTTTCCGCAAGTTATATTACTTTAAAGAACAAGAACTTGATAAAAAGATTCTAAGAACTTGTATTCAACCCCCCTTCTACAAGTTCTAGGCTTTTTCACTGGGACAACAAAAACCAAATAGGTGATAGTACTACTAACCCTACGCAAGACCTTGTGAATCTTTTGAGTGAAGTATTTGGGAATTCTCAACCAAGCCCTCAACCTAATAACCCAACACATAGGCTTACTTTAAAGATTTTAAGGATCTAACATCCCTTTTGAGAAAAGGAATCTTGACATTGCCATCCTTTTGTCCCATCTTTAGATCTATTGATTGGTTGATGTAATCAATAGTCTCTGATACTAATTGTTTGTCCCTCGATAGATGCTTAAAGGATTTAAGGGGGGTGGGGTGGGGTGTTGAATACAAATCGTCAATTACTGCAACTTCTTTTTATTCTTTAAAAAGATAAACTTATTGAATACTAACGAATCTCAAGAATACAACATATATCAATCTTTTGCAACTTTTATTAACTAAGATTACACAAATATCTGATAATACAACAATTATCAGCTTCTGAACTTTGTTCGTGAAGAACAAATTCTACTCTAGAATATAAATCTTAGCTTCTCAAGTTTTACAATCTTGTTATGTTATATTTCTTAATATTTATCTCTTTGTGTATTTGATACAACTACTCTTTCTATAAATCAATTACAGCTCCTTCTTATATGAGTTAATTTTTTATCTAATCTGAATCTGAATATATATAAGTCTTTGACAACCTAATTCAGATTAGCTACCCAACTTTGTTTCCTGATGTGACTATGATCTTGAACTTAGTTGGCTTCTTATTTAACATCAAATCCTGTTAGATTTCTGTAGTGAAGGAAATCAATCCTGTTAGGTTTAGGATTGCTACAAACTCTGACCTTTCTTGTCCTTTTCAAACTCTAACAACTTGAAGTTCTAGTTTTGATTCAACCAACTTTTTTTTAACTTCAGAACTCTAATCGAATTAGAACTCTGCTACATCCCAGTCATTCACATGTCACATTCCATATACTCTAATAAACCTACAACTATTATTGAATATCCTCTGATAAATAGTTAACCTCTGCTATAGATTATCCTCTGATGGTTATGATTCTGTAGAATCTGCTCTAAATCATTTATCCTAGGTTGTAATCTTGACTTTTGATAAGTATTTAACCTCTATAGTTGTTAATTTATTTTGAAAACAGTGAAGGTGACTTAAGTTTTAAAATCAATATTACAAAATTTGAAAATCTTTGTCAATAACCATACATCACCATGGTTGTAAGGTTTTGACAATGGAAAGAGTGAAAGAATATTTTATGTTAGGAATTATAGCATTTAATGATGATGTATAAACACTTAGAATTGTTTGATTTGTCATTGTACATGTACCTGCAGTAGTGCACTATGAGAAACTACTATCAGAGACTACAAGGAATGCATTGGGAGAGTTCAATAAATGTTAAAGTTGGTCAAGCAAAAATAGCCTATCAGAGACTAAGTTTTGTCTATCGAAGACTAAGATTTAGCCTATCAGAGACTAAGAGTTAGTCTATTAGAGACTAAGGAATTAGCCTATCGAAGACTTAAGTTTTGCTTATCAGAGACTAAATTTAGCCTATCGAAGACTAAAAGTTAGAGACTAAGGAAATTAGCCTATCGGAGACTAAAATTTTAGCCTATTGGAGACTAAAATTTTAGCCAGTCGGAGACTAAAATATTAGCCTGTCGGAGACTAAAATTTTAGCTTGTCAGAGACTAAAATTTTAGCCTGTCAGAGACTAAAATTTTAGCATGTTGGAGACTAAGGTTTGATTAACTAGAGACTAATGTTGAAGCTACCAGAGACTAAGACAAGACTTTTTATTGCATTGAAGAGTGGTCAGGGGATGCAGCTGGTCAAAGAATAAAGCATCAAAGGATAAATATCCATGGATGATCAAAACAATAAACATCCACTAATGGATAAAACAACAGGAAACATTAGGGGATAGAATGTTCACTAAAATCAAGCTATCAGGAGATCATCAACAAAGCAAGCACCAATGTTCCACAAGGCACCAAACTTAAAGCCAAAGTTATTTACCTATCATCAGATTCTGAGCATCAGGGGATATATTTCTTGGCATCAAAGGACAAGTTCTCAGTGTCAGGGGACAAGTTCTCGGCGTCAAGGGATAAATTTCTCGACATCAGGGGACAAGTTCTCGGTATCATGGGATAAATTTCTCGGCATCAGGGGATAGTTTTCTCGTCATCAGGGGATGAGTTTCTCGGCACCAAAGACTGTCCATCAAGGGATAAATGATTAAAGACTAAAGATGACATATGAGATGACATATGGTTGAAAAAATTAAAGGCGGTGGAATTAAGATAAGGATGGTTCACCAATAAGGAGAGATTGGCTACCAAAGAAGCTTTAATAAAATAAGTTATACATACACACACATGAGTATAAAGACAATAGGTGTGAACACTACAAAAATAACTTATAGAGATAAGTTATAATTACATACAAGCATGCATATAAAGTTGCAAGTGTAAAACCTGCAAAGCCGCAAGTATGAAATACTGTAGAAATAACATATGGCAACTTAAAGAAGAAATTCATTGAAGTTGGACCAATAAAATCCTGAGAAGCCCACAGAGATAAGTTATATACTGCTAATAACTTATCTTAGGAGCTCCAAGAAGAAAATAAGGAGCTGGTGTAGTGAATATACACCAGAAAAGACACATAACTGGCGGGCATGCAAAGGAGGTTGTACAAAGAAGAATGTTGTGTGACAAAGTTGCAAGTACCAACGAACAACATAGATATTTTTGGTAACAGCTCATAATAGAAGCTTGGAGAACATCGAAGTTGTGTCTATAAATAGACACAGAACAACTGAGGTAAAGAGAGAAATTACTGAGAACTACAACAAGAACAAATCTTATCTCTGATCATATAGCAGCTATAATTATATTACAGAAAGTGTAGCAAGTTTTTTTTCACAACTTGAGTGTAGCAAGATTTTCATAACTTGAAAGAAGCTAGAAATCATTTTTCTAGAGTGCAACTGTTATTTTAAAAAGAGATTGTCGGCAGCTGGTAATCACTACCAAAAAGAATTGTAAAGATTCAAATTGATTAACAATAAAATACATATTGTTGATTAATATTCATATCTTGCAATTTGCTTTACTATTTCACTTGTTATATTTTTTCAGTAAAGTTATTTTAACTGATCTTAAGTTTTAAACTGCACTAAACAGTTTAATTCAAAGAAAAGTTAGTAATTGTATTCAACCCCCCCTCCTCCCCGTCCCCCCTTCTATAATTTCTCCTCCATGGGACAAACATTTTCTCTGAGTATTTTTGCAATCATTTGATTATGAAGAGAAAAAAATTGACATGGAATGCTTTGAGCTTTTATAAAAATCTTTGGAGGCAGAGTTGTTCACCAAAAATTAAAAAACTTGGTTTATGTATTCATCAACACTAAACAATATGCACAACTCATCAAAACTCATTTTTGAAAGTATATTTCTTTGTTTCATTTTCAGAACTTTGTAGATTGTGTTTTTTGAGACATGAAGTTCTTGACCTTGGATGATGAATGAGAATTGAGGGATTTCCTTTGTGCATCTTATGATTAAGATAAAACTCTGTTATGAATTTGGTGTCTCAAATTTTTATTCAGTTTTGGATTTTATAGTTTTCCTATTTCTCTTATAGTTCAAGGTTGTCCCTGTTCTGGTTAAACTTGGTTTTATTTCCTATCCATTGTCAACTAGGCTTATGTGGCTAAATAGACATTGGGAACTTATTCCTTATAACCATTGAGAGCAATAGATTGAGAGATACACGTTGTGAGAAATATTGATTGAGCTTTGTGTAGTGAGTCATCTTGTAATTCTTCTCATATTAATGATTTTTTCTCCTCTGTACCTTGACTTTTTCCGTTTTGAGTTTTTCATGTAAATTCTTATGTTCTTGTTTATGTTTGATTACTTTTATTGTTGATTGCTTGGTTGTTTCTACGTTGCATATCATACCTGTATATTTTACACCAAATTGGTATCAAGCTAAAGCTTGGTTAAGAAAAATGGTGATATGGCTTCAAGTAGTTCAAGGACAAAATATGACATAGACAAGTTCGATTATAATTCTTGTTTTAGTTTATATCAAGTTGGAACGAAGGTAGTACTAACCCAACAAGGGTTGCACAAGGCAATAGTTGGGAAACCTATGATGCTATGTGTGACGGCCCCAAAAATCCTTTACCGGACTCCGGGCACCGTCAAAATTGACAAAAGAACAAAAACAACATCCAAGCATACGTATCATTAAATAAGGGAAGTAAATTGTATTCTCTATTACAATCATCTGAAAATAATTCTAACAGCGGAAGTCCATGGGGGCCCACACAGGCTTTACAATCTAAACAATTCAAAAATTGTCTTACGCTTCACTTTTCCAAAAAAAAGAATTAACAATCCACAAGAGGGCAATGAGAAAACGTTCACTATGCCAACCTTCCCTTGCCTTTAGCAGACGGCTCAGCCTTCTCATCATAACCTGTAAAACATTATATAATAGCAACATGAGCGATTTATGCCCGCAAGTATGTAATCAAGTGTTGGCGGCTTTGAAATGAGAGAAATTTTCTTGGCTTAAGTGTTTATGAGGATTGGACGGGAACAATGTCCACACCTCTAAATACTTCAAAGAAAATATATATATATGGCTCCCAGGGTCCCCGAATGATAACGATGGATCGACCCTTTACTTGAAAGAAATCTTGAATTGTTCATCTGCCCTCTCTTCATCAAATAGTGCGTCACCTGGCCAGCTTGACCACTATCTGACTTCATCTCTTCATCAAACGACATATCAGCTGACCAGCCTGATCGTTTGACTTCATCATCATGACATACGTATTTAAAGCAAAATCTTTAATCTGCGAGGGTTCGGTTACCGATGCCTCAGTTTTCGTTCCCTATCATCCTTAGGCCTAGGGTGCCAGGTAGATGCAACCCATTAGCCTCTAGTTACCCACACAGATAAACATTACAAGTTTGGGGTAAGAAGAATCTAAGTTCTGTTATATCCGTATAAGATTTACTTTGGCGCGTTAGTGAATTTGAATGACTAATGTCCGCCCAAAGAATGCTTGATTCTAGAACAACATTTTCACGTACGTCGGATCAAGAGATCATACATTACTTAACTTTGAAGAAAATTTAATCATGAGTATTGTCATAAAAATATCTTGGATACATTATGCATATCGAAGGAATGATCATGCATATTAATTGAAAGAAAATAGAGTGAGTATATACTTGCCTTGGTCCTTAGCTAAAAATATCAAACTCAAATCACTTGTGAGTGGGACACTCTGTAAAACATGCATAGAACAATGAGAAATCTATATTTTTGATAAAAATATATGAGAAAAGATGCACATGTGATGTCCGTGATCTTTTTAAATGTCTAAATTGACATTCTGAACCTTTGAGGTTTAAATGAATAATTAAGAACATCTTAACATAATTTAAGAAAATAATATTTTATACTTTCAAGGAAAACTGTGCATTAGTGGGTAAACATCAAAGCATGAAAAGTGGTCATCAGGGGATAATCATCCGTCAAGGGATGACTGATCATCGGTGGATACACTATCCGTCAGGGGATGTTTCCTCGGCCATCAAGGAATAAAATTTGTTCATCGCCGAACTCGTCGGGTGGTAGCTTTGACTATCGCCAAATCTTTGGCTGTCAAGGAATGGTCTTGTTCATCGCCAAACTCGTCGGGTGACAACTTGTTCAGCGCCGAACTCTCTAAGCCATCACCAAACTCAGTTGGCTATCGCCAAACTCCTCGGGGACTAATATCTTTAACCATCAGAGACTAACATATTTTTGCCCATCAGAGACTACGGATGACGTCATTAGGGACTAAGCTTAGCATGTCGGAGACTAAGGCTGACGTCATTAGAGACTAACGTTAACTCGTCATAGACTAATGTTAACTCGTTAGAGACTAATGTTATCTCGTTAGAGACTAACATATCTCATCAGAGACTAACACATCTCATCAGAGACTAACTCATACACTGTCGGAGACTTACTTGGAGTCTCCCAGGGACTATTTTATAGGGTCAGAGACTAACTCCAACCCGTCGAAGACTATGTTTAGAACTTGTCTCAGGTACAGTGGTGTCTTCCTCACTCCTCCATGGGTGGTGTTCTCACCAGGTGACCAAGACCATGACTAGGGAAACTCTTAACATCTCATTTGTAGTAAGTAACCTTCTCATCGTCTACCATAGCTCATAGATGCTACTAAACCTCAAGGACTCAGGTTGAGGAAAACTCAGGCATGGTGTTTTCACTATTGATAAAAAGGAATGTTTGGTAGTTAAAGGTTGTTCACCAAGTGGTTAAAGAGGATAGCTTTTGAAATAAAAGCATGCATTAAGTCATACTTTTGAAAGTGAATGAACCTAGTATGCTCCCAAACATGGCATGCATAATAGAACAAAAAGCGCAGAAACAGAGCAGAGCTTTAGTATAGTGTTCTTACCTTTCTGGCTGCAGAGAAGAAGTTAAAAACTTGGTTTGTTTTCTGAGAAAGACAGTTGTTCCTCGAGAGTGAACCTGTGTTTTAGGGTGGTTTGTTGTATAGAAAATTTATGAAAGTGGGGCTAGGGTTGTACCAGTACGATATATATATATCTCACTTGTAGAGTAACAAGAGTTGTTGGTTTATTTGGGAAAATATATTTCAACCATTGACTGAGAAAAGAAATAACAAGCTTTAGAAAGAAGTGATAGGTGAGAAAGGGTGGATGTAACAGTTGCTAAAGTCAGTCAATCATCAATCATAGCCAACAATCCAGTGTACTGTTGGAGTATATTAGCTGGTTTGACGGTCACGTGCTCTCAATCCTGACATAGTACAATTAATACTCTTGTTTCACTGTCGTCTTTGGTTTAAAAAGGGGTACTGTAGTGTGAAAGCCTTCCCCATGTGAGAAAGTATATACTTACTCTTGAAAAGTACTTGAATACAATATAAATAAAAATATGATAATAATAAAATAATCATTAAAGGGGTTTGAGTTCAAAAATATACTTAAAAACTTTTGGACATCACATTGCTATAAGATTTTCTTTAAAATATGAATTTATTATTCACACCCAAAATAATAACAATATAAAATAGGAAAAAAAATAATTTAAACCTTCATACATGAAATTAATCATAAAGTGAAATAAATCATACAACAAAATTCATCTTATTTTTTGGATTCTCATATCCTCCCCCCTTTAAAATAAGTTTCGTCCTCCAAACTTGACTAGTGAAAAAGATGGGGGTACTTTTATATCATCATTTCTTCTAACTCCCACGTTGCTTCTTCAACATTGTGATTCCTCCATAATACTTTCACAAAGGGAATCTCCTTATTTCTTAGAATCTTAACTTGTCGATCCAAGATTTGCACTGGAATCTCTTCATAGCGCAAATTTGGCTGAAGATCAATTGGTTGGTAATCAATGATGCCTTCATGATTCCCTTTATAAGGTCGAAGTACTGACACATGAAAAATATCATGCACGTGTCCCAAGGCTGGGGGTAGTGCCAACCGATAGGCTACTTCGCCAATGCATCGAAGTATCTCAAAAGGCCCAATGTAGCGGAGGCTTAGTTTCCCTTTCCGTCCGAAACACATGGCGCCCTTCCATGGCAAAATTTTTAGCAGTGCATGACCTCTGACTTCAAATGTTTGATCCTTCCGATGTCGATTTGCGTACTGCTTCTGTCGGTCTTGTGTAGCTTTCATTCTCTGTCAGATGACTTTGATTGCATCTTTGGTCTATTGAACCATCTCTGGTCCCTCAAGTCTTCTTTCTTTGACTTCGTTCCAAAATAACGGTGTTCTGCACTTTCTACCATATAGAGCTTCAAACGGGGCCATACCGATGCTTGCGTGGAAACTGTTGTTGTAGGCGAATTCGATGAGCAGTAGGTGTTCATCCTAGTTACCACCAAAGTCTAATGAACACACTCTCAACATGTTTTCCAAGGTTTGAATTGTCCATTCAGATTGCCCCTCAGTGTGTGGGTGGAAGGCAGTACTCGTATCCAATCGCATCCCCAGATAGTCTTAAAAGTTGTGCCAAAATCTAGACGTGAAGCGCAGATCTCGATCTGACACAATCGAGATTGGTACTCCATGTCGACTTAGAATCTCCTTCACATACAACTTGACTAATTGATCCATCTTGTAATTATCCTTGATGGGCAAAAAGTGAGCAGACTTGGTTAATCTATCCACTATTACCCATATTGTGTTAGCTCCCTTCAGTGACGTTGGTAGTCCAACAACGAAGTCCATTGTGATGTATTTTCATTTCCATTATGGGATATCCAACGATTGTAGCAGTCCACTCGGCTTTTGATGTTCAGCTTTGACCCTTTGACAAGTGAGGCACATACTGACCCATTCAGCTATCTCTCTCTTCATGTTCGGCCACCAGAAGTTCTGCTTCAAGTCTTGATACATCTTTTTCCCTCTTGGATGTACAGAGAATCTGGAATTGTGAGTTTCTTGTAGTAATTCTCTTTTCAATTCTACCTTGGCCGAAATCTAGATTCTGTCCTCAAATCTCATTAAACTGTCTTCATGGATTCGACATTTTCCATCTTCTCCTCTGATCAACTTTTCTCTTTCTTCTGCGAAGTCCTCTTGAGTTGTCTTGATCATGTCCAATAGTTGCGGTCTCGCTCTGACTTCTTCTTCGATTTCCCGTCTTTGCCTTGTTGTGATAATGTTTAGTTGTAACCTCTCCAAATCCATCCTTACCTCTTCCTGAACTGTCATCACGTCAGATTTCTCCCGTCTACTTAGGGCATCAGCTACCATGTTTGCTTTACCAGGATGATAGTTGATTGAGTAGTCATAGTCCTTGATCAATTCCAACCATCGCCTTTGTCTCATGTTCAGCTCTTTCTGTGTGAAGATATACTTCAGGCTCTTATGGTCGGTATAGATCTCACACTTCTCCTCGTATAAGTAGTGTCTTCAAATCTTTAAGGCAAAGACGATAGTGGCTAACTCCATGTCGTGAGCAAGATATCGTTTCTCGCAGTCCTTTAATTGTCGAGATGCATAGGCAATGACTTTGCCATGCTGCATCAGGACAGCTCCTAGTCCATTCGGTAAATTTAGCACTGGCGTAGTAGTCAACATTTTCTTCAGCTCCTGGAAACTTTTTTCACATTCTGGGGTCCATATATACTTTACCGTCATCCTTGTCAAATTTGTCAATGGAATTGCCAATTTCGAGAAATCCTGAACGAATCTGCGGTAATAGCCTGCTAATCCCAAAAAGCTCTATACTTCGGTAGGAGTCTTTGGTCGCGGCCAATGAGTGATTGCTTCAATCTTCATGGGGTCCACAGACACGCCATGCTCGTTGATCAGGTGACCAAAAAATTTCACCTCTCAAAGCTAGAATTCGTACTTCAAGAATTTGGCATAGAGTCTTTCACGTCTCAACGTCTCCAATGCCATTCTCCAATGCTCGGTGTGTTCTTCTTCTATCTTGGAGTATATGAGAATGTCATCTATGAACACGATGATGAACTTGTCTAGTTATGGCTTGAAAAATCTATTCATCAGATCTATGTAAGTAGCTGGGGCATTAGTGAGCCTGAATGGCATTACCAGGAATTCGTAATGGCCATACCGAGTCCTAAATGCCGACTTGGAGATGTCTTCAGTTTTGATCTTCAGTTGATGATATCCCGACCTCAGGTCGATTTTCGAGAAGTACTTTTGCATCCTTGAGTTGGTCAAATAAGTCATCGATCCTTGGTAGTGGATATCGATTCTTTACTGTCACCTTGTTTAATTCTCTGTAATCAATGCATAGTCTCATTGATCCATATTTCTTCTTCACAAACAGAATAGGCGCTCCCCACTGCGAAACGCTTGGTCTGATGAATCCTCGATCTAACAATTCTTGCAACTGAGCCATAAGTTCTTTCAATTCAGTAAGGGCCATCCTGTAAGGATCTTTTGAAAACGGAGCAATCCCTGGTACTAGCTCGATCCCAAACTCTACTTATTTGTCTGGCAGTAGTCCTGACAACTCTTCCGAAAACAAATCTCCAAAATCCCTCACAATAGGGATATCTTCTATCCTTGGTGCTTCCTTCTTGGCATCATGCACATAGGCCAACAATGCCTCACATCCTTTGCGCATCATCCTCTTAGATTTTATCATGGTAAGGAAGTGAGATGACTTGACGGTCTTACTTCCGTGAAACAACACCTTCTTGTTTGAAAGTCTTCTCAAGGAAACCTTCTTCCTCAAACAATCTATACTAGCTTGGTACTTATACAACCAGTCCATGCCTAATATCATGTCAAATTCTCCCAAAGGAAAAGGTATTAAGTTAGCAAGTAGGTTATGCTTGCCTATCTTTACATTGCAGCCAGATAGCACATTAAGAACAGTGAGGGCTTCTTGGTTGGCTACTGTGACTTTTAGAGGTACTTCTAGGCGTTTAGGAGCCATATTAAGGTCTTTAAGCAAGTGTTCAGCTATAAAAGACTTGGTCGCACCAAAATCAAATAAGGTGTGCACTTGAATTGAATTAACTAGTAGCGTACCTATCACTACATCGTCGGACCTCAGTGCATCCTGGACAGTCATGTTGAAGGTCCTAGCTTGTGGACGGACTGGTATAGCGTTTGCCCCGGAAAGTGGCAGCTTTCCCATGCTTTTCTTCTGTGGGCAATTTGGATAAATTTGCCCTTCTATGCCACATGTATAACATGTCCTTACAGTCACCAAAGTGCGACTAGTGCCTTGGGGGTCTAGGTTGTTGTTGTTGATGCTGCTGCTGTGGATGGTATTCCAATCTGGCAGTAGCGATTGTCTGATTTGGGCAATTCAGCGAGAAGTGTCCGGGCTGGTGGCATTTATAACACGTGTTTGTGCCCTTCAGACATGGGGAAGTCCCATGATTCCTTCCACAATTGACACAAACGGTGCCTCTCTTCTTGTTGTCTCCCTCGCTGCTATTATCAAAGTTCCCCTTCCTTTTATTATCACTTTGGTTCACCCCTTCTTCCTGCTTTATCCTCACCACACTTGCATGAAGTCTTCCGATTCGTCCACCATTTCCTCTGTTGTCCTGGTGGTGGCAGTTGTTGGTTACCTTCTTCTTCCCATCCTTTCGGTTCTCCCGGTTGAATTCTATGAGCGTTTTGCCACTTCTTTCGGCAACTTTTGTCCTTTGAACAACCTCTGCGTAGGTGTCCAAGCATAGAACAATAATCTTGTCTTGAAGCCATGGGTTCAAACTGTATTCGAACCTCCTTGCTTTCCTCCTCTTGGTATCCACTAGATGTGGAACGTACCTCTGGAGCTCATTGAATTTCCTCTCGTATTCCTCCACCGTCATACTTCCCTGTTTTAGTTCGAGGAACTGCATTTCAAGATTGTCGGCAGCGCTGATCGGAAAGTACTGGCTGTTGAAGATCTCCTTGAATTCTTCCCAGGTGAAGCCTTGATCAGTTGTTTCCTCTCCTCTGACAGCTAGTTTCTTGGCCAATTCTAACCGTTCTATGGCTTCCCACTAGTAATTTGTTTTTCCTTTCAGTAAGTATGTGGCATATTCAATCTTGAGGTCTTCATTTACCCCCAGAAATTCAGAAGGCCTTCTCAACTTCCTTAATCCATGTTTGAGCAACAGTGGGACCTCCTTCACTGTTGAAAGTAGGCGGATAGCAATTCGTAAAGTCCTTAAATGTTACCCTCCTAGGTTGTACTTGCAGTGGGTTGTTATTCTGTTCAGCTGCTTCTCTAATCATGTTCATTAGCATGGTGATGGGATTGTCCTGGTTTCCATTATTTCGAGTGTCATTTAGGTTGATACTTCCTTGATCGTCTCAACCAT
Organism: Centella asiatica; assembly: GCA_014636745.2. Lineage (NCBI taxonomy): Eukaryota > Viridiplantae > Streptophyta > Magnoliopsida > Apiales > Apiaceae > Centella > Centella asiatica. The sequence goes on along the minus strand of CM025780.1, from coordinate 17,397,365 downwards.
CCGCATTACGGTTGGCGTTGGTGTTCTTGGCTCGGGTAGTTCGTGGTCTTCGCATTGGATGCATTCTCTACAAGTGAGAAAAGAAACAATTAATGTCCATAGCCTTTTTTCCTTCTTTCATTCTTCCATCGAAAGAGAGAAATCATGCAACACATATAAACTCATAACATGGCAATTTAGATGTATTCGTAAATAATTTGTCCACAACTCGCAGAAGTTTAAAGGATGAAGTTCCCATAATATTAATAATATCAAGAGGGGTACAAAAGTGGGAATTACAATATCACTTCAACACTGGCAGAGCTTTGATTGATAACTATGGGAGCCATGCCAAAATATACTTATGGCTACCGTAGCTATTATAAAAAAAGAAGAAAAATCAGCTCTGAAGCCCAAATACAAAACATGAGGCTTGAATTAGCACTATAGAAATATTTTTAATACAAGGCCTCGTGATCTAGTTCTTCCATCATTCTGCGCGCATAGTGGCACGCTTCCTCGACCTTTTCCACAAGGTCTTGCATCAGACGATCCTGGTCGGCTGCAGTGGGGTGCGGGAGCCTGAGGTAGTTATAGACATAGCTCTCTTGTCCTCCAAGTTTCCACAGTGAGTTGCCTACAAAAATATCTCTAATATTCTTTGGTAATTACAGCTCTGCCACATAACTTCTCCTTTTTGCATGACCTTTCTTGCACGCCAACCTCTTATGTAACATCTCTGGTGTATTAGCACCCCAGCTTCCTGAATTTCCTCTTTGAGTTCCCATGATAAGTTATCTCTGCAATGAATAATTTATCTCTATGAGCTTCCTAGATCTTTGTAGGCTTCTCTGATTGCAGTAGTCTTTGGATCCCATTGTCTGGGAAGAGCTCTCAGAAATCTGTGATTCACTTGAAGCACAGAATAATCCAGGCCATTGCTAGATAAATCATTAATTAATTGGATGAATCTCCTATATAGATTAACAAGAGATTCACCATCCTTGCCAATAAACAACTCATATTGTTGAATTAACAGGAATTGCTTGTTTAGCTTGATTTGGTCATTCCTTTCACATAGGATAGTGAGCTTGTCCCAAACGTCCTTGGATGTTTTTCACTTCATAACTTTGTAAAGCATGTTGTTATCAAGTGTTGTGATAAGGATATCTCTGACCTTCTTATCCTTGGCAGCCTCCTCCTTTTCTGATTGAGTAAATTCTTTTGGAGTTTTTGCTTCATATTTGTCGAGTGCAGTAACTCCATGTTAGAGATAAATGATGATGATGATGATTATGTAATAAATTGTGCAACTGTAAATACTTGAGGTATTTTATAAACCTTAAGATCAACACAAGTTTTGTATCCACTGATGATAAGTTAATTCATCAGTGGATAGTTAATAATTTCACAAGACAAGTCAGAAAACAGGAACATTCAAAGGACTTGACAAAGTGAAGGAGAATGTCTGATGCTACTTGTAAGCAAAGGAAGTATTCCGCACATTAGAAATTCTAAATCAAAGTTACGTTGATTAAGTACCATCAGGGGGAACTCACCAGGGGAACCCATCAGGGGGGAACTCATCAGGGGGAACCTATCAGGGGAACCCATCAGGGGGAAACCCGTCAGGGGAACCCATCAGGGGAACCCATCAGGGGAACCAGTCAGGGGATGACAAGGGCAGACCAATTCGTCAGTGACACACTTCGGGACATATGAGTGTCAGGCAAACCCATCAGGGTAACCTATCAGGGAGAATGACCAACATGACATCAGTGGAAGCCATCAGTGTATGAAGTCAGCTATAACCATCAGGGTCAAGAAGCACTGAGTATAACTCAAGTGAAGGACGAAGCCCTGATCAAGGCAATAAGCATCAGGGGATCCAGAAGCACTGATCAAAGTCCGTCAGGGCTAGCAGTCAGTGGATCGAAATAATGACTGACCGAGATCACAACTTCTGTCAAAGTGTCAGTGAGAACTAAGGACACATCTTGAAATGATACCCTCCAAAGGTCCAACAGTCTGCTAGTTCTTTGATGAGCCATCAACTGACGCATCATAGTGGTATTACGTGTTGCCAACTCTGATTGTGTCATACAAATTCTACGTTGAAGGTAATAACAGAATCCATTTGGAAAAGGCAAAGGTACTGAATTTTCTGGTGGTGGTATTGCAGGTGCAACATTTGGTAGGGTAGCTGGGGTAGAAACAGCATGTGGAGTGGCTGACACCGTAGGTAATGTATGCCTATCAGCAAGGAAACCTCTTATTTGGGAAGGATCTAAAGTTGGAGAATCTGTTTGATCATAGGGTGAGGAAGGATTCTTCATGTGAACTGAGAAACTTGACCCCTCAAATGGGTTAGTTGGGTTTTGTTTAGCTCCCTTAGGTTTTGCAGACTCCTTAACATGTTCATCAGAACCTCTAGGTATTTCAAAATGAAAAACCTGAGTTGGTTTATTCACTCTCTTACGAGGTGTCACTTGCCAACATACACCTGCCCTCCCTTGGTTGGCATCCAACATATGATGTTTACCCGGCTTGCCAGGTCGAGCAATATTACTACTAGGGATATGTTCCTGCTCTGAACTTTTAATCATAGGTGCCTTGCCCTTATCTACATATCCGGGAGTAGGAGGATTCATCTATAAAAGAAACATAACTTAAATCAATGTCAACTTAACATTTATAATAAGGGTCTATCATATATAATATTACTGCAGCAGAATATACAATGTATTCAGCATTAATTAATCTATCTTATAACCTTATATCTTATCTAATAACTCATAAACAACCGAGACTCAACTTAGACATCTATCTTTTATTCAGTTCTCCTTATCCTTTCAGTCATTTCCTTACTTTACTAAATCCTAATTTCTATTTTCTAGCAGAGAACAGGTCTCATAGCTGGTGCCTGGCTGCTGTTGCTCTGATACCAACTGTGGCGCCCCCGAAAATCCCCCAAGCCGGGCCCCGGACACTGTCAGCGATTTGGGTGACAGTCCCCGAGATCCCCAGGCTGGAACCCCGGGCTGCACTAGAAAACTACAACATAACAGCAAAACAAAAAGAACACAGCCAAGCCTTAACAACATACCTGTGGGAAATATATTCCCAAAAACAATACATTATTACAACATCTTAAGGTCCACATCATCTTACAAAACCTCAAAGTTTGAAAATAAACAAGCTGCAGCGGAAATAAAACTTTAGAGGCTCATATGGCCTTACAACTATAACACTCTTAAGCCATTCTCTCTTTCTCTTTCTTAGGGGACTCAGCCTTTACGACATAACCTGAAAAACATTCATAGCATTCCACATGAGCGTTTACGCTCAGCAAGTATATAATCATAAGCAAAAAGATTCAGATAAAAGCTTTAATATTCATTGAGGTTGGACGAAGCAATGTCAAAACCTCTTGATAAAACAATAAACATATATCATCTAGGGTTCCCGAGTGATTCAATGGGTTATCCCTCTTTAACAAATAAACCTTGATTCTCCCTCTCTTCGTCAGATAATGCATCACCTGACCAGACTGATCATTATCTGACTTCCATACATAATTAAATTTAATCCCAGCTGGTCAGCCTGGTCGTTTGATTCATCATTTGACATACGTAGTCCTTCGCAGAAAGCATATGGTCTGCGGAACAAGAATCTCATTACCGATGCCTTGCCTCGGTTTAACATTCTTTATCATCATTGGCTAGAATACCAGGCGAAAGTATTCAACAGCCCCTTAACTTTCCATATGGATATATCTTCTTGTAAACATTTTCTCAATTTTGAATAGCCTTGACGTGCTAATCAATTAAAAGCAGCGACTGCCAACAACACATATTGGCGTGCTCAACAATTAAAAGACAGTGATCATCACAGGCGAAACTATATATCCATACAGAAGTTACTTGGGTGTGCATACAAGTCCATGACTTGCAACACCCAAACATCATCTTTATCATCATTTGGTGTGCTAGGAAAATTTAAACAGCTAGCAACCACCCAATAACTCATAGTTCAAATATCATCATCTTTTCACGTACGTCGGATTCAATGATCGTACGTTACTTAATAATAAAAGAATTCAGCATCATGCATAGGCATTAGCATCATTCATTTACGTAAATCGAATCAATGATTCTACATAATCAGTAAGAAAGAAAGTGGAATGAATATATACTTGCCTTGATCCTTAGCTAGATTCACTATATCGATTGAAAAAGGTTTCTGCATAACATCATTGTGGGTATATCATGAGAAATCCATACTTAATAGATAGCTATTCATATAGAAAATGGTTATCGGGGCATGATGTTGCCCATCGGGGAAAATTTCACTCGTCAGAGACTATAAAACCCATCAGAGACGGCTGACGTCATCTTTACTCATCGGAGACTAAGGGTGACGTCATCATCAGAGACTAATATTTTATCAGGGACTGATGACGTCATCTTAACCCTATCGGGGACTAAGGGTGACGTCATCGGAGACTAATATTTCATCAGGGACTGATGACATCATCTTAACCCTATCGGGGACTAAGGGTGACGTCATCGGAGACTAATATTCCTTCATCAGAGACTAACATCAACACAGTCGGGGACTACTGCTGACGTCATCAGAGACTAACATCAACACAGTCGGGGACTATTGCTGACGTCATTAGAGACTAAGAACGTCTCATTAGAGACTAAGAACATCTCATCAGAGACTAAGTTGAACCTCGTCTCAGATACAGGGTCGTCTTCCTCACTTCTCCAAGGGTGGTAATCTCAATCACAACTCCATAAATCAACTCTCAACATGCTTTAAGCTATGAGCAACACTTCTAGACACAAAAGAATATAATCCTTTCGTAAAGACTTGCTCCTACAGCTAAACTTCTCGGGTACCAAGCAAAAAGAAAGGCAAAAAGGAAACTTAAAATTCTTACCTCCTGGGTTGACGAAAGAGATCAAAGCTTGTTTAAAAGTGATTGTCCAAAGGGAATAACTTGAAATTAAACGGAGTGGGTAGGTTTAAGGAAGAACTTTAGAAAAGAAAATCTTTAGAAAAGAGACTGAAATGTTCCTCTGAATGAGATATTTATAGGAGGCTGAGATTAAGTATTGAAATAACGTGATTGGTTAAACCTGACGGTAAAAACGGCTGCTCATCATGATTCTTAGCAGCTAAGCATATGCAATAAGCTTGTTGTCCTTCATGCACATAAGCCAGCTATTAAAGCAACTTACTAATCAAAATAACATATGTACACAATGATGTCATCATACTTAGGCTCTTAAGTCCTTCATGAGATTTACCCAATCTGGATGCAAAGCTTCTACAAACAATTACGGATGTCACCAAACATAAACATCATTGCTTATCCTTGCAACCAACAACAATAACCCCTTTAATGGGTCCAAAAATATTTAGACATTCAAAAACATCATTAACTATACAAGTTATTATCTAAAGTAAAATAAAATAAAATATGAATAAATAAATTATTTATAGATGAACAAAATTTCCAGGTCAGAATCCTTTGACCACTTATTTTTCTAATGCTCCTACTCTCTTAAAATAGCTCATGCCATTTTCCGAAAAGCTGGTTGGTTTGGTTCCAATTTTAATTGGTCCGAGCTCATACACAATATCAGTTCTTTAAACTCTAACTCCTTTAGAAATCAGCTGGTTTGGTTCAGTTTCAACAATATTGTCTACCACATTTGGTCCGTGAGAAATGACAGGATGCATGGTAAAGCTGGTAGAAACCCGCTTGACCTTGTAGCTGAAATTCTCATTATTATCAAAAGTAGGCTGGTCTCTCATGTAAAATTTAGGAGAAGTATGTAAGTATGTAAGTATGTAAGTTTGTAAGTTTGTAAGTTGTATGATGCCAGTTGCTTGTTGTTGGCTGCTGCTGCTGCTGGTTTTGTATTCATGTTGCTGCTTGATTCAGGAGAGTAATTGCCTTTGGAGGATTTTCCGATTTGAGGGTTTTTACCTTATGCTTCAACTCTCTGTTCTTTGTTCTGTATTGGTGGGTTATGTTTGTTCTTTTTGGCTGCTGCAAAGTGCTTCTACTGCTGTTTGCTACTGCTGCTAATATCTGCTGCTGCTGTTTACTGCTGCTGCATACTGCAGCTGGTTTAATGTTGTTTACTGCTGCTGCATACTGTTTCTGCTGGATTCAGGAGTCTTCTTGCTGCACTTCAGAGGACCCTAGCCAGCGAAGGATTTACCGTCAGAGGGATTATTACTTGGTCTCCTTGTATCAGCAGACTTGATTGCTTTGTGTTTATGCTCATAGTTTTTGGCTTGTTTTCCCTAGCTAGCGAGATGTGCTAGTAGGTCGAGGGGGATGCCTCTCGTTAATTTTGTATTTTCTTTCCTTTTATATATTTCCGCAATTTAGCAAAAAAAAAAAAAATTTCCAAGTCATCACATCAGGAGGATGGATGCTGAGCAACTAACACTAATCAAGAAAATAGTGCCAAACTCAACAGTGCAGTTAGTTATAAGGGATGTTCCCCATGTAAAAGGATTCAAAAAATATGCAAAGATGATCACAAACCCCATGGGTGTGGAGTTCAAAAATTCAAAAGGGAAGATTGTCACCTTTTACTGGTTATAACTTGTTGCAGTCAACTTGCAAGAGATCAGATCTGTACTTGAAGCTCTAGAATCCATCAGGAATGTCAACATTGTGAACTTTAGAAGACTTCTTCAAAAAGAGCTTGAACAATTGGAGGCAGGGGGTGAAGACAACAAACTCAAGATTCCATATCAAAATCCAGATCAGAGAAGACAAGGCCTTGGGAGTGATACACAACCAATTGAATTAAGTCGTCCATTGCCCTTCATTTCTGCTCATTAACAGAGGGATCCTGGAGTCTGAATTATAGATACTATAAACAATTTTGTTAACACTTGTACATAGTTATTCTTTGTAACTATACAAATACATTTATTTTTTAATGTCTATAGTTTTGGGTTTTGACATCATCATCAGTACATTAGTTAGATTTATGGTTATCAAACCGATAAACATAAATAGGGGGAAATTATTAGATATAAATGTTGATGATGATAATTCTATTTTAAAGGAATAACGTGCATCTGTAAATACTTAAGGTATTCTACAAACCTTAGTATATTTGCACAAGTTTTACATCCACTGATGGATAACCCAGTCATCAGGAGATGGACTAAACTGTACTTAAGTGGATGGTTATGACCTAGTCCACTCGTCATCAGGACTTACAAGCAAATCATTGATACTTGACATGTAAGCAAGGGGTATAAGTGGGAAGATATTCCTTGAAGTTTGGTTGTCCAATAACAACTCTCAAGCAATAAATGCATGAAGATCAAGGGATGAAAAAGAAGCAACAGTGTGAGGAACCAGAATTTTTAAATAAGAATAAAGTGTAAATAGGATTAATTTCCTATAATGTATAAATATTTAATGCATGAGTTGTATGTCAATGTGATGTCCAAAATAATCAATTATTATAAGTTGGTAATATGAGTATATCAATCCCAATTTGTAAGTGATTATTTCAATCAAGTGTGAACAAGAAAGAGGAGAGGCCTTGGAAAACACACTGCAGAAGAGAAAAATGGTAGTGTAAAATCCTAACCAAGGATTATTGTGTGTTGATAATATAACCACAATATTTCAAGAGGTTGGCTGCATACAATGTCTCCACTGATGAACTAACTTAACCGTACAGTCTAACCACAGTTACCAACTTGGTAGTACATATATTTGTATTTTAAAAGGATACTTGTTGTGCAAGGATACCTGCAAGAGAAGTTTTTCTGTCCAACTGAATATCGACTATTGTAGGTAATTGGCTAATATTTTGGCAGCCACTATACCAGCCGAGCTAGTCAATCACATCGTCCCAAAGACATATTTCTAGCCAAACCAACCAATGATTGAGAATTTTTCATCAAAATGATCCAACTGCTCTAGTTGATTTGCAAGCACTATAAATACATCACCTAAGGTGTAATCCTAGCCTCACGTCCAAAAATTCTCTCTACCCGACACCCACATAAGTTTTGTTCTTCCTTTTCAAGAGCAGTTGTCCTTTTCAAGAGCAACACGAGTATTCTAGCTCCTTCTTTAAAAGCTTAAAGAGGTAAGTGCTTTATACCAATCGTATGCTCTGTTCCGTTTTGATTTCTGTCCTTATTCATTCATATCATATTGTAAAACACTTTGTTCAAAAAGCATGTTTTAAAAACATACCCATAACATCAGGAGTTATTAGTTTTTCATGCTAAAAGAAAAGAATAAAGAAAATATTGAAACATACCAACTATACAAACTATATTAACTTCCAAACAGTTCTTATATCAGTAGGTATAACACCATGCATGTGTCTTAGGCAATCAGAGTTCTTGGAGTTTAATAGTGTCCACAAGCATAAGAAAATAATAAGGAATACTCACATTTTCTCTCTTAACCTCTCTAAAAATAGAATAAGACTTCAAGAGCTGCATAACTCTGCAACTATAAAGGCTAAAGTAGGCTGCAGTAGTATTCATTTGCAACTGTGTGTGTGTGTGTATTGTGAGAAGGAATGATACACACTACAGAGAAGATGATGAGGGAATGCCCTAAGTTCGGTTTATCCATTATTAGACATCATCTATAAACATATGAAAGGTCCTCCTTTGTAATGGAGACAAGTTCTAAACTTAGTCTCCGACAACATGAAATTAGTCTCTGATGGTATAAATTAATCTTTGAGAGATTATAAATTAGTCTCCGATAGCATAAAATTTTAGTCTTTGATGAACAATTTTTGTTAGTCTCCTACAGACAAAATTTCTTAGTCTCCGAGAGACAAAAATACTAGTCTCTGAAGAGTTTGGCGATGGCTTATGAGTTTGGCGTTAACTTGATGAGTTTGGCGCTGAACAACTTATCCACCGATGAGTTTGGCGATAGCCAAGTGAGTTTGGCAATGGCTTATGAATTTGGCAACAGCCAAGAGAGTTTGGTAGTAGTCAAATGGATTACCGATAAGTTTAACGATGAACAAAATTTATCCACTGATGGACAGTTTACCCACTGATGAGAAATTTATCCCCTAATGGCTATCCCCTGATGGCTATCCCCTAACGGTCATGCACATCCCCTGATGACCGAAAGTTATCCCCTGATGGACCAAAATTTATCCCCTGATGAATAATATGAATATATAACAGTCTAAAAAATCCATTAGGCTTATTTGAATTAAAAGTCTCAATTCCCAACACACCAAATGATTATATTAAAACATCAAGAGATAGGGAATGCATGGACATCACAAACATCACATATGTATATACTCACATTTATATTCAAGCATAGATTCTCATGCTAAGTAAACATATATATGTTTTACAGAAATATTTCACCCAACAAGTGAATTAAGTTAGCTCAGCTAAGGATAAAGGCAAGTATATTCTCATTCGTATGCTTATTTCAATTAAACGCATGATCAATCGATTCGACATGCGTACAACGTTATAACTTTTATGTTTAAATTTCCTTGTGAATCAGAATGCTATCCTTTAATTTTCGCTAGCATGATATGAATGAAAGTGCATGGATATAACTAAGCTTTGATTTATCAGTTATTTTTTAATATTATATCTGTGCAAATGAGTGAGAATGTTATGTCCCTTAAATGGGTCATGAGACTATGAGACTTTTATGTTCCTTAAAATGTGGAACATACCACGTGGTTGGCAAGAGAAAAGGGAATGTGCTGATGTGTTTTGTCACATGACCTGGATGTAACTACAAGTCGCCTGACTTAGATGTAACTTAACTACAGGACCATGCTGTACAATCTGGCCCACCGATTACGGTATGGTTAGCATATCCAACGGGTTTAAATCCTGATGGATAAGAGGTCATTTTATTCAAGAAGGATCTTATGATTGTGTTATCATCTGAGATCCTTAGAAAGTTTAGAAGAACTCCGAGGTAGTGGTATTGCTTCACCCAAACCTCACAAATAGAATTGTACTATTAAGTTCTTTAGAGATTTTATTTTCTTTTCCTCTGTATTTATATACTTGCTGAGGTAAATCACTCATTCTTATTTAGTTCATAATTTTAGGACATGAGTAAGGCACTGAATGATGACAACAAGAGAAGGGAACAAATGGAGTAGCCTAAAAAGAACACCTAAGGAGGGTCGTTACAATAGTTGTAATAGAATAGTTTCCGCTGCAGGATTTGTTCTCTGAATTTTGTAAGAATGTACTAATAATATTTATTATATTAATGTTGTATGGATGTATTGTTGACTGTTTCCTCCTACTGATGGTGCCCGAGTCCCTTGTGGGAATTTTAGGGCCGTTACAAACACCAGCCAAAAGCAGTTTGACACATTACTCTGAGAGGACAATGATGTGACATACTGTGGCTATGTTGAAAGGGCAGCACGTCTAGCACGTGGATTCAACAACTGATCTGCTACATATACAGAAAGAGTTGTTACATGAAACAAACAAGAATCCATAACACTTACACACTAAAAGGAAGTTTTGTAATAGATCTTGAGGGAAATATTCAAAGAAAAATTTGTAGCTAGTGTATGAGAAAAAGAAGCTGGAATTTATTATAGAATTGTAGTTGTTAATCACTTTGTGATTAAATAGATTTCCAGAAAAACACCAAGTTATAATACAACTATTTTAACTTGAATGCTTATGTATTCAGTTTAATTTTGGTAAAGTTTTTCTGAACCTTGTAGCTATTCCAGTCGTTGTGGATTAAGTTTTAAAGAGCGAAAAGTTTGTAATGTTTGTATTCAACCCTCGCTTCTACAAACACTTGATCTTATTTAGTTCTAACACTTAACCTTTGCATATTAATTTTTTCCCCCCTCTAAGTTACGTCATAATTTAGAGCCTATTTGGAAAAATCAATTATAAGTCATTTAAAAAAAATGTTATTTGGAAATAATTTATAAGTGAACTCATCAGTTAAAATATAAATTTTAAAAAATAAGCAATAATTTTTTACTTGTAACTTATTAGTTAATTTGCTATTAGTATATTTGACCAAAATTTTAAATCATACCAAAGACAAAATTCATACCAAACTTTTTTATAAGCAAAAATATTAAATCACTTATTTTTAACTTACAATTTTGCTTATAGGTTAGTGATTCATGAAACAGGCTCTTAGTACATTTATTTGTATTTAAAATTGAATGCAAAATTTTGTTTGTTAATAATAGATCTATCTAATACATTTGAATTGACTATATATTACCGTTTTAAATGTGTTATTCCCAGATAAGTAATTGTAGAACTGGGGGTGTGGGGTAGGGGGTGGGGGGGTTCAATATAATTCACAATTCTCATATTTCTCAGCCTATGTAAAGATCTTGGATATAATCGATAAATTAATTGTGCAAATTAATAAACAAAACAAATTATATCAATTAATAAATAAATGGCTTTTATTGAATTTGAATTTGAAATATAATCTGGTAATCAAAACCTTTGATACCAGCTTCTTGAATCTGTTCAGTGATGAACAACTGTAGCCTAAAAAATAATTTCTACCTTGTCAAGTTCTACAAACTTCTTACTCTGTATCTCTCTCAATATTTAACTCTCTATTTCTTGATACAACTTCTCTGTATGAAATGATACATATGTTCTCCCTCAGTTAATTCTTTTCTCTCGATATATATATGAGATGTGTAGAGATGATCTTATCTGATGTTCAAGATATCTTTTCTATGTAGTTTTCAACTGCTTTGTATCTACATATTTATAGACACGACTTCCTTCTTCAAGCTACCTTTTTGAAAAATATCTCTGATGTCTTCAGTAATTGCAGTTCTGTTACTTAACTTCTCTTTTATATAATCTCTCTTGCCCGTTATGTATACTATGTAACATCTCTGGTACCCAACACTCTTTATTGGACCATTTTCCTTATTTTAATTTTATTGTAGTCAGCCATATGTCATCTTCAATATCCAATGATGGTCATTATCTGCTGATGAGTAAATTATCCTCTGATACACATTATCAACTAATGGTTATGATCTACTGATGAAGAACTTTTATCTTTTGATGACTATTTATTTGTTGATGACTTAACCTCTAATGAACAACTTATCCAATGTTGTAAAATATCGATTGATAGACAATTTATCCTTTGACTCAACCTGTGACGACCCCAAAATCCCTTACTGGACTCCGGGCGCTGTCAATAATTGACAAAAGAATAGTAACAACATCCAAGCATACATATCATTAAATAAGAGAAGCAAATTGTATTCTTTATTACATTCATCCAAAACTAATTCTAACAGCGGAAGTCCAAGAGGGTCCACAAAGGCCTTACAACCTAAACAAATCAAAAATCGTCTCACGTTTCGCTCTTTCTAAAAAGAAATAAATAAACAATCCACAAGAAGGAAATGAGAAAGCGTTCATTATGCCATCCTTTCCTTGCCTTTAGCAGACGGCTCAGCCTTCCCGTCATAACATGTAAAACATTATATAATAGCAACATGAGCAATTTTACGCCCACAAGTATATAATCAAGTAATGGTGGCTTTGAAAGTAGGAGAATGTTAGAATAAAATAGCCTCAAGTGATTGTAATGGGGGTGGATGGGGGGGGATACAAACACTCAAAACATTTTCTTCTTTTCCAACTTTTTGCACAAAAGGAAATAGCTACAATACTTAGAAAAACAATAACATATAATCAAATGAACACACGTATTTCAAGTTAAAATAGATCTATTAAAACTTGAGGTTTTTTCTGGAAATCTGGTTAATCACAACTGCGATTAATCAGCTACAATTCTGTAATGAATTACAGCTTCTATTTCACACTCACTAGCTTCTAACTTTCTTTGAAATATTTCTCTCAAGATATATTACAAAGCTGCTCTAGTGTTTGTATGCTTCAATGTTTGTTGGTCTGATAGATTGCATTTGTGTAATGAGAACTCTTTTGCATATATAGAAGATCAGTAGTTGAAACCACGTGCATAGACGTGCTGCTCTTTTCAACTTAGCCGCATATATGTCACATCGTTGTCCTTTAGGAACTATGTGTCAGATTGCTGCTACTTTTGTTACTTATTTTTCATCCCCTGAATTGCGTGCATTTAATGTTCAAAAGTTGTCATTGGACCAACAAACTTCAAGAGATATCTTTCCAGATTATATATCTTGCTTTTGTAACAAGCTTCATTGATTTGCGTGTAAGACCTGATGACGGATAAATGCAATCATAACTATCCACTGATAGCAAGCCCTGACGTGAACTTGATCAGTACTTTTGGATCCCCTGATGACAAGTCTTCTCAAAGACTGTATCAGTGCTTCAAACTTCATTTAAGTTTACTAAGTGCTTCTAGATTCCCTGATGTTATGACTTACTACATACACTGATGGCTTCCACTGATGCAATGTTGAGCATTCCCCCTGACGGGTTTCCTTAATGGGTTAGCTTGACACTGTCATATCCTGATGTCTTCCCCTGATAGGTTGACATGTCTTGTTCATGCTGACGCATTCCCCTGACGGGGTGGTCTCCCTTTGTCATCCCCTGATGGATTCCCCTGACGGATTCCCCTGATGGTTTTTGATCATTGAAGCTTTGTTGAGTTTGTTTGGAATGTCTGATGTGCGGAATACTTTAACTGTCTTTGAGTAACAATAGACATTCCTCTTCACATATCAAGCCCTTTAGAAGTTCCCCTGATGATTCGACTTACTGAAGAGTATTTCCTCCCCTGATGATCAGATTGATCATCAGTGAATGCAAAACTTGTGCGGATACTTAGATTTATTGAATACCATAAGTATTTACAAATGCACAATTTATTCTCTAAACATCATCATCATCATTTATATCTAACAATCTCCCCCTATTTATGATTATCAATTTGATGACCATAAATCTACTTGATGCACTGATGATGATGTCAAAACCAAAAACTATATTTATACAAACAAATGGTTTCTATCTACTCTATTGTATTTGTATGAACAAAAAGAATAATTGTATGAACAAAAGAATATTTATGTATAGACATCAGGATCCCCTTTTCGGTTGGGCTGAGAGAAAGGGCAATGGATGACTAGATTCGATAGGTTGAGTGTCACTTCGAAGGCCTTGTCTCCTTTGACCCGGATTTTGATCAGGAATCCTGAGTCTGTTGTCTTCCCCTCCTGCCAGCAGCTGTTCCAGCTCCTTTTGAAGAAGTCTTCTGAAGTTCACAATGTTGACATTCTTGCTAGATTCTAGAGCTTCAAGGACAGATTTGATTTCTTGAACATTAGCTGCAGCAAGTTGTGACTAGTAAAAGGTGATGATCTCCCCTTCTTTATTTTTGAATTGTACACCTATGGGGTTTGTGATCATCTTAGGATATTCTTTGAATCCTTTTACTGGGGGCAAATCCCTTACTACAGCTGTATTCCCATCATCAGCTCTGGTTTCTTCGATCTCCTTTACCACCCTTTGTAGCAGCAGGATTCTGAACTGGATGACCTGTTCATTTTTGTGATTTGCAATTTGGCTCAGAACATGCATCGCCTCCTCCAGGTCAATCCTATCAACTTCTCTTATCCTTAAGCTTTTCTCCTGCCCATCAGTGGATCTATAGAATAGCTTTAATGCTCTATCTAAAGCTGTGGGCAAGCTTCTATCGTCGTTGATGGCATTCCTCAGCCTCTCAATCATCCCCCGCAAGTCTCTGTTAAGCCCTGATGTTTGAGGAACAAAATTTAGGATCATGCCTAGTTGTTCAACATCCATTCTCCTAAACCAATCCGTAATGAGGAAGAATGTGACTCATAGTGAGGAAAATAGTTCCTCATATTATCAACATCATCTCCCGCCTCATCCTCTGATGGGTCCTCTTCGTCATCTCGATCCTCATCTTCTAGACCTGCATCCTCCTGATCATCATCCTCCTAATCCTCTGGTTCAGCATCCTCCCCAGCGTCCTCCTCGTGCTCACTGGGGTCCTCATCCTCCTCGGGATCTTCATCCCTCTCAGGATCTTCCTCGGGAGTTCGAGGGATTTCGAAGTGGAATACCTCAACTGCCCCGGATACCCTCTTACGAGGAGTCACACGCCATAGGGAACCAGTGCGTAGTGGTGGTGCACAACTGTCCTCAGGGTGTCGGCGCTTGCGTCCACTCGAAGGACCCGCATCAACATCTGGTGTAGGCATAGCAGCAGTAGATGGCCCGAGTGATGCCTTCCTTATAGCCTCAACATCACCGGTGAGAATGTCAGTATGTCCCGGTCGATCAGACAAGGTAGTCTCCAGAACATGCTCCTCGTCAGAGCTATCAACCACGGAAGCTCTCTCTCTATCATCGCGTCTCGAAGTCATCTATAGGTAAACATAACCTACGTCAGTATAGGGACAAGGTTTAACTTAATATAGAGTTTGACATGAATACTAATGCAATGCATGGTTTGCAGTAATTCCCACTTAAATCCTTAGCTTAAAAAATTTTATAACCCTTAAAAAAAAATTAGCTTCAGATGGCGAAAAGTCTTTCTATCTATCTATTCGTCCTTACGTCCTATTTTCCTATACTTATTTCTTACGGTTCCTTCATTCTTCCGTAAGACTCTAATTATTGCGTTCCACTCTCCGGTAGAGACCGTGGTCTCCTACCCGGTGCTTGGCTTTGCCAACAGTAACGTACCGAGCGATGTTTCTCACGAAACATTTCCGGTCGAACATGGTCTCTGATACCAACTGTGACGGCCCCAAAAATCATAAAATAGATTTCGGGCACCATCAATAATTGACAAAAGATAATTAATACATCCAAGCACGCATAACATTAAATAAGAGATAAATAACGAATCTCTATTACATTATCCATTAAAGAGTATTTAATACAGCGGAAGTCTTAAAATAGGGCCCACACAGGCCTTAAAGTCTAAACATTTCTATAATTTTCTCCCTCTTCACCCTACCCTTGAAAGCCATCCACAGGAGGGATATCAGGAAGCTCTCAGAATTCCATCTTTTCTTTTCCCTTATGAGACGCATCGGTCGTCTCGCCATAACCTGCAAAAATTATAATCATAGCAACATGAGCGATTTACGCTCAGCAAGTATATATTCGATAGTATTTGGGTAAGCTTGAACGATGGAAAATAATGGTTTAAGTGTTTATGAGGTTGGACGAAAACAATGTCCAACACCTCCGAATAATATAGAAGAAAATAGTTTCTAGGGTCCCAGAGTGATAGCGAGGGATTTGACCCTTTTCTTAGAAGAATCTTGAATAACCACATGCGCCTTATAACACTGTCTGTTTGGCGCACGTGCCCTTAAGAACTCTTAATACCGTCTGTTTGGCGCAGGTGCCCTTAAGAACTATCTTAAATCAAACGTTATATCAGATGGCCAACCTGATCGTCTGACTTAACCATAATGACATACGTAGTCAATGCAGAAAAATTTGTCTGCAAGGGTTCGGTTACCGATGCCTCGGTTGCCGTTCCCTATCCATAATAGGCACGGGATGCCAGGCATATGCATCCACGTGACCGTTAGTTTACCCACACGGATATACTTTTCAAGTAAGGGGTAAAGAACAAGGCTTCTATATCCGTATGGGGTTTACTTTGACGTATTAGCGAACTTAAACAGCTAATAACCGCCCAAGAAGTACTTGTATCTAGTACAATATTTTTCACGTACATCGGATCGAATGATCATACGTTACTTAACTTTGAATAAATATCAACATAATATCAATATCATGTACGTATATCGAAGAATTGATTATACGCATTAGTTTGAAATATAAATCATTTGGAAACATATTTGTCATGAATATAAAAGAGATATGTACATGCATATCATTTCATAACATATCATACGCATATCGAAACAAGTGATCATGCGTTATCTTGAAATAAACATAAGATTGAATGTATACTTGCCTTTGGTCCTTAGAATTCTCACGTTTAACAACTCGTGAAAGCAGAAAATTCTGTAAAACATGTACAGATAATAATATGAGAAATCTCCACTTAAATACACATGATAAATGTTCATGTGAAGTGTTAATGAAATTCTCAAGTCTATACTTAACTACTTATGTCGTCACTCGTAAGTCCTCGATAATTTAAATTAATTATAGGAGGCCTTAGATTATTTAATAACTATTAACTAATCAACTTCAGCTTTAAATGATTATTATTAATCATTTAGAAATTATTCATTAATTATTATTTAATTGCTTTAATTAAATAATAATTGATCTTTAATTAATTAAGAATTACTTCTTAATTAATCTACACTTAAATAATTTATTTAGTTATTTAAAAACCATTCATTAATTATTATTTAATCACTTTAATTAAATAATAATTAATCTTTAATCATTTAAAAAAAACGTTTATTAATTATTATTTAATTACTCAAATTAAATAATAATTAATATTTAATTATTTAAAAATCATTTATTAATATTTTTTTTTAAAAAATAAAAAAAAATATGTAAGTGTTTATTTTATTTTTGAAAACTTGGATTGTGTCAAAAATAAATTTTTTTTTTTTAAAGTGGGTTGAAATTTTAAAACCAAGTGGGTAAAATTTATTGGATCAAAGTCCAAAATTTTATTTTGAAATCCGGGTCAAAATTCGGGTCAAAACAATGGGTCGAACCGGGTCGAAATAGTGGGTCGGATCTGGGTCAACCGGGTCAAACCGGGTCAACCCATCACCTTCAACAAACTGCAGAATCCGGCCAGCAGCTAGCGCCGGCCGGCGAAAATTTGCAGAAACCGGCGAGTCCTACACTCACTGCCCGCGACCCACGCACACACACACACACTGATTCGAGGAAAGGCCATTACCGTGACTTTTAGCATAGGTAAATACCCCCCTACGCTTGATGCCACCGCCTGAAACTTACTGAAACAGAGATCGAAGCTCGCCGGAAAGCTCTCGCCATTAACGTCGGCGAGAAGCTTCGGCCGAGCTTCCAAATCTCATTCCTTCACCATTTTTGACGAATAAAACATGGAAATGATTCTAGAGATCACAATAAACTCGTACATGCAATCAATTTCAATTTTCATCAACTACATCGCATGCTAGATCGATTTAAAGTTTCGGACATAAATGAAAATTTCATATGAACACGAAATCATAAATACTTAGTAAAAAAAATTTATTTACACACAATTTACATTTTTAATGGTTATGCATTTATTTATTGCATTAACCGAAAAAAATTTTAATCGGCCTCGGCGAAATAATAATAAATAAAAAAAAATGCGTTTATAAAATTATTATCAAAATTAACATCTAGTAGTTTAAAATAAATATCTTGTCACAATTTATCGTCTCGCAATAATAAAAAATATAGCATTCGTTATAAATATTAATGAACGTGTGCGTAATGAATTACGTAATCGTTACGTACACGTAACCGTAAAAAAAAAAAATAAAATAAAAAAAAATAATAATTACTGGATGATAAATTCATAAATAATCCTCAAAATTTTACTTTTGAATTATTGGGTTCTCACAGCCTAAGTCCTCTCAGGGGATTGACTTTGCCTCTCTTCACTAAATATTCTCACATCCTCACTTAAAATTTTCCTAGATAGGCTCCTATGGGCTGTGAGATCAACTACTGTGGCCAGTTCAAATAAATTATGTACATTTACTGGTTCCACAGAAGTGATAGGAGAGGGAGTGGAAGAAATTTGTGTATGTACAATTGGAGAAGTGTATGTTTCTATAGAAGAAGTATGTACAGGTGGGGGAACATAAAGACTTATTGCAGTAGAGTATACAGATGAATTTATGTCCCCGGGCTGATCAACAGTGATTGTATCAAGTAAAAATGAGTCAACCATTTGAGTGTGTTGACTATCAATCACTGTGTCAGGGAATGTTGGCTCCTCCATAAATTGAGAAATTTGAGAATCTGATCTTATGACACTCAATGTTTGTGTCATAATATCTGAAGATATTTGAGGAATAGAGAAAGAAGGAAGTGGTATAGAAGGGAGTGTTGGTTGTATCATTGAATGAGGAGGTGATCCATAATAGAAGTTATGTGTGCACTCACTGTGTCAGATATCTGCAAGTGGTTCTCAGAGATCTTGATGTTAATTTCATCAGGGGCAATGGTCAGTGTATGTGCCTCACTCAACTGTGTCCCTAGTTGGGGACTATTTTCAATATCCTTTTGAGAGGAACTAGTTAGAAATGTGTTTAATTCCTTTTCAAAAGCAGTATCCTTTTGAGAGGATACTGCCTGGTCAGGCTGTGGGGTAACACTCGTTGCCACCTTCTTTCTTAATCTCTTGTAGGCAATCACTCTCTCTCCCTGCTCCCCCTCAATTAGTGTATCTGCTTTAGAGGTTTTTCTTTTAATTCCCTTAGTCTTTTGGGAGACTAAGGGTTGGGCTGTTGAGAGTTGTAGAGTTGAATATGGTTGTACTACTTGGGTAGGCTGAGAAGTGTTAACAATCTCAACCATAGTAGTTGAAGGAGAAGAATTAGTAGGTTGAGAGGTGGAAGGAAGAGTTCGTGATACCTGATCCATGTGCGATGGAAGTGCAAATGGCTCCGCAGTATACGATTTCTTCATTATTTCCACAAACAACTTCTTGGTTTGTTTGTAGGTCTGTACAGTTATATCATTCTCAAAAGAAATATTAGAAAATTGATCTTTAAAAATCATTGACAAGAATCTAGCATAATAGATCTCTGATTTTCTAGAATTAAAACTACCTAATTTATTTACAAGATCATCAAAAATTAATTTACCTATATTTATATGTACATTTCTAATCATTACATATGCTATTTTTAATGTTAGGGAGGTTATTACCTCAAAGTTAGAACACTTGTCTGAGAACACCTTTGTGATGGTGTCGAAGAGATAAGAGATCTCTCACTTCATGTTCACTCTCTTGAGGTCCTTGAACTTCAACATCGTGCTAGGAGCAGCGTTGTAGCCCAGTTCCTCAAGAAGTCGAGCAGTTCTGCATCACCAGGCACTTCCACAAAGTCCTGTGTAGGTAATCCCAATGTAGAGTTGATTCTGGAAGGGGTAACTTTTCCCTTCTCAGAAGAAATCTTGAATGAGATTCCTTTCACAGCCTCTGGTCTTGTTGAGAAGTTCATGAACTTAACACTTGACCAGAATTGTGAAAGTGCTTCTCCAGACATTTCTTCATCAGTGAAGATTGCTCGACTATACTCAGATTTGAGTAGATAGTTCATCATCGGCTTGAAACAATCATTTACCTCGTCAATGTCGGAGAAACCCACATAGTTTGTGGGTGGAACCACCAGATTTCTTGGAAGTTGTTGAGCATTACTGGGTGCCATTGATGCTTTTGAAGATTTGAAGTTCTAGGGTTTCTGTGAATATGAGAGAGAGAGAAAAAGAAAACTCGAGAAAATATCAAAGTCAAATTTAATGTTTTGAGGTGTTTCAGAAAGAAAGAGAGAGAGAGTATAAATACCCGCCTTTTAACGTTTGAAAATCGTCCCTGAAAACACGCAATCAGGGTGTCGTATCAGTTTTGTGATGACACGTCATCAGTGAGAGAAGAATTCCCTGATGAGCTGTCATCACACTACTGGATATAATCTCCTGATGCAGTTAAAAGTCTCTTACCTGACCCTGATAGAAATAGTATATACATGCCCTGACCCTGATTGCACGGATCGAATGCCCTGACCCTGATGCGTGAGTCGAATACCCTGACCCTGATGCATCAGACAGAAACAAACAAAGGCAAAAACACAAACACAAATATGTATGTACATATATATATTTTTAACATATATAATCACATATCATTCTAAATTTATCAGGTATTTATGATGTGAATTAGGAGTACTAGAACTTAAGCTTCAGAAAGTTTGTGTGATTCCAACATCCTTTTTGACAAGTTTTTAGTAGTTTATTGAAGTTCATTTAACATAATTCACCATACCTAGCTCCCCCACAAGATTGAAAAAAGTGGCTTCATCAAGAGCTTTGGTGAAAATGTCTGCCAGCTACTTGCTTATTGGTACAAACTGTAGTTCAATAGTTCCATTCATAACATGTTCCCTGATAAAGTGATACCTGATTTCTATATGTTTCGTTCTGGAATGCTGCATATGATTTTCAGCAATGGCAATGGCACTAGTGTTATCACACCTGATTGGTATTTTGTTGAAGTTCAGGCCATAGTCCATTAACTGATTTTTCATCCATAGGATTTGTGCACAACAACTTCCAGCTGCAATATATTCAGCTTCAACAGTTGATGTTGAAATTGAGTGCTGCTTTTTTCTGAACCAAGATACAAGCCTTCCTCCTATAAATTGACAACTTCCGGTTGTACTTTTTATGTCAATTCTGCATCCTCCAAAGTCAGCATCAGAATACCCCAACAATTCAAATCCAGACTCTTTTGGATACCAGAGTCCCAACTCTGTAGTGCCCTTGATATATCTCAAGATTCTTTTCACCGCAATGAGATGAGATTCCCTTGGGTCAGCTTGATATCTTGCACAAAGACATGTTGCAAACATAATGTCAGACCTACTTGCTGTTAGATACAGCAATGATCCGATCATTCCCCTGTAAATCTTCAGATCAACTTTCTTTCCATTCTTATCAGGATCAATCTTGGTTGTAGTGGCCCTTAGTGTCTTTGCTACTTTCGAGTCCTCCATGTCAAATTTCTTGAGAAGTTCTTTAGCATACTTTGTCTGATGAATGTAAATTCCATCAGTGACTTGTTTGATTTGCAGTCCCAAGAAATAAGATAATTCACCCATTAAACTCATTTGATACTTGCTTTGCATGAGTTTGGAGAACTTTTCACACAATCTAGTGTCAGTGGATCCAAAGATAATATCATCAACATAAATTTGAACCAAAATCAGATGACCTTGGTGTTGCCTAAAGAATAATGTCTTGTCGATGATACCTCTTGTGAACTTGTTTTCCACCAGAAACTTAGACAGTGTGTCATACCAAGCTTTGGGAGCTTGCTTCAGTCCATAAAGTGCCTTTTCTTATTTGAATACATGATTGGGGAATTTTGAATTTTTAAACTCTGGAGGTTGTTGGACATATACCTCCTGTTCCAATTTCCCATTGAGAAAGGCACTCTTCACATCCATTTGGTAAACTTTGAAACTTGAATGTGCTGCATAGGCTAAGAATATTCTTATAGCCTCAAGTCTGGCTACTGGTGCAAAAGTTTCATCAAAGTCAATCCCTTCCTCTTGAAGATAACCATTTGCAACTAGCCTTGCTTTGTTTCTTATAACAATGTAAGCTTCATCCATCTTGTTTCTGAATGCCCATTTGGTACCTATTATAATTCTATCTTTGGGTTTAGGTACCAATTGCCATACTTGATTTCTTTCAAACTGATTCAGCTCTTCTTGCATAGCCATTATCCAATCTGCATCTTGAATGACTTCTTCAAATTTCTTTGGCTCTACTTGTGAAAGAAAACAAGCATATAGGCATTCATTAGATATTGTCTTTCTGGTCTGCATTTTCTTGTTTGGATCACCAATAATCAAAATTTGTTGTGTGACTCCTAGACCATTTGGGATTAGAGATGTATCTTGATGAGCTTGCTTGATTGTCATCTCCTCCCCCTAAGTCAGTGCTCCCAGCTTCTGAGAAAACTTCCCCTGAATTAATGCTTAAATCAGGGTTAAAGTTATCCCCTGATGGTTGATCCCCTGATGGAGTATTCCCTAACCTGTTGTCCAGGAAATCAATGCTATATGTTGAAGGGGTTTCTGTGACATTTGGATTGACATCAGGGATGGTTAAATTTTCCATTTGTCTGCACTCATCAGCTTCATTCTCTTGATAATTAGAATCATCTTCATTTTCAAATCTGAGCTCCTCATGAAAACCAGGGTCTTTAAGTCCAGAAATCTCTTGATCATCAAAAGCTACATTTATGGACTCCATCACTACCTGGAGTCTTTTGTTATAAACCCTGAAGGCCTTAGATGTCGGGGAGTAACCTAGAAAAATTGCTTCATCAACCTTTGGATCAAATTTTCCGAAGTTTTCACCAAAGTTCCTTAACACAAAGCATTTGCATCCAAAAACATGTATGAACTTGATGTTCGGTTTCCTCCCTGTCATTAGCTCATATGGTGTCTTGTTATGCGCCTTGTTGATTAAGGATCTATTTTGAGTGAAGCAAGAAGTGGAAATTGCCTTAGCCCAAAAATAGGTAGGAATCCTTGCCTCTGCTAGCATTGTTCTAGCAGCTTCTATCAGGGTTCTGTTTTTCTTTTCCACTACACGATTCTGTTGAGGAGTTCTTGGAGCTGATAAAGTGTGATTGATGCTCTTCTCCACACAAAATCCATCAATAGCTGCATTCTTGAATTCAGTTCCATTATCTGTCCTCAACATTCAAACCACTGACCTTGACTCAGTTTCCACTTTCTTTACATGGTCAATGATTTGTTGAGGTACTTCAGATTTAGTATTTTGGAACTTGACCCAAGTATATCTGGTGTAGTCATCCACAATGACCATTGCAAATCTTTTCTTTGACACTAACATTATGTTGACAGGACCAAAGAGATCCATGTGAAACAATTGAATTAGATCTTTGATCATTGTGGCTTCTTTGCTAACAACGGATGATTTCCTTTGTTTCCCTTGTTGGCATGCCGAACATAATTCTTCTTGAATAATTCCATTTGAGGTAGTCTAGTCACCAACTCTCTCTTTATCAGATCATTGATTGTTTTGCAATTCAGGTGAGAGAGCTTCTTGTGCCACAGTTTGCTCTCACCCGGGGTTGCTTTGCTGTAGAAACATAACTCTCCATTTACTGAGTTAAAATCAACAATATAAAGATCTCCTTTCCTAATCCCTAATAAGATCAGCTTCCCATCACTTTCATTTGAGATTAAGCACTGATCCCCTTTGAAAGAAATGATGAATCACTTGTCACATGTTGACTTATGCTTAATAGATTGTGCTTTAGCCCATCAACTAGTGCTACATTTTCAAATGAGACATCCCCATTTGCTACTTTGCCATAACCAAGAGTCAGTCCTTTGCTGTTGTCACCAAAAGTAATCACTGGACCAACCTTTCCATTGAACTCTGTGAGCAGGGCTTTGTTTCTTGTCAGGGCCAAAGAGATCCATATGAAGCAATTGAATTGGATCCTTGATTATTGTGGCTTCCTTGCGGACAAAGGATGATTTCCTTTGCTTCCCTTGTTGACATGCTGAACATAATCCTTCTTGAATGAATTCCATTTGAGGTAGTCCAGTTACCAACTCTCTCTTTACCAAATCATTGATAGCCTTGAAGTTTAGGTGAGAGAGCTTCTTATGCCACAGTCTGCTTTCATCAGGGCTTGCCTTGCTGTAGAAACATGATTCTCCACTTACTGAATTGAAGTCAGCAATGTAGAGATCTCCTTTTCTTATCTCTGACAAAACCAGCTTCCCATCATCTTCATTTGAGATCAAACACTGATCCCCCTTGAAAGAAATGATGTATCCCTTGTCACATAGTGAACTTATGCTTAATAAATACTGCTGCAATAGAGTTGTTTCTGTTGCTTTGCATTGGTGTTGTTTCTTCATTGGTGTTGTTTCTGTGTTTCCTTGCTGCTACAGTGATGTTGCCTCTGTTGTGCTATTGTGAGGAAATCATGTCAGGTTTTGAAATCTTGCTTAGTGTGGCTCTTGCTGTGGGTTTTCGGCTATTGCCTTTCCATGTTTTTTGTTGTTTAGGAGGCGGTTTAGCTTGCTCTGGTTCTGTTTAGCTTGCTGCTTTCCTGTTTGGGTTTTGTTTTCCTAGCTAGTGTTCTGTGCTAGTAGGCCGGGGGGTATGCCCCTCGTTAGTTATGTTTCTTCTTTTTCTTCTATTGCATTTCCAATTTAACAAAAAAAAAAAAAAATTAAGCCCATTAACTAGTGCTATATTTTCAAATGAGACATCCCCATTTGCTGCTTTGCCATAAACAAGAGTCAATCTTTTGCTATTGTCACCAAAAGAAATCATTAGACCATCATTTTCTTGAAATTTGTAAGCAAGGCTTTGTTTCCTGTCATGTGTCTTGAGCAGCCGCTATCTAGAAACAAGATTTGATTGCTTTTGACTTTTCCCTGCACACAAAGAACATTTAATTTGTTTTTGGTACCCAAGTGGCTTTGGGTCCTTTAGGTTTAGTCACAACTGATGGTAAAACAACCTTTTCTTTATTTGTGACAGTTGATTTTGGCAAGACATTCACTTTCTCCTTTTTGGGAGTTGCATTATAAGCCTTTGATTTAACAACTATTTTCTTTTCATTGCCCTTGGAGTCTTGAACAGTTGGTAAATCATCAGTGTATAATATTGTGCCAGTGAGAATTTGTGGTTTTTCTTTACATTGAAAAGATAAATGATTATTACTACCACAATTCCAGCAAACTTTTCTAGGGGCTTCATGAGTAGAGGTGTAATTACTGGCTTTGTTTACACCTAACTTACCATTCCTATTCTTTTTATATTCCCCTGACAGGCCTTTATCCCGTGACGGGTTATGACGGCCTGATGCATTCTTTCCCCCTGATGACTGTGTATCCACTGATGCACAGTCTGGTTCTTTTTTGACTGGAGGTTTGAGTGCATTGGCAAGAATAGATTTCTTCCCACTTCCACTACTTGTGGAAGCTTCACTCATCGGGAAAACATTCCCTTTTTCCAACTTTGTTACAGCCTTTACAAACTTAATAGATTGTAATGGCCTTTTCCCAAAGCTGGCTGCATTTTCAACTCAATGGGAGGTTGCTTCATTAGAGTCTCTCCATAGCCTAAACCAGATTTGAGATCAGATTTTTGACTGTTCAACTGATCCTCCAGTTTCTTGCTGGACTCATTCCATTTCTTTATGACTTCCCTTTCTTGATTCAAAAGATTGGAGGTCCATTCCTCTCTTTTAACAACACAATCAAGGAGATTTTTAGTCCTTGAGAGTTCTTTTTCAAGACTCTCAAGTCTAGTGAGTTCAGATTCTAAGAGAGTGTTTCTTGCAGTGAAATGCTCATTTATTCTCTGCACTATTTCAGTCTCAGCTACAACACTCCTCAGGGTGTTATAAAGATCATTTATCTCACAAGCCATTTCCTTAACAGTTTTAACACAATCATTTTTAGACATGTTAGAGAAAATTTCAAGACTTACTTGTGAGCTGCTACTGTCAGTGGATGAGGCCATCAGGGCTAGGTTGACATATTCGTCATTATCTTCTTCATCTGAGTCAGCCCAGTCCTTTCCCTCTGCAATGTAAGCTTTTCCCTTCTTGGAGGTATTTAGAAGGTCAAAGTATTTCTTCTTGTAATCCACTTCAGCTTCTTTTCCCCTAGATCCACCTTCCTTTGTGGCCTTGCGGCACTCATTTGCAAAATGGCCCATTTCATTGCATTTGTAGCACTTTATTCTCGATTTGTCAATTAAGTTGTTTATGCTACTAGATTTCCTTGCTGAAAATCTTTTTGATCCAGATGGTTTTTGAAATTTCAGCTTGGAAAACCTTTTTGCAAGAAAGGCCATGGTTTCATCCAGGTCTTCTAATTCTTCAGGAGTGTACACGTTCTCCTTTTAATCAGCTTCATTGTCCCCTTCAATCTCAGCATCCCCTGACTACTGCTGCATCAAGACACTTGGTCTAGCTTCTACTTTATCCTTCTTGGCAGCCATCAGAGTTACAAATTTAAGCTTTCTGGCATCCCCTGACATTTCAGATCTTTGTTAAACCTCTAGTTCATATGTCTTCAAGCATCCACTGACATTTCAGATCTTTGTTGAACCTTCAGTTCATATGTCTTCAGGGTGCCATAGAGCCTGTCCAAATCTAGAAGGTTCATATCCTTGGATTCCCTGATGGCTGTAGTTTTTGGATCCCATGATATGGGAAGAGCTCTCATGAACTTTCTGTTCACATCTTTATTGGCATAAGCCTTCCCATATAATCTCAGATCATTTACCAACCTGTTGAACCTGTCAAACATCTCAGTGAGTGTTTCACCATTTTTCATTGTGAACCACTCATACTGTTATGTTAATAGCTCCAGTTTATTCTCCCTCACTTCCTCAGTTCCATCACATAGGATCTGGATGGTATCCCATATTGACTTAGACGCCGTAAGATTCATGATACTGTTCAGCATATCATCATCTAAGCCATTATAAAGGATGCCTATTACTTTTAGATCCTTATTTACTTTTTCTTTTTCCTCCAGTGTCATCTCATCAGTGGTTTTTGGAATTAGCTTTTCTGGGATACTGACTCCATTGACAACCTCTTGGGGAATGAGCTTATTTGGGACGTGAGGGCCTTCCTCCAGAATTTGCAAATATTCATCATCGATTGCTCTTAGATGAACTATCATTCTTTGTTTCCAGAAGAAGTATTTTCCCCTTTCCAACATGGGGACTTTACTGTTTCCTGCTTTGTTGGCCATTGATTAATGATCGTCTAGCAAGTGTAATCTGCTAGTTGGCTCTGACACCAATTGTTAGAATAAAATAGCCTAAAGTGTTTGTAATGAGAGGGGGGGGGGGGATACAAACACTCAAAACTTTTTCAACTTTTTGCACAAAAGGAAATAGCTACAATACTTAGAAAAACAATAACAGATAATCAAATGAACACACGTATTTCAAGTTAAAATAGATCTATTAAAACTTGAGATTTTTCTAGAAATCTGGTTAATCACAACTGTGATTAATCATCTACAAATTCTGTAATGCATTACAACTTCTATTTCACACTCACTAGCTTCTAACTTTCTGTGAAATATTTCTCTCAAGATATGTTACAAAGCTACTCTAGTGTTTGTTGGTCTGATAGATTGCATTTGTGTAATGAGAACTCTTTTGCATATATAGAAGATCAGTAGTTGAAACCACGTGCATAGATGTGCTGCTCTTTTCAACTTTGCCGTATATATGTCACATCGTTGTCCTTTAGGAACTATGTGTCAGATTGCTGCTACTTTTGTTGCTTCTTTTTCATCCCCTGAGGGATTCCCCTGATAGTTTTTGATCATTGAAGCTTTGTTGAGTTTGTTTAGAATGTCTTGTGTGCGGAATACTTTAACTGTCTTTGAGTAACAACAGACATTCCTCTTCACATATCAAGCCCTTTAGAAGTTCCCCTGATGACTCGACTTAGTGAAGAGTATTTCCTCCCCCGATGATCAGATTGATCATCAATGAATGCAAAACTTGTGCGGATACTTAGGTTTATTGAATACCATAAGTATTTACAAATGCACAATTTATTCTCTAAACATCATCATCATCATTTATATTTAACAGAGAATTTTCTTGGCTTAAGTGTTTAGGAGGGTTGGACGGGAATAATGTCCACACCTCTGAATAACTTTGAAGAAGAATATATATATATAGCTTCCAGGGTCCCCGAATGACAACGAGGGATTTGACCCTTTACTTGAATGAAATCTTGAATCGTTCATCTGCCCTCTCTTCATCAAATAGTGCATCACCTGGCCGGCTTGACCACTATCTGACTTCATCTCTTCATCAAACGACATATCAGCCGACCAACCTAATCGTTTGACTTAATCATAATGACATACGTAGTCGAAACAGAAACTTTAGTCTGCGAGGGTTCGGTTACCGATGCCTCAGTTTCTGTTCCCTATTATCCTTAGGCCTAGGGTGCCAGGCAGTCACAACCCATTAGCCTTTAGTTACCCACACGGATATACTTTACAAGTTGGAGTAAGAAGAATTAGGTTCAGTTATATCCGTATAGGATTTACCTTGGCGCGTTAGCGAATTTGAATGACTAACGTCTGCCCAAAGAATGCTTGATTCTAGAATAACATTTTCACGTACATCGGATCAAGAGATCGTACGTAACTTTGAAGAAAATTTAATCATGAGTATTGTCATAAAAATATCTTGGATACATTACGCATATCGAAGGAATGATCATGCGTATTAATTGAAAGAAAATAGAGTGAGTATATACTTGCCTTGGTCATTAGCTAAAATATCAAACTCAAATCACTTGTGTGTGACACTCTATAAAACATACATATAACATGAGAAATCTATATTTTTGATAAAAATATGATAAAAGATGCACATGTGATGTCCGTGAACTTTTAAACGTCTAAGTTGACATTCTGAACCTTTAAGGTTTAATAAATAATTAACAACATCATAAAATAATTTAAGAAAATAATATTTTATACTTTCAAGGCAAACTGCGCATCAGTTGATAAACATTGGAGCATGAAAAGTGATCATCAGGGGTTTCAGTCTCTTCCATCAGGGGATGACTACGCGTCAGGGGATGATCCTCGACCATCAGGGGATGATCCTCGACCATGGCCAAACTCCTCGGAGAAAAGTTGTTCAGTGCCAAACTCGACAAGTCAGCGCCAAACTCTTCGGGAAACATTTACTCATCGGAGACTAAGAAATATTCTCATCAGGGACTAAGCTTAGCCTGTCGGAGACTAAGGCTGATGTCATCAGAGACTAACATATCTCATCAGAGACTAATGTTATCTCGTCAGAGACTAACGTATCTCATCAGAGACTAACATTAACTCATCAGAGACTAACGTATCTCATCAGAGACTAACATTAACTCATCAGAGACTAACATCTATGCTGTTGGAGACTAACTTGGAATCTCCCAGGGACTATTTTATAGGGCCAGAGACTAATTCCAACCTGTCAGAGACTAAGTTTAGAACTTGTCTCAGGTACAGTGGTGTCTCCTCGCTCCTCCATGGGTGGTGTTCTCACTAGGTGACCAAGACCACGACTAGGGCAACTCTCAACATCTCATCTATAGTAAGTAACATTCTTATCATCTACCACAACTCATAGACGCTATTACACCTCAAGGACTCAGGTTGAAGAAAACTCAAGCATGGTGTTTTCATTATTGATAAAAAAGAAATGTTTGGTAGTTAAAGGTTGTTCACCAGGTGGTTAAAGAGGATAGTTTTTGAAATAAAAGCATAAATACCAGAAGTTAAAAACATGCATTAAGTCATACTTTTGGAAGTGAATGAACCTAGTATGCTCACAAACATGGTATGCATAACAGAACAAAAGTATAGGAATGAAACAGAGCTTTAGTATAGTGTTCACACCTTTTTGGCCGCAAAGAAGAAGTTAAAAACTTGGTTTGTTTGCTGAGAAGTATAGTCGTTCTTTGAGAGTGAAATGCCGTATAGAAGACTTATGAAATAGGGCTAGGATTGTAACCAAGAGATATATATATCTCACTTGCAAAGCAACAACAACGGTTGGATTATTTGGAAATAGATTTTAGCCGTTGGCTGTGAAAGGAAATAACAAGCTTTAGAAGGAAGTGATTGGTGAGAAAAGGTGGATGCAACGGTTGCTAAAGTCAGTCAATCATCAATCACAACCAATAATCCAGTGTACTATTGGAGTAGATTAGCTGGTTTGACGGTCACGTGCTCTCAATCCTGAGATAGTGCAATTAATGCTCTTGTCTCACTGCCGTTTTTGGTTCAAAACGGGTACTATAGCGTGAAAACCTTCCCCACGTGAGAAATACACTTACTCTTGATAAATTCTTGAATAACAATAAGGAGAAATATGATAATAATAAAATAATCATTGAGTTCAAAAATATATTTAAAAACTTTTGGACATCACATTGCTATAAGATTTTCTTTAAGATAGCAATTTATTATTCACACCCAAAATAATAACAAATACAAAATAGGAAAAGAAAATAATTTAAACCATCATTCATAAAATTAATCATAAAGTGAAATACATCATACAACGAAATTCTTCTTATTCTTCGGGTTCTCACACAACCATTGATAAATGTTTATGCTCTGATGTATAGCTTTATCTGCTGATGGTCTGGTATTTGTTGATGTAATTTACCTGTTGATGACCAACCTGTTGCAGACAACCTTTATCCTCTTGTAGCCATTAAAACTTTGTTGTAGAATATCAACTGATGAACATGTTTCTGCAAAATATCTCTACTGCAGAATGAACATGTTTTTTTTGTAGAATATCCTCCACTATTTCTTCAGAATATTTCTACTACAGATTATCCTCTGATGGTCATGATTTTGTAGAATCTGCTCTAAATCACTTATCCTCGGTTGTAATAATGACTTCTTATAAGTATTTTACCAATGAAGCATAGCTTTATCATCTACAAAACAATATCTGCTGACAGTCATTTATCTGTTGATAACTAAGTTTATCTGGTGGGTTTCAAGTGCTGTCAGAAATTGTGTGACAGATCCCAAAGATCCCATGCTGGACTTCGGGCTCCGCCAGGAGTTTAGAACAGAAAACAGCTTGAACTAAGCATAAACTGTTAGAGTGTATGCCCTAGTGGCCAATTATGTAATGATTGTGACACTATATTTATGATATGTTTTTGGTTAATGATAATTTATTATGTTTTATTTACTGCGTTATATAAATAATTAACATAATAAATGTCCTTAGAAAAATGATACTAATTATATGGATTCAAGTATGTGACTTGAATATGAGATCATATAAGTATGTAATGTATCATTATTCTTAAATGTCCCTAGTCGAGTATCATTGTCATCAGGACAACAATAATACATTGAGACTAGTATGTGATTAACTGATGGCCATATCTCATTGGTCATAAATATATACGAGATATATTAAGTTGATTCATAGGTACATGTTAGAGAACATAGTACTGGACAGACCCACCATGAGAATTCTACATGGAGCGTTATCCTATGTGTCATAAGTAATTCTCATAGTGACAATGATGTAATGGTCCTTCGACCTGAAGTCATGACATTTCTACATAAGGAGTTATGCGTTTTGACATTATCAAAAGTCACCTTTAACCGGGTGGACGATAAAGGTGATTGTTGGATGCATAATGAGTTATGTGAGAAATGGGAATGATGTAGATGGAATTTAACCCTCCTATAAATTAGGGGTGATATCTATAGGCCTCTTGATTGAGTGAAACTATGAAATGCATGGCCATGCTCAAATAGAGATTTGTTTCATATAGTTTACTCATTGATCAAGAAAACTGAGATTAAATTATGAAGAGGATGACACATCCATGCCTTGAATTTAATCTTAGATATCATGGTTAAAAGGATTAAATTACATTGAAACATTGGTCACAAAAGGTAACGTCGAATCTATGACTTTATTATTACTTGGGTAACAGTGATGTATTACTAGATGCCGCTCACTGTTTATAATTTTATAATATGATTTAAAATTATTGCCAACGTAATAATAACCTACAGGGTCACACACATAGAACATTCGTCAAGGAGATATAATTTAAATGTCAATGATTTTAATATATCAATAAGATTGATTTAATTAAATCATGACTTTAAATTATATATATATATATATATATATGTAATCTGTATGAAGAAGAGTCATTTGGAAGGAAATACGAATATATATTTATTTGTACATATATTAATTAAGTGAGACTTGATTAAATATATATCTAATGAATATAGGATTCGGATTCTAATCTCCTAATTAGATTAGGTTTTGGAATCTACTCTATAGAAGGCTATATATATATGATATATCAGCTATTCTCTGGGATATAGAGAAAGATATAGAATTTTTCTCTTAAAAACCAACGTTTTGACGGAGCCGCTCATAAGAGAGGTTAAGAGAGATAAAAGAGATACAGATTATTTACAGCTAGTACTGTTATCCTCTTTGCTCGAATCGTAAGACGGTTCGCGGGTGTTCGTGTGGATACCGTAGAGACGCTGTCCAGTTGGGTTGCGTTAAAGATTTGGAGACGATCAACACCTTCACCAAAGTTTCAGATTCGCACTTTTAATCGGTAAAATCTTGAACTATCTGTATTAAACTGTTTCGCATAGATTAGCCAAAGCTAACTTAGGGCATAATGAAATATGGATCTTGGCTCACTAGAAGTATTTAAAAGAAATAATTCCGAATTAATGGTGAGGGCTATTAATTTGAATAAAATAGTGGGAGGTATATTTTGAATGTGCCATTATCAAAAACATAACATTAAAATTTCTGCAAATTTACTTATTTTGCATCTATGAATTGTAGATATTAATGGCAAACAACAACAATAGTAGCCTTTCATTGCGATCAGTCCTTGAGAAGGAAAAACTGAATGGGATTAATTTCCTAGACTGGCATAGGAATTTGAGGATTGTCCTCAAGCAGGAGCGAAAGCTCTATGTCCTGGATGGACCAATTCCTGCTGCACCAGCTACCACTGCACCACGTACAGAGCTGAATGCTTACAAGAAGCATCAGGATGATGCTCTGGACGTGGGATGCCTTATGTTAGCAACCATG
Source organism: Centella asiatica (assembly GCA_014636745.2). NCBI lineage: Eukaryota > Viridiplantae > Streptophyta > Magnoliopsida > Apiales > Apiaceae > Centella > Centella asiatica. The sequence continues at coordinate 17,363,960 of CM025780.1, read as the reverse complement.
AACCCTGAGCTTCAGAAGCAACATGAGTTGATGGATGCTTATGACATGATTGAACATCTTAAGAAGTTGTTCGAGGGGCATGCTCGGCAGGAGAGGTATGATACAAGCAAAGCATTGTATCATTGCAAGCAGGGAGAACGTGATCCAGTCGGTCCACATGTTCTTAAGATGATTGGGTATATTGAGTACCTAGATAGGTTGGGCTTTCCACTTACTCAGGAGGCTCAAACTGATCTTGTTTTACAATCATTGAACAATAGCTATTCTCAATTTGTCATGAATTACCTCATGAACGAAATTGAGAAACCACTCACTGAGTTGTTGAGCATGTTGAGAACTGCTGAAAACAACATGAAAAAGGCAGGACCCTCTCCCATGTTGATGGTACAAAAGGGGAATGCCAAAGGAAATGGAAAAGGCAAAAAGAAGAAGATGGGATCTAAATCTGTTGCCAAATCCAAATCCAATAAGGCTTTGAAGCCTAAAGGTGGGATAGCTAAAGAAGGTAATTGTCACTTCTGTGGAAAGCCTGGACACTGGAAAAGGAATTGTCATGCTTACCTGGAAGATCTAAAGAAGAAGAAAGGAAGTGGGACTTCCAATTCAGGTATATATGTTATAGAAGTCAATTTATCTACTTCTACATCTTGGGTATTTGATACTGGATGTGGTTCTCACATTTGTGTAAATGTGCAGGAACTGCGAAGGAGTAGACCATTGGCTAAAGGCGAGGTGGACCTACGCGTTGGAAATGGAGCAAGAGTTGCTGCATTAGCTGTAGGAACTTACTTTTTGTCTTTGCCCACTGGGCTTGTATTAGAACTTGAAGACTGTTATTATGTGCCTGCTATAAGCAGGAATATTATTTCTGTTTCTTGTTTAGACAAGAAAGGTTTTTCGTTTATAATAAAGAACAATAGTTGTTCCTTTTATTTAAATGAAATGTGTTATGGAGTAGCACAAATGTTTAATGGTCTTTATGTTCTTGATTTACAAATGCCTATCTATAATATAAATACTAAACGGCTAAAATCGAAAGATTCTAATCCGACTTATCTCTGGCATTGTCGTTTGGGCCATATAAGTGAGAAACGCATATCCAAACTCCATAAAGATGGGTATTTGGACTCATTTGATTTTGAATCATATGATGTATGCGAGTCTTGTTTGTTAGGCAAAATGACTAAGGCACCTTTCACTGGACATAGTGAACGGGCCAGCGATGTATTAGGCCTCATACATACTGATGTATGTGGACCCATGAGTTCGCTAGCTAGATCTGGATTTTGCTACTTTATTACATTTACTGATGATTTCAGTAGATATGGATATGTGTATCTTATGAAACACAAATCTGAATCTTTTGAAAAGTTCAAAGAATTTAAGAATGAAGTACAAAACCAATTTGGCAAAAGTATAAAAGCCATTCGATCAGATCGAGGTGGTGAATACTTAAGCCAGGAATTTGATAATCTTCTTAAAGAGTGTGGTATAATATCACAACTCACTCCACCTGGAACGCCACAATGGAATGGTGTGTCTGAAAGGAGGAATCGAACCTTGTTAGACATGGTACGATCCATGATGAGTCATGCAGATCTTCCGATAAGCTTCTGGGGTCACGCCCTAGAAACTGCTGCCTTTACACTTAACCGTGTTCCTACAAAGACGGTTCAAAAGACACCATATGAGATGTGGGCTGGGAAACGTCCTAGTATGTCTTTTATGAAGATTTGGGGATGCGAAGCGTATGTAAAACGTCTAGCTTCCGACAAGCTCGGACCTAAATCAGATAAGTGTAATTTTGTGGGATACCCAAAAGAAACAAAAGGGTATTATTTCTACAAACCTTCTGAGAACAAAGTGTTTGTTGCTCGCACTGGAGTTTTCCTAGAAAGAGAATTTGTCTCTAAAGAAAACAGTGGGAGGCATGTAGAACTCGAAGAAATTCGAGAACCACAAAATACCAATGAACCTGAGATGGAACATGAGCAGGAGCCACAAGGTGTTGTGGAAACTGAACCTGCTCAAGTAACACAAGATCCTCGTAGATCTGGTAGGATACGCCATGAGCCTGAAAGATATTATGGATATCTTATCACTCAAAGTGGCGAAGTTATGCTCATAGATGATGATGAGCCTACTTCCTATCAAGAAGCTATGAACGGACCTCAGTCTGAGAAATGGCTTGAAGCCATGAAATCTGAGATGGACTCCATGTATGCCAACCAAGTATGGACTTTGGTTGACCCACCTGAAGGGGTAAAACCAATTGGGTGCAAGTGGGTTTTCAAGAAGAAAACTGACATGGATGGTAATGTACAAACCTATAAAGGGCGATTGGTAGCAAAAGGTTTCAAACAAGTTCAAGGTGTTGACTATGATGAAACTTTTTCTCCAGTAGCCATGGTTAAATCCATCAGGATCTTACTTGCTATTGCAGCTTTTCATGACTATGAAATCTGGCAGATGGATGTCAAAACAGCTTTCCTTAATGGAAATCTGCTTGAGGATGTGTATATGACACAACCTGAGGGTTTTGTCACTCCAAAGGATGCTGGAAAGGTATGTAAGCTACAAAGATCCATTTATGGATTAAAGCAAGCATCTCGGAGCTGGAATCTTCGTTTTGATGAAGCAATCAAAGAGTTTGGCTTTATCAAGAATGAAGATGAACCTTGTGTTTACAAAAGGTTTAGTGGGAGTCATATTGTATTCCTAGTATTATATGTCGATGACATATTACTTATTGGGAATGACATTCCTTCCTTGCAAGCAGTCAAGACATGGTTGGGAAAATGTTTCTCCATGAAAGACTTGGGTGAAGCAACCTATATTCTAGGTATCAAGATCTATCGAGATAGATCGAGAAAAATGCTTGGCTTAAGTTAAAGTACATACATTGATAAAGTGTTGAAACGGTTCAGCATGCAAGATGCTAAGAGAGGTTACATACCCATGTCGCATGGAGTAACGCTCTCTAAAGCTCAATGTCCTAAATCACAAGATGATAAGGATCGCATGAGTAAGATTCCTTATGCTTCGGCAATTGGATCTATCATGTACGCAATGTTATGTACGCGTCCTGATGTTTCGTATGCTTTGAGCATGACGAGCAGATACCAGTCAAATCCAGGTGAAGGTGTGACGACCCCACAATCCCTCACTGGATCAGGGCTTCGTCAAAAGAAGGAAAAGATAACCATGCATCCATTCAAAGATTAATTACTGAAAGAAACAGTGATAAGGAGTTATTATAACCCAAAATATTACATTTACAGCGGAAGCTATTTTGTTTCTATCTTGTAATACAAAATATCCTATCCCAGATCATCTTCCTTCCCTCCCTTCCTAATGGCATCACAAGGCTAGCCAGCTTCAGTAATCAATCATTTTTGCCTTCCTCTTATCCGAGGGTTCAGCCTTAACTTCTTGTCCTGCAAGACATTAAAATTCAACAAAAATGAGCGATGTACGCCCAGCAAGTATATAAACAAATTGGGGAAAAACGAGATTGAAATACTTCAAGGAAACTCATTTCTGTTGGAAGGCTTGATGGAACAATATCAACGCCTTTAAAATCCTTAGGAAATCTTTAGGGTTACTGATGATAAACAATTGTGTAACCCTTCTGAAGACAGAACACAACTTTCTTGGAGTAAAAATATCCATCGGGGGCTATATCCGTTGGATCTGCTAACCATACGGTATACAGCTGGCCTAACTGTGCCCGCATGATCCCTCTTGTGTGAACGTACGTAGTCACATAAAAATTCCTCTTGGTTAGGTGAAGAACAAATCAGCACCTTTCCTTTCCTCTTGCCAACTATGTGGCACTTCCCAATTAAGGGACATACATTCTCATTCATTTGCACAGATATAAGATTGAATAATATCAGATAAATCAAGGCTCCTTTATATCCATGCATTACATTTATCATGCTAGCGGAAACTAAGCATAGCATTTTGTTTCACAAGGAAATTTAGACATAAAGGATGTAATTTTGTACACATGTCGAATCAATTGGTCATGCGTATAACTGAAATAAATGTCAGAGTAAGGATATACTTGCATTACCAAGCATAATAATGAAGATATAAATATAAGGGTGTAAATATACTTGCCTCAGTCCCTTGCACAAAATTCAAATCAATTTACTTGCGAGAAAAGATTCTGTAAATCACGCAAGTAATATCTTAATACCTTGATAATAATTTATGGAAGAAAATGGATATGAGATGTCCTTAGACTTTACTGACTTGAATCTAGTATAATAACATCGTGAAATAACCTTAAGAAAATAATGTTTGGTAGCTTTGATAACAAACTGTGCATCGGGGAATAATCCCCTTAGCCATCAGAGACTACGGGAAAGTATCAGGGACTAATACGTGTACTGGACGCGCCAGAGATTAAACGCGTCGGGGATTAAAAACTCGTCAGGGACTGATGACGTCACTTTAACTCTATCGGGGATTAATCCTGACGTCATCGGGGACTAACTAAGCCATCAGGGATTAAATAACCCATCGGGGATTAAGTAACCTATCGGGGAATAAATAACCCATCGGGGATTAATCGGGGAATAAATAAC
>CM025780.1:17320995-17359355 GCA_014636745.2 Centella asiatica | reverse complement strand
AACCCATCGGGGATTAATCGGGGAATAAATAACCCATCGGGGATTAACAGAATATCTCATCGGAGACTACGAATATCTTGTCAGGGACTAACCATATCTCATCAGAGATTAACAGCATCTCTTTAGAGATTAACAACATCTCAATAGAGACTAACATTAGAGCTTGCTTTTGCTACGATGGAAGACTTATCATGAACAATACAGGCTATGATGCAGAAAATATGAATCTTAGCATAAATCTTTGATGTTATGCGTGAAAGAAAACTGAGTAAAACACCAAGTTCTTACCTCCTCGTTTTCAGAGTGGAATCAAAGCTTTTCTGAGAAAAATTCTCCGAAAGAAAATTTCGGAAGTTTTCAAATATAACAATTTTGATGAAACTCTTAGGAGAGAAATTTTGGGTAAAGAGTTAGATTTTCCTTCCGGGTAGTGTATTTATAGAGTTCAAAATAGTTGACTATGATTAAGCTTGAAATAAGATAATTGGTTAATTTGGACGGTAAATACGGCTGCTCATCATGATTCCTTAGCAGCTAAGTACGTATAAGCAGCTGCTGTCCTTCATGCACAAACTTGCCACCTAAATCATACACGTAGTTATAAGGCTACGTAATCCTTTCATTCTCCTCCTTGTAGATCAAATAATCTTATATGGGATTTGCTAATCCCCTTTAATACCTTCTCAAGGATTTAATCTTATAATCATGAGTACCACATTATTATTAAATTCTTTTTGAAAGTATATGAATTTATCATTCATATCCAAAAGAATTTGACTTCATGCAAAAATAAGATAACATAAAATAAAATTTGCCACAAAATATATTATCTCATATTATAAAACAAATTTACAATTTTTGGGTTCTCACAGAAGGTCACTGGACAGCAGTCAAGAACATCCTTAAATACCTCAAAAGGACTAAGGATACATTCTTGATATATGGAGGTGAAGAGGAACTAGCAGTAAAGGGTTACACTGATGCTAGTTTCCAAACTGACAACGATGACTATAAGTCACAGTCAGGCTACGTGTTTTGCCTTAATGGTGGAGCTGTGAGCTGGAAGAGTTCAAAGCAAGAGACAGTTGCCGATTCTACAACAGAGGCTGAGTATATTGCTGCTTCCAATGCATCAAAGGAGGCTGTATGGATAAAGAAGTTCATTACTGAACTTGGTGTTGTTCCTTCTATTGTTGATCCAATAGACCTCTACTGTGACAGTAATGGTGCCATTGCACAATCGAAGGAACCAAGATCTCACCAACGATCCAAGCATATACTTAGGCGTTTTCATCTCATTCGAGAAATTGTTGAGAGAGGTGATGTACATATTTGCAAAATACCGACAGAAGAAAATGTTGCAGACCCACTGACCAAGGCTTTGTCGCAGCAGAAGCACGAAGGTCACACTATTGCTATTGGTATTAGATACATGAGTGATTGGCTCTAGTGCAAGTGGGAGATTGTTAGAGTGTATGCCCTAGTGGCCAATTATGTAATGATTGTGACACTATATTTATGATATGTTTTTGGTTAATGATAATTTATTATGTTTTATTTACTGCGTTATATAAATAATTAACATAATAAATGTCCTTATAAAAATGATACTAATTATATGGATTCAAGTATGTGACTTGAATATGAGATCATATAAGTATGTAATGTATCATTATTCTTAAATGTCCCTAGTCGAGTATCATTGTCATCAGGACAACAATAATACATTGAGACTAGTATGTGATTAACTGATGGCCATATCTCATTGGTCATAAATATATACGAGATATATTAAGTTGATTCATAGGTACATGTTAGAGAACATAGTACTGGACAGACCCACCATGAGAATTCTACATGGAGCGTTATGCTATGTGTCATAAGTAATTCTCATAGTGACAATGATGTAATGGTCCTTCGACCTGAAGTCATGACATTTCTACATAAGGAGTTATGCGTTTTGACATTATCAAAAGTCACCTTTAACCGGGTGGACGATAAAGGTGATTGTTGGATGCATAATGAGTTATGTGAGAAATGGGAATGATGTAGATGGAATTTAACCCTCCTATAAATTAGGGGTGATATCTATAGGCCTCTTGATTGAGTGAAACTATGAAATGCATGGCCATGCTCAAATAGAGATTTGTTTCATATAGTTTACTCATTGATCAAGAAACTGAGATTAAATTATGAAGAGGATGACACATCCATGCCTTGAATTTAATCTTAGATATCATGGTTAAAAGGATTAAATTACATTGAAACATTGGTCACAAAAGGTAACGTCGAATCTATGACTTTATTATTACTTGGGTAACAGTGATGTATTACTAGATGCCGCTCACTGTTTATAATTTTATAATATGATTTAAAATTATTGCCAACGTAATAATAACCTACAGGGTCACACACATAGAACATTCGTCAAGGAGATATAATTTAAATGTCAATGATTTTAATATATCAATAAGATTGATTTAATTAAATCATGACTTTAAATTATATATATATATATATATATATGTAATCTGTATGAAGAAGAGTCATTTGGAAGGAAATACGAATATATATTTATTTGTACATATATTAATTAAGTGAGACTTGATTAAATATATATCTAATGAATATAGGATTCGGATTCTAATCTCCTAATTAGATTAGGTTTTGGAATCTACTCTATAGAAGGCTATATATATATGATATATCAGCTATTCTCTGGGATATAGAGAAAGATATAGAATTTTTCTCTTAAAAACCAACGTTTTGACGGAGCCGCTCATAAGAGAGGTTAAGAGAGATAAAAGAGATACAGATTATTTACAGCTAGTACTGTTATCCTCTTTGCTCGAATCGTAAGACGGTTCGCGGGTGTTCGTGTGGATACCGTAGAGACGCTGTCCAGTTGGGTTGCGTTAAAGATTTGGAGACGATCAACACCTTCACCAAAGTTTCAGATTCGCACTTTTAATCGGTAAAATCTTGAACTATCTGTATTAAACTGTTTCGCATAGATCCTCGGGTTTGGGTTTCGTTTTGTTTTATTTTAAACCGTATTTTTCCGCTGCGTTTGCTAGTACGAAACCCAACATAAACATCATTAATTATAGAGAATAAAAATCTCTAATACAAACCTTAACTCAAACATTCATGAAATAAACAAAAGGTACATAACCTTTTATTACAAAACTTTAAATATTTAGCAACGCAACTCTATAAATGGTCCATTTGGCCTTACAATCTGAACATATCTATGACGACCTGTCGTCTCACTTTTTCTTTAAAGGCCATCCATAGGAGAGTGATCAAGAAACTCTCACTATGCCATTTCCTCTTTTCCTTTACTAGGCGACTTGGCCTTCTTGAAATGACCTGTAAAACATTTCATAATAATCCACGTGAGTGATTTTACACTCAGCAAGTATATAATCATAAGATGGGTAAGTTCAAGCTAAAAGAATAGATATTTCAAAGGTTTAAGTGTTTAATGAGGTTGGGCGAAACAAGACAACACCCCTTTATGAATCAATAAACGTGTATTTTTCAGGATACCCGAGTGATAACAAGGGGTTAAACCTTTTCTTGAAATAAATTTTAAATCATTCATTTGCGCCTTCTCTTCATTAGATAATGCATCATCTGACCAGCATGATCACTATCTGACTTCCTTTTCATCAAATGTCATCCTAACTGGTCAGCCTGGTCGTTTGACGTCATCATGACATATGTAGTCATTCACAGAAAGCATTGGTCTGCGAGGGTCTGAATATCAATGCCTCGACTTTTCATTCCCTATCCTGTGTTGGGGTACCAGGCGTCCGTACCTCCTAGCCTTTAGTCACACATATGGATATACCTTGTAATTTATAAAATTTTATGATATAAAACTTCCAAATCCATAAAAGACTTCCTTTGGTTTGCTCGGCGAATTAGGCGGTGAAAACCAAAACTTTTATATCTATATGAGACTTTCTTGGGTGTGCATAGTGAATTATTAGCCAGCAACAACCTAACAACACTTGGTTCAATACACAACATCTTTTGGCATACTAGTGAATTAAAATAGCTAGCAACTACCCAATAATACTTGGTTCAATAACAATATCTTTTCATGTACATCGGATCAATGAATCGTACGCTACTTATCCAAGAAAACATAGGCTTGCATAAAGAGTAATATCAATCATTTACGTAAATTGAATCAATGATCTTACGTAATCAATGAAAAAGAAGTAGAGTGAGTATATATTTGCCTTGGTCCTTAGCTAATTTCTAATCTTAAAATACTGGTGTGTGAAAGGTTCTGTAAAATATGATTATTGGTATAACATGAGAAATCCATGTCTTGAAAGATAATATAAAACTGTGCATAAATAGGGGATGGCCATCGGGGAATGGTCATCAGGGGATGAGCTACTCATGAGGGAATGGCCGTCAGGGGACGGCTACTCGTCAGGGGATGGCCATCAGGGGAAAACTACTCGTTAGGGGATGACCATCAGGGGAAGACTTTGCCAGTCAGGGAATAAGCTACTCGTCAGGGTATATATTTTAGGTCATCAGGGAATTGCTCCTGACTATCAGGGGATGGTCCTTGGTCATCAGGGGATGACCTTCGATTATCAGGGGATGGTTTATAACTAATCAGGGGATGAATTTGTTCATCTCCAAACTTGTCGGGGTCAATTTTGACTATCGCAAAACTCTTTTTGGCTATCACCAAACTCATTGCCAATTGTTTAGCCAACGCCAAACTTGTTGGAGTGTATGCCCTAGTGGCCAATTATGTAATGATTGTGACACTATATTTATGTTATGTTTTGGTTAAATGATAATTTCTTTTATTATGTTTTATTTACTGCGTTATATAAATGTTAACATAATAAACGTCCTTAGAAAAATGATATTAATTATATGGATTCAAGTATGTGATTTGAATGTGAGATCGTATAAGTATGTTATATATACATATCATTATTCTTAAATGTCCCTAGTCGAGTATTATTCCTAGTGCGACAACAATAATACATTGAGACTAGTATGTTGATTGACTGATGGCCACATCTCATTGGTCATAAATATATACGAGATATATTAAGTTGATGCATAGGTACCATGTTAGATAACAGTGTACTGGACAGACCCACCATGAGAATTCTACATGGAGCATTATGCTATGTGTCATAAGTAATTCTCATAGTGACAATAATGTAATGGTCCTTCGACCTGAAGTCATGACATTTCTTTTTTTTTTTTTTTTTTTTTTTTGCTAAATTGCGGAAATATATAAAAGGAAAGAAAATACAAAATTAACGAGAGGCATCCCCCTCGACCTACTAGCACATCTCGCTAGCTAGGGAAAACAAGCCAAAACTATGAGCATAAACACAAAGCAATCAAGTCGGCTGATACAAGGAGACCAAGTAATAATCCCTCTGACGGTAAATCCTTCGCTGGCTAGGGTCCTCTGAAGTGCAGCAAGAAGACTCCTGAATCCAGCAGAAACAGTATGCAGCAGCAGTAAACAACATTAAACCAGCTGCAGTATGCAGCAGCAGTAAAAAGCAGCAGCAAATATTAGCAGCAGTAGCAAACAGCAGTAGAAGCACTTTGCAGCAGCCAAAAAGAACAAACATAACCCACCAATACAGAACAAAGAACAGAGAGTTGAAGCATAAGGTAAAAACCCTCAAATCGGCAAATCCTCCAGAGGCAATTACTCTCCTGAATCAAGTAGCAACATGAATACAAAACCAGCAGCAGCAGCCAACAACAAGCAACTGGCATCATACAACTTACAAACTTACAAACTTACATACTTACATACTTACATACTTACATACTTACATACTTACATACTTCTCCTAAATTTTACATGAGAGACCAGCCTACTTTTGATAATAATGAGAATTTCAACTACAAGGTCAAGCGGGTTTCTACCAGCTTTACCATGCATCCTGTCATTTCTCTCGGACCAAATGTGGTAGACAATATTGTTGAAACTGAACCAAACCAGCTGATTTCTAAAGGAGTTAGAGTTTAAAGAACTGATATTGTGTATGAGCTCGGACCAATTAAAATTGGAACCAAACCAACCAGCTTTTCGGAAAATGGCATGAGCTATTTTAAGAGAGTAGGAGCATTGGAAAAATAAGTGTTCAAAGGATTCAGGTCCAATGTTGCACAAGACACAGAGATTTGTGATATTCAAGCCAAAATTGATCAGCTTGTCCATAGTCCACAAACTTTTGTGGCAGCATAGCCAATTTATGAAGGAGTATCGAGGAACGACAAGTTTGTTCCAAATTACTCGATTCCAAGCAATTTTCTGATTTCTGGTGCGAATATCCGACCAAATACATTTGACTTTAGTTAAAGAAATAGGAGTATTACCCCAGTGCACACAATCCTGATTCAAGGAGTTTAAAGGTGTAAGGTAGTTAAAAATGCTCCTCCAATTGATGATAATTTGGTGATTGGAAATTGGGAGCCTCCAAGAGTCATTGAGAATGATGTCAGCAACCACAGCTTCCTTTCCTAGACCAGATTCAAGAATGATTGGGTCATCAACAGATTTGGCTAGAGGTTGTGAGTTGTGCCACGGATCAAACCACAGGCTCACGCTTGATCCATCACCAATAGAATAAAAGATGAACTGCTTGGCTGTGGATCTAAGGGCGAGGATTTTCCTCCAAGTCCACGAGGACTGAGCAGTAACCTTCATATTCCAAAAGTTGGATTTTTTAATAACAGTATTACGAATCCATAAAACCCATAAAGATTGAAACTAAGGATTTAAGAGAAGCCAAATCCTTAACAGTAAATGGGCACGGTTCCATTCCCTCGTACATTTAAAGTCTAAGCCACCCTCGTCCCTAGGAGAACAAATCTTCGTCCAGGCAACTTTGGCCCCGTGTTTGCTAAGAGTAGCACCTTTCCATAAAAAAACTGGTGAAGATACTTTGGAGTTTCTTATGGATGTAGCTGGGCAACAAGAAATGTTGAGTCCAAAAAGATTGAATTGAAAAGAGAACCACCTTGATAAGCTGCATTCTACCAGCATATGATAGAAATTTCGAAGTCCAAGAAGCAATTCTGCTTGTAATTCTGTCCACTAGTGTATCATAGTCTCGTGCCCGCAGCCTAGAAGAGATTAGAGGAACTCCAAGGAACTTTATAGGGAGAACACCCTGCGGAAAACCTAGGATCTGGAGAATCTGAACCTTGCTATGATCATCAACCCCTGAGAGGAAGCAAAGACTCTTTGAGGTGTTAACGTTTAAACCAGATAATTGAGCAAAAATATCCAGAGCTCGCTTGAGAGTGCAGACTGAAGGTATATCTCCTTTAGAAAACATAAAAAGATCATCTGCAAAACAAAGGTGCGTTAGATTAATGACCTCAGCTTTCCAATGAAATGAAAATTCGCGAGACTTCTCAATCTCCAAATTGGTAATAGAAGTGAGAAACTCCATAGCCACTACAAAAAGGAGCAGAGATATGGGGTCACCCTGTCTTATACCCCTATTGCCCTTGAACTGTCCACAAAGAGAGCCATTAACTTTAACTGTGTAAGAAACAGTGGATATACATTCTCTAATCCAGTAGCAGAATTTTGGCGGAAATTTTAAGTGCCTTAATGCAGCTAAGATAAAATTCCATTTGAGGGAGTCAAAAGCTTTTTGGAGATCAATTTTCAGAGCACACCTAGGAGGGCCTTTATCCAGATGGTAATTTCTCACAATGTCCTGGGCAATGAGGATGTTATCTCCAATATTCCTATTAGGAACAAAAGCAGCTTGAGATGGAGAGATAATGGCAGGAAGAACCTTTTTCAATCGCGTGGCCAAAATTTTTGAGATAATCTTGTAAACAACTGTGCAGCAGGATATAGGTCTAAAATCATGCATAGAGGAAGGGTGAGCAAGCTTAGGAACCAAAGTGATAGAGGTATTGTTGAAATTTCCAAGGGGGCAGCCCTTGTTGAAGAATGCCAAAACCGCAGCAATAACGTCCTTACCAATGGTATCCCAAGAGAGGGTTAGAAATTCAGCATTGAATCCATCAGGACCTGGGCTCTTATTTTTTTTCAAAGATTTGAAGGCCAATAAAACCTCATCCTCATTGACACTTTCATTCAGACAGTAGAAATCCTCTTGGCAAATGGATTCGTGAACCGGCAGCAAGCTGAGGTCCATAAACTGATCATCAGTGACATGACTAAGAATATTTCTGAAATGTTTGATAGCAACCTTCTGTACTCCATCGTGCCCATGAATAAATTGTCCAAAATCATCCTGAATCAGAAAGATTTTATTAACATTCCAATTTGATTTAAGTTTGTAGAAGAAAAACTTATTGTTCTTATCCCCTTCATTAAGCCACTTAACCCGAGATTTCTGCTTGAGAAAGCATTCTTCTCTGTCTTGGGCAACAGATAAAGCGAGAGAAAGGGAATGCTGCTTCTCAAGAAGAGTAGGATCCAAAGGATGAGAAATCAGATCAGATTGCACTTGATGAAGGTCAAAAGTTAATTGCTTGACACAAGTGTGAACATTGCCAATGGATTTGTTGAGGTAAATCAAGAGCTGTTTAGTATTTTGGAATTTTGTCCAAAGCTGCTGCAGAGGGTTGCCTTGGACATCCATCTTCCATGCATTTTGAATAGCATCATTAAACCCCTCTAAACCAGCCATAAAATTGAAGAACTGGAAAGGCTTCTTGACTCGCTGAGCATGTATGTCCAGGTAAACAATCATGGGAGTATGATCCGAAGGACCTCTTGTGTGGAAAAGAGCTTGAGAGTGAGGGAGTTGAGACAACCAATCAGGGTTAATTAAAACTCTATCTAGCTTTTTATAGATAGGATTTGCGACCTGCAAGTTCCACCAAGACAGATGCGTGCCAGTTGCACATAAATCCGATAGGGAGCAGGTCCCCAGGCAGGTCACTTTAAAGTCAAGATTTAAAGTGATTTTAATATATCAATGAGATTGATTTTATTTAAATCATGGCTTCAAATTATATGTATTTATTTTGTATATATATTAGAGTCCCTTGGAAGAAAATACGAATATATATTTATTTGACTTATATATTAATTAAGTAAGACTTGATTAAAATATATAATAAATATAAAATTTGGATTTTATTCTTCTAATCATATTAGGGTTTGGAATTACTCTATACACAACTATATATAGGATATATCAGTTGTTCTATCACATATATATTTTTCTAAAACTCCAGCCACTTATCAGAGAGAGACTAGAGTTAAGAGAGAGAGAGAAACAAATTCAACGGCTAGTACTACAATCCTCCTTACTTCGAATCGTGAGACGATTTGTGGGGTGTTCGTGTGGATACTGTAAAGGCGCTGTCCAGTTGGATTGCGTTAAAGATTCAGATACGTTCAACACCCTCATCAAAGCTTCGGATCCGGCAGGCTTAATCTATAAAATCTTAAACCATCTGTATTAAATTGTTTCGCATGGATCCTCGGGTTAGGGTTTCATTTTATTTTAAATCATTTTTTTTATTCCGCTGCGTTTTATTTGTCGAAACCCAACAGTGGTATCAGAGTTATTTGTGAAACATTAATATGGATTTATGTGTTTGATTTTATTCGATATATTTGATATATGTTGTTAATATATGTTTACCAATTTTGATATTGAATATATGATATTCTGCATGTATGGATATTCTAGAATTGCGAATTCTGATTATATTTGATGCATGCTTATGGGATGTCGGAATAATGATACACCTTCTGTTTCCATTGAATTGAAATTTTGAAGGTTCAATTAATATGATTAATCAAAACAGAACGTATGTGATATGTTTTGGATGTATTATTATTAAGGGATCATGGTAGGGTTGATACGATTCTGGACATATAGGATATGTTACGATTTCTGGAATTGTTTCAGAATTTCGTATAAAGAAAATTGCACAATATAGATTGTGACTTGTAAAAATTTCTCCAGGGGGCGATGCCCCTTGGACCCCACTAGAGGCCTCCCGACCCCTAGGACCCCAGCAAGGGGGGGGGGGCTGCCCCCTTGACCCCCCGCTGTCGCGCACGATTGTCGTGTCCCCAATATGGTTTAATGGTTTAAAAAAAATAATTAATTAGTAATATATATATATATATATATATATTTTAAAATTATTTAAATCATGTTATTATGTGCTTATTGTGATATGCATGGTGCACAGTTATGGCCTTACGACCCATAGGTTAGTGGTTTTGGTTTTGAAATACGACTTGCATGTCATGCCTTCTATCTTATTTCTGGATGTAATATTCTCTTCTCATCTTACTCCCCTCGAATGTAACTCGAGGTTTCTTTCTATAATGTAATGTACAACATAGAATAGTTTTAGTATAGGTTTCATTATTATGTAATCTATCAAGATGACCAACACAAGATGGAGATGAGGAAAAGGAGGCATGCAAAAGGATTTTCAAGGGAGCTACCAAGTTTGAAGATCATTTACCACATTAGATTGACCTTCAATCTTTTTATTAACTTGAAAATATTGGCATAAGATTGGGCCATATCTGTGTCATATTTAATTCTGCACTTTATTTATGCTTATATATGATATAATGAATAAATATGCATGCTTAAAAGTTATAATTGGTGAGATCTAAATTAATTAATAAAATCCCTCATAAAATCATTAAGTCTAAAACAGATGTCTTCCAATGATTAACACTCATCAATGCCTTGATCGATGGGTGTAGGTTTGCCAAAGCAAAGTACCCCGTTTATCTTGGTAAGGTACGATAGGGTAATTATGATATCCAAACTGTTAAAATTGGGCTTGACTTAACTAGGTTATCATAATAGGATTGTGGGCTTAGAGGTATAGAGTTTGTATAAGTTCATAATTTGGGCTTGAACAAATGTTGTTCGATAAGCTATCCAAGAGTTATATATGATATAATTGACAAAGTGTTGTCTACCTAAATAATTATGTTTTAAGAGATTAGCCAAAGCTAACTTAGGGCATAATGAAATATGGATCTTGGCTCACTAGAAATATTTAAAAGAAATAATTTTTGAATTAATGGTAAGGGTTATTAATTTGAATAAAATAGTGGGAGGTATATTTTGAATGTGCCATTACCAAATTTATAATATTAAAATTTCTGCAAATTTACTTATTATTTCTGCATTTATGAATTGTAGATATCAATGGCAAACAACAACAATAATAGTAGCCTTTCATTACAATCAGTCCTTGAGAAGGAAAAACTGAATGGAATTAATTTCCTAGACTGGCATAGGAATTTGAGGATTGTCCTCAAATAGGAGCGCAAGCTCTATGTCTTGGATGGACCAATTCTTGCTACACCAGCTACCACTGCACCACGTGTAGAGCAGAATGCTTACAAGAAGCATCAAGATGATGCTCTTGATGTGGGCTGCCTTATGTTAACAACCATGAACCCTGAGCTTCAGAAGCAACATGAGTTAATGGATGCTTATGACATGATTGAACATCTTAAGAAGTTGTTTGAGGGGCATGCTTGGCAGGAGAGGTATGATACGAGCAAGGCATTGTATCATTGCAAGCAGGGTGAACGTGATCCAGTCGGTCCACATGTTCTGAAGATGATAGGGTATATTGAGTACCTAGATAGGTTGGGCTTTCTAATTACTCAGGAAGCTCAAATTGATCTTGTCTTGCAATCTCTAAACAATAGCTATTCTCAATTTGTTATGAATTACCTCATGAACAAGATTGAGAAACCACTTACTGAGTTGTTGAGCGTGTTGAGAATTGCTGAAAACAACATGAAGAAGGCAGGACCCACTCCCATGTTGATGGTGCAAAAGGGGAATGCCAATGGATATGGAAAGGGCAAGAAGAAGAAGATGAGATCTAAATCTGCTGCCAAATCCAAATCCAAATCCAATAAGGCTTTGAAGCCTAAAGGTGGGATAGCTAAAGAAGGTAATTGTCACTTCTGTGGAAAGGCTGGACACTGGAAAAGGAATTGTCATGCTTACCTGGAAGATCTAAAGAAGAAGAAAGGAAGTGGGACTTCCGATTTAGGTATATATGTTATAGAAGTCAATTTATCTATTTCTACATCTTGGGTATTTGATACTGGATGTGGTTCTCACATTTGTGTTAATGTGCAGGAACTGCGAAGGAGTAGACCGTTGGCTAAAGGTGAGGTGTACCTACGCGTTGGGAATGGAGCAAGAGTTGCTGCATTAGCTGTAGGAACTTACCATTTATCTTTGTCCACTGGGCTAGTATTAGAACTTGAAGAGTGTTATTATGTGCCTGCTATAAGCAAGAATATTATCTCTGTTTCTTGTTTGGACAAGACGGGTTTTTCGTTTATAATAAAGAACAACAGTTGTTCCTTCTATTTAAATGAAATGTGTTATGGAGTAGCACAATTGTTTAATGGTCTTTATGTTCTTGATTTACATATGCCCCTCTATAATATAAATACTAAACAGCTAAAATCGAAAGATTCTAATCCGACTTATCTCTGGCATTGTCGTTTGGGCCATATCAGTGAGAAATGCATATCCAAACTCCATAAAGATAGGTATTTGGATTCATTTGAATTTGAATCATATAATGTATGCGAGTCTTGTTTGTTAGGCAAAATGACTAAAGCACCTTTCACTGGACATAGTGAACGGGCCAGCGATGTATTGGGCCTCATACATACTGATGTATGGGGACCCATGAGTTCGCTAGCTAGATCTGGATTTTGCTACTTTATTACATTTACTAAAGATTTCAGTAGATATGGATATGTGTATCTTATGAAACACAAATCCGAATCTTTTGAAAAGTTCAAAGAATTCAAGAATGAAGTACAAAACCAATTTGACAAAAGTATAAAAGCCATTCAATTAGATCGAGGTGGTGAATACTTAAGCCAGGAATTTGATAATCTTCTTAAAGAGTGTGGTATAATATCACAACTCACTTCACCCGGAACACCACAATGGAATGGTGTGTCTGAAAGGAGGAATCGAACCTTGTTAGACATGGTACGATCCATGATGAATCATGTAGATCTTCCGATAAGCTTCTGAGGTCATGCCCTAAAAACTGTTGCCTTTACACTTAACCGTGTTCCTACAAAGATGGTTCAAAAGACACCATATGAGATGTGGACTGGGAAACGTCCTAGTATGTCTTTTATGAAGATTTGGGGGATGTGAAGTGTATGTAAAACGTCTTACTTTCGACAAGCTCGGACCTAAATCAGATAAGTGTAATTTTGTGGGATACCCCAAAGAAACAAAGGGGTATTATTTCTACAAACCTTCGGAGAACAAAGTGTTTGTCGCTCGTACTGGAGTTTTCCTAGAAAGGGAATTTTTCTCTAAAGAAAACAGTGGGAGAAATGTAGAACTCGAAGAAATTCGAGAATCACAAAATATCAATGAACCTAAGTTAGAACATGAGCAGGAACCACAAGTTGTTGCGGAAACTAAACTTGCTCAAGTAACACAAGCCCCTCGTAGATCTGGTAGGACACGCTATGAGCCTGAGAGATATTATGGATATCTTGTTACTCAAAGTGGCGATGTGATGCTCATAGATGATGATGAGCCTGCTTCCTACCAAGAAGCTATGAACAGACCTTAGTGTGAGAAATGGCTTGAAGCCATGAAATTTGAGATAGACTCCATGTATGCCAACCATGTATGGTCTTTGGTTGACCCACCTGAAGGGGTAAAACCAATTGGGAGCAAGTGGGTTTTCCAGAAGAAAACTGACATGGATGGTAATGTAGAAACCTATAAAGGTCGACTGGTAGCAAAAGGTTTCAAACAAGTTCAAGGTGTTGACTACGATGAGACTTTTTCTCCAATAGCCATGGTTAAATCCATCAGGATCTTACTTGCTATTGCAGCCTCTCATGATTATGAAATCTGGCAGATGGATGTCAAAACAGCTTTCCTTAATAGAAATCTACTTGAGGATGTGTTAATGACACAACCCGAGGGTTTTGTCATTCCAAAGGATGCTGGCAAGGTATGTAAGTTACAAAGATCCATTTACGAATTAAAGCAAGCTTCTCGGAGCTGGAATCTTCGTTTTGATGAAGCAGTCAAAGAGTTTGGCTTTATCAACAATGAAGATGAATCTTGTGTTTACAAAAGGGTTAGTGGGAGCCACATTGTATTCCTAGTACTGTATGTCGATGAAATATTACTTATTGGGAATGACATTCCTTCCTTACAAGCAGTCAAGACATGGTTGGGAAAATGTTTCTCTATGAAAGACTTGGGTGAAGCAACCTATCTTCTAGGTATCAAGATCTATCGAGAAAGATCGAGAAAGATGCTTGGCATAAGTCAAAGTACATACATTGATAAAGTGTTGAAACGATTCAACATTCAAGAGGCTAAGAGAGGTTACATTCCCATGTCGCATGGAGTAACGCTCTCTAAAGCTCAATGTCCTAAATCGCAAAATGATAAGGATCGCATGAGTAAGATACCTTATGCTTCGACAATTGGATCTATCATGTATGCAATGATATGTACACGTCTTGATATTTCATATGCTTTGAGCATGATGAGCAGATACCAGTCAAATCCAGGTGAAGGTCACTGGACAGCAATCAAGAATATCCTAAAGTACCTTAAAAGGACTAAGGATTCATTTTTGGTATATGGAGGTGAAGAGGAACTGGTAGTAAAGGGTTCCATTGATGCTAGTTTCCAAACTGACAATGATGACTATAAATCACAGTCAGGTTATGTGTTGTGCCTTAATGGTAGAGCTGAGAGCTGGAAGAGTTCAAAGTAAGAGATAGTTACCGATTCTACAACAGAGGTTGAGTATATTGCTGCTTCTAATGCAGCCAAGGAGGCTATATGGATAAAAAAGTTCATTATTGAACTTGGTGTTGTTCCTTCTATTGTTGATCCAGTAGACCTCTACTGCGATAACAATGGTGCCATTGCACAGGCGAAGGAACCTAGATCTCACCAACGATCCAAGTATATACTTAGGCAAATTCATCTTATTCGAGAGATCATTGAGAGAGGTGGTATACATATATGCAAAGTACCGACAGAAGAAAATGTTGCAGACCTAGTGACCAAGGCTTTGTTGTAGCAGAAGCACGATGGTCACACTATTTTTATGGGATTAGATACATGAGTGATTGGCTCTAGTGCAAGTGGGAGATTGTTGGAGTGTATGCCCTGGTGGCCAATTATGTAATGATTGTGACACTATATTTATGTTATGTTTTGGTTAAATGATAATTTCTTTTATTATGTTTTATTTACTGCTTTATATAAATGTTAACATAATAAACGTCCTTAGAAAAATGATATTAATTATATGGATTCAAGTATGTGACTTGAATGTGAGATCGTATAAGTATGTTATATATATATATATATATATATATATATATATCATTATTCTTAAATGTCCCTAGTCGAGTATTATTGTTAGTGGGACAACAATAATACATTGAGACTAGTATGTGGATTGACTGATGGCCACATCTCATTGGTCATAAATATATACGGGATATATTAAGTTGATGCATAGGTACCATGTTAGATAACAGTGTACTGGACAGACCCACCATGAGAATTCTATATGGAGCATTATGCTATGTGTCATAAGTAATTCTCATAGTGACAATGATGTAATGGTCCTTCGACCTGAAGTCATGACATTTTTACATAAGGAGTTATGTGTTTTGACATTGCCAAAAGTCACCTTTAATCAGGTGGACGATAAAGGTGATTGTTGGATACATCACGAGTTATGTGAGAAATGAGAAGGATGTAGATGGAATTTAACCCTCCTATAAATTAGGGGTGATATCTATAGGCCTCTTGATTGAGTGAGATTTGAGATTATTAAATGTATGGCCGTGCTCAAATAGAGATTTGTTTCATATAGTCTACTCATTGGTCAAGAAAACTGAGATTAAATTGTGAAGAGGATGAAACATCCATGCCTTGAATTTAATCTTAGATATCAAGGTTAAAAGGATTAAATTACATTGAAACATTGGTCACTAAAAGGTTGCGTCGAATCAACGACTTTATTATTACTTGGGTAACAATGATGTATTACTAGATGCCCCTCACTGTTTATAATTTTATAATATGGTTTAAAATTATTGTCAACGTAATAATAACCTACAGGGTCGCACACTAAGAACATTCATTAAGGAGATATAATTTAAATGTTAATGATTTTAATATATCAATGAAATTGATTTTATTTAAATCATGGCTTTAAATTATATGTATTTAATTTGTATATATATTAGAGTCCCTTGGAAGAAAATACGAATATATATTTATTTGACTTATATATTAATTAAGTAAGACTTGATTAAAATATATAATAAATATAAAATTTGGATTTTATTCTTCTAATCATATTAGGGTTTGGAATTACTCGATACACAACTATATATAGGATATATCAGTTGTTCTATCACATATATATTTTTCTAAAACTCCAGCCACTCATCAGAGAGAGACTAGAGTTAAGAGAGAGAGAGAGAAACAAATTCAGCAGCTAGTACTACAATCCTCCTTACTTCGAATCGTGAGACGATTTGTGGGGTGCTCGTGTGGATACTGTAGAGGCACTGTCCAGTTGGATTGCGTTAAAGATTCAGATACGTTCAACACCCTCATCAAAGCTTCGGATCCAACAGGCTTAATCTGTAAAATCTTAAACCATCTGTATTAAATTGTTTCGCATGGATCCTCGGGTTAGGGTTTCGTTTTATTTTAAATCATTTTTTTTATTCCGCTACGTTTTATTTGTCGAAACCCAACAGTGGTATCAGAGTTATTCTTCTAATTATATTATGGTTTGGAATTACTCTATACATAGCTATATATAAGATATATTAGTTGTTCTCTCAGATATATATGTTTTCTAAAACCCTAACCGCTCATTAGAGATAGACTAGAGTTAAGAGAGAGAGAGAGATAAACAAATTTAGCAGCTACTATTGCAATTTTCCTTGCTTTGTATAATGAGACGATTCGTGGGGTGTTCGTGTGGATACCGTAGAGGCGCCGTCCAGTTGGATTGCGTTAACGATTCGGAGACGTTCAACACCCTCATCAAAGCTTCGGATCTGGCAGGCTTAATCGGTAAAATATTGAACCATCTGTATTAAATTGTTTCGCATGGATCCTCGGGTTAGGGTTTCGTTTTATTTTAAATCATTTTTTTTATTCCGCTGCGTTTTATTTGTCGAAACACAACAAAACTCAGCGCTGAACTCATTAGTGGATAATTGTTCAACACCAAACCCATTAGTGGATAAATGTTCAGCACCAAAGTCGTCGGAGACTAACATTGTTAGTCATCAGGGACTAACTTTGTTACTCATCAGAGACTAATATTTAGCCATCGGAGACTAATCATTAATGCTTATCAGAGACTAACATTAACTCATCGGAGACTAAGTTAAGACTTGTCTCTGCTGTGATGGAAGACCTTTCATAACAAACAAACCTAACTTAGGGTACAACATCGTTCTGTCTGTTGTGTAGACTATTTCTTGAAAACTTAGTACGCACGACTAATACTCTCAGATGTTAAGAAAGAAATCAGAGCAAAGTATAAAGTTCTTACCTCTTCGTTCCTCAAGGAAGAAATTGGAAACTTGTCTGCTCTAAAAGATAGTTGCTTGAGAGATAAAACTTTGAAAAATATGAAGATGGTGGTTTAAAG
Source organism: Centella asiatica (assembly GCA_014636745.2). Classification (NCBI taxonomy): domain Eukaryota; kingdom Viridiplantae; phylum Streptophyta; class Magnoliopsida; order Apiales; family Apiaceae; genus Centella; species Centella asiatica. The sequence continues at coordinate 17,341,619 of CM025780.1, read as the reverse complement.
AGAAGTTCTAGGAGAGAAGTTTTAGAAAAGAGATTAGAATTTTATCTCAGAATGGGGTATTTATATTGTTCAAGAGCAGTAGGCTAAGATTATACTTTGAGATAAAATGATTGGTCAGTTTAGGCAGTAGAACGGCTGCTCATCATAACATCTTAATAGCTGGTAAAATATAAAGTAGCTGCTGTCTTACATGCGCTTAACCTTAATCAGTTGTTTCCACACAAACAACTTATTAATCAATTAACATACGTACTCATCAGATGCAATTCTTACATAATCCTTCCATCTCCTTTCAAGCTGATTAACTTAACCCTATATGAGATTTAACAATCTCATAACTATACTTTTAAGGAATTTATGAACCACAAATAAAATATATACTCTCTTTTAAAATATAAAATATTTATTCACAAAGATAGGGAGTTAATCCTTTATACAAAATAAATTATTCATAAGCTAATTTTATTTCTGGGTCGTCACATTCTCCCCCCCTATAATAAGTTTCGTCCTCGAAACTTAACTAATGAAAAAGACGGGGGTATTTTTGCATCATCATATCCTCTAGTTCCCAAGTGGCTTCTTCAACTTTGTGATTTTTCGATAAAACTTTTACGGAGGCAATCTCTTTATTTCTTAGGGTCTTCACTTAACGGTCTAGAATTTGCATTGGAATTTCTTCATAGTGCAAGTTTGATTGAAGCTCAATAGGCTGGTAATCGATGATGCCAACATGGTTCCCTTTATATGGTCATAGCATTGAGACATGGAAAACTTGAACATGTCCTATAGCTGGGGGTAGTGCTAGTTGATAAGCTACTCCGCCAATACGGTGGAGTACCTCAAATGGTCTGATATAGCGGTTCTTAGTTTTCCCTTTTGCCTGAAGTGCATAATGCCTTTCCATGGTGAGATCTTTAGCAATGCATAGCCTCCTATTTCTAATATTTGGTCCTTTTGGTGTTGGTTTGCAAATTGCTTTTGTTGATCTTGAGATGCTCTCATTCTAGCTTGGATGATTCGGATAGCATTCTCAGTTTGTTGAACCATCTCTGGCCCTTCTAGCTTTCTTTCTCCAACTTCATTCCAATATAATGGTGTCCTATATTTCCTTCCATATAAAGCTTTAAATAGAGCCATTCCTATGCTTGTGTAAAAGCTATTGTTACAAGCATACTCGATGAGTGGTAGGTGTTCATCCGATCGTCCACCAAAATCCAAAGAACATGCTCTCAGCATATCTTCCAAGGTTTGGATTGTTCGTTCAGACTGTCCGTCAGTTTGCGGGTGGAAAGCAGTACTCATGTCCAACCTTGTTCCTAAATAATCTTGGAAGCTTCACCAGAACCTAGATGTGAAACGTGGGTCACGATCTGACATAATTGAGACTGGTACTCCATAACGACTGAGGATTTCTTTTACATACGATCTGACTAGTTGATCCATTTTGAAGGTGTCCTTAATAGGTAGAAAATGTGCAGATTTGGTCAATCTGTCCACTATTACCCAGATTGTGTTTATTCCTTTTTGAGTTATTGGTAATCCGACCACGAAGTCCATTGTGATGCATTCCCATTTCCATTTTGGGATATCTAAAGATTGTAACAGACCACTTGGCTTCTGGTTTTCTGCCTTTACTTGCTGACAAGTGAGACATACGCTTACCCATTTAGCTATTTCCCTCTTCATGTTAGGCCACCAATAATTTTGTTTCAAATCTTGGTACATTTTTGTTCCTCCTAGATGTACCGAGAATTTGGAGTTGTGGGCCTCTTTCAGTAATTTTCTTTTTAATTCCAATTTTCTAGGAATCCAAATTCTAGCTTCAAATTTCATCAATCCATCATCGTGGATTCGACACTTTCTATCTTCTTCCTTAAGAAACCTTTTTCTGTCCTCTACATATTCTTCTTGAGCTTCCTTGATGATGTTCAACAATCTTGGTTTAGCACTGACTTCCTGCTCTATTTCTTCTCTTTGTTGGGTTATGATAACATTCAGTTGTACTCGTTCCAAATCTATCCTTATTTCTTCTTGGTTTGTTATCACGTTTAACCTTTCACGTCTACTTAGAGCATTAGCCACTATATTTACCTTACCAGAGTGATAATTGATTGAACAATCATAATCTTTAATTAACTCTAACCACCGCCTTTGTCTCATGTTCAACTCTTTTTGTGTGAAAATGTATTTTAAGCTCTTATGATCAGTATAAATCTCACATTTTTCTTCATACAGATAATGCCTCCAAATTTTTAATGCGAATATGATAGCAGCTAACTCTAAGTCATGCGCTGGATATCATTTTTCACAGTCTTGAGTTGTCGAGATGCATAGGCAATGATTTTGCCATGTTGCATTAGAACAACTCCTAACCCATTCATTGAGGCATCACTGTAGATCACAAAATCTCCTCTGTTGTCAGGTAAACTTAGTACTGGAGCAGTGGTTAGTATTTTCTTCAATTCTTGGAAGCTTCTTTCACATGCTGGAGTCCAAATGTACTTTACTGTCTTTCTTGTTAGATTCGTCAATGGAACTACTAGCTTGGAAAAATCTTGGACGAATCTACGATAGTATCCTGCTAATCCCAAGAAACTTCTCACTTCTGTATACGTTTTCGGCTGTGGCCAATTGATGATGGCTTCAACCTTTATGGGATCTACTGATATACTATACTCATTGATTACATGCCCTAAAAATTTTACTTCCCTTAACAAAAATTCGCACTTTGAAAATTTGGCATAGAGTTTTTCTTGTCTCAGTGTTTCCAATGCCATTCTTAAGTGCTCGACATATTCTTCTTCTGTTTTGGAATAAATGAGAATGTCGTCGATGAATACTATGATGGAATTATCCAGATATGGCTTGAAAACCCGGTTCATCAAATCCATAAAGGCAGCTGGGGCATTAGTAAGTCCAAATGGCATTACTATAAATTCATAATGACCATATTGGGTTCTAAAAGCTGACTTAGGGACATCTTCAGTTTTAATCTTCAATTGGTGATATCCTGATCTCAAGTCAATCTTTGAGAAATATTTTGCATCCTTAAGTTAATCAAACAAGTCATTGATTCTAGGTAAAGGATATCAATTCTTCACCGTTACCTTGTTTAATTCTCTATAGTCAATGCATAACCTCATTGATCCATCCTTCTTCTTTTGCTCCCCACGGTGAGACACTTGGTCTAATAAATCCTTGATCCAATAGCCCTTGTAGCTGTATCGTAAGCTCTTTTAATTCCGAAGGGCCCATCCTATATGGAGCTTTGGAAATTAGGATAGTTCCTGGTACTAGCTCAATTCCAAACTCTACTCGTCTATCTAGAGGTATACCTGGTAATTCTTCTGGAAATACAACACCAAATTCTTTCACAACGGAAATGTCTTCTATTTTTATCTCTTCCCTTTTTGTGTCATGAACATAAGCCAAGAATGCTTTGCATCCTTTGCGTATCATTTTTTTGGCTTGTATCATTGTAAGAAAATGAGATGATTTGGTGGTCTTACATCCATGTAATGACACTCTGCTGTTTGAGGGTGTTTTTAGGAAAACCTTCTTCCTTCTACAATCTATATTAGCTTGGTATTTATGCAACCAATCCATGCCCAGTATTATGTCAAATTCTCCCAATGGGAATGGTATTTAGTTTGCAAGGAAGTCATATTTTCCTATCTTTATACTACAATCAAGTAGTACATTCTTGGCAGTATGCACCCCTTGGTTAGCTACCATGACTTCTAAAGGTATTTCTAAGCATGTAGGAACAATGTCCTTAAGAAGATGTTCAGATATAAAAGAACTAGTTGCGCCAGAATCAAATAAAACATCTACTTGGACTGAGTTGACCAGTAACATACCTATAACTACGTGATCAAACATCAGTGCATCTTGCATAGTCATATTGTAGGTCCTAGCTTAAGGGCGACTGGGTACTGTGTTGGGTCCTGTCAATGGCAGTTTGCCTTGACTCTTCTTTTGAGGACAAGTGGTGGAGATGTGGCTCTCCTGACTGTAAGTGTAACATGTTCTTACTGTTGTCATGGTGCGGCTAGTGCCTTGTGGTTGATAATGTTGCTGTTGTGGATGATACCAAGGTTGGGGAACAATTGGTGCCTGATTCGGGCAATTAAGTACAGTGTGCCCAGGTCGATGACATTTAAAACATATATTTGATCCCATTAAACATGGGGAAGTTCCATGATTCCTTCCACATTTACTACAGATTATAATCCTCCTTTTATTATCATTTGGGTCAGTAATAAAATTTCTTTTTCTTTTGTCATTGTTACCAAGCATATTTCCTTCCTCTTGTTTTACCACAACTGAACTGGTTTGTGGTCTCCCCTGTCCTCCATTTCCTTGGTTATTGTAACCATTGCTATTGGAGTAGTCCCCTTTCCTTTTTCCTTCTTTCCGATTTTCCCGGTTGAATTCTCGGAGTAGCTTGCCACTTTTCTCAGCTACTTTTGTCCTTTGAACGACTTCAACATAGTTGTCTAGGCATAAAATAGCAATCTTGTCATGCAACCACAGATTCATACCGTGCTCGAACCTCTTTGTCTTTCTTCTTTCAGTATCTACTAAATGTGGAGCATACCTTTGGAGTTCATTAAACTTCTTTTCATATTCTTCCACTGTCATGTTTCCTTGTCTTAATTCCAAAAATTGCCTCTCTAGCTCATCTGCGACACTAATTGGAAAGTATTGATTATAGAAAAGCTCCTTGAATTGGGGCCAGGTAAAAACATCAGTTTCTGCTTGATCATTTCTAATTATCAACCTTCTAGTCCTTTCCAATTGTTCAGTATTCTCCTACCAATAGTTAGCTTCTCCTTTCAGTAGATAGGTAGCATAATTTGTCTTGAGGTCATCTGTTATCCCAGAAATACGGAAAGCTTTCTCTATCTCCTTAATCAAAGTTTAGGCTGCAGTGGGACCTCCATCACCACTGAAAGTAGGTGAGCAACTATTGGTGAAGTCTCTAAATGTTACTTTCCTTGGTTGTATTTGTGGCAGGGGTGGTGGGGTATTGTTTTGTTGGGTAGCTCCCTTAATCATATTTATTAACAGGGCAATAGGATTATTTTGATTCTCATTGTTATCATTATTTTCCTGATTGTTGCTCGGGTTGGGGCTTCCTTGATCAGCTTGGTTGGTAAATTGATAGGTTCGGGATCTTCTTACTAGAGCCATCTTTTAGAAATTGAAGGAGAGAATAGGAATTATTGCCTAAAGGTTTTTTTTTTATAGCTCAACATCGTAACTGAACATAATATAAGAAGAAGGGAAGTTTCTAATAAAGTTACCAAAATATATTTAATAACAAAAGTTACATTATGACAAATTTGTACAATAGAACCTCTTCACAACAACATTTACTACAACAAGTGCCTAGGAGCTTGCTTCAGTCCATAAAGTGCTTTTTCTAGTTTGAAAACATGATTTGGGAATTTTGAACTTTCAAAACCTGGTAGTTGTTGGACATACACCTCTTATTTTAATTTTCCATTGAGAAAAGCACTTTTCACATCCATTTGAAAGACTTTAAAGTTTGAAAGTGTTGCATAGGCTAAGAAAATTCTTATAGCCTTAAGTCTGGCCATTGGTACAAAGGTCTCATCAAATTTAATTTCTTCTTCTTAAAGATCCCTTTGCTATCAGTCTTGCTTTGTTTCTTATAACAATGCCAACTTCGTCCATCTTGTTTCTGAATGTCCACTTGGTGCCTATTATAGTTTTGTCTTTTGGTTTAGGTACCAGCTTCCATACTTGATTTCTTTCAAATTGATTCAACTTTTCCTGTATAGCCATGATCCATTCAGCATTTTGCATGGCTTCTTCAAATTTCTTTGGCTCAATTTGAGAAAGAAAACAAGCATATAGGCACTCGTTAGATGTAGCTTTTCTAGTTTGCACTTTTTGGTTGGGATCACCAATGATTAATTCTTTGGTGTGACCCCTAGACCATTTGGGCTTAGAGAGGTATCTCGATGAGCTTGCCTGATTATCATTTCCTCCCCCTAAGTTTGTGCTACCAGCTTCTGAGAAAACTCCCCCTGAATTTATGCTTAAATCAGGGTTAAAGTTATCACCTGATGGTACATTCCCTGATGGAGTATTCTTTGATCTGTTATCCAGGTAATTAACTCCATCTCTTAAAGAGGCTTCATTGTTGGTTGGATTGACATCAGGAATGGTTAACTCCTCCATTTGTTTACACTCATCAGCTTCATTCTCTTGATAATCAGAATCATCTTCATTTTCAAATCTGAGCTCTTCATGAAAACCAAGGTCTTCGAGTTCAGAAATCTCTTGATCATCAAAATCTACATTTATAGACTCCATCACCACCTGGAGTCTCTTGTTATAAACCTGGTAAGCTTTAGACGTTAGGGAGTAACCTAGGAAAATAGCTTCATCAGCCTTTGAGTCAAATTTTCCTAAGTTCCCACCAAAATTCCTTAATACAAAGCATTTGCATCCAAAAACATGTTGGAACTTGATGTTTGGTTTCCTCCCTGTCATTAGCTCATATGGTGTCTTATTGTGAGCCTTGTTGATCAAAGACCTATTTTGAGTGAAGCAAGAAGCGAAAATTGCCTCAGCCAAAAATAGGTAGGAATCCTTACCTCTACTAGCATTGTTCTAGCAGCTTCTATCAGGGTTCTGTTTTTCCTTTCCACTACACCATTCTGTTAAGGAGTCCTTGGAGCAGAGAATGTATGATTAATGTCTTTCTTCACATAAAATCCATCAACAGCTGCATTCTTGAATTCATTTCCATTATCTGTCCTCAATGTCCTAACCACTAACCCTGACTCAGTTTCCACTTTCTTTACATGGTCAATGATTTGTTGAGGTACTTCAGATTTAGTATTTTGGAACTTGACCCAAGTATATCTGGTGTAGTCATCCACAATGACCATTGTAAATCTTTTCTTTGACACTGACATTATGTTGACAGGACCAAAGAGATCCATGTGAAGCAATTGAATTAGATCTTTGATCATTGTGGCTTCTTTGCTAACAAAGGATAATTTCCTTTGTTTCCCTTGTTGGCATGATGAACATAATTCTTCTTGAATAATTCCACTTGAGGTAGTCTAGTCACCAACTCTCTCTTTATCAGATCATTGATTGTTTTGCAATTCAGGTGAGAGAGCTTCTTGTGCCACAGTTTGCTCTCATCCGGGGTTGCTTTGCTGTAGAAACATAACTCTCCATTTACTAAGTTAAAATCAGCAATATAAAGATCTCCTTTCCTAATCCCTAATAAGACCAGCTTCCCGTCACTTTTATTTGAGATTCAGCATTGATCCCCTTTGAAAGAAATGATGAATCACTTGTCACATAGTTGACTTATGCTTAATAGATTGTGTTTTAACCCATCAACTAGTGCTACATTTTCAAATGAGACATCTCCATTTGCTACTTTGTCATAACCAAGAGTCAGTCTTTTGTTGTTGTCACCAAAAGTAATCACTGGACCAACCTTTCCATTGAACTCTGTGAGCAGGGCTTTGTTTCTTGTCATGTGTCTTGAGCAACCACTGTCTAGAAATTAGATTTGCCTACCCTTGATTTTTCCCTATACACAAGGAACATTTAATTTGTTTTTGGTACTCAAGTGGATTTAGGTCCTCTGGGTTTAGTCACAGTTAATGGTAAAACAACTTTTTCATTACTAATGACTTTTGGTTTAGGCACTAAATACACTTTCTCCTTTTTAGGAGCTTTACTATAAGCTTTAGTTTTATCAACAAATTTCTTTTCTTTACCTTTAAGGGTGCATGCTTGAACAGTTGGTAAATCATCAACATATAAAATTGTGCTAGTCAAAATCTATGGTTTTTGTTGCATTGAAAAGATAGGTGATTATTATTACCACAGTTCTAGCACACTTTCCTAGGGGCTTCCTGAATAGGAGTGTAGTTACTGGCTTTGTTCACACCTAGTTTGCCATTCCTATTCTTTTTCTTATCCCTTGACAAGCCTTTATCCCTTGAAAGGCTTTGATGACCTAATACACTCTTATCCCCTAATGACTGTGCATCCACTGATGCACAATCTTGTTCCTTCTTGAAAGGGGCTTTGAGTGCTTTGGCAAGAGCCGGTTTCTTGCCACTACCACCACTTGTGGAAGATTCAATCATTGGGAAAACATTCCCTTTCTCTAGCTTTGTTATAGCCTTTATAAACTTAATAGGTTGTATAAGCCTTTTACCAAAGCTAGCAGCATTTTTAACCTCAATAGCAGGTTGCTTCACTTGAGTCTCCTCATAGCCTAAACTAGATTTATGATAAGATCTTTTACTATTTAATTGATCATCTAGTTTCTTGCTTGACTCATTCCACCTCTTTATGACCTCTCTTTCTTCTCTCAAAAGCTTGGAGGTCCATTCTTCTCTCTTTATAATACAGTCAAGGAGGTTCCTAGTCTTAGAGAGTTCTTTTTCAAGATTCTCAAGTCTAAAAAGTTCTGATTCTAATAAAGTATTTCTAATTGACAAATGTTCATTAATTTTCTATACTCTTTCAGTCTCTACTACAACACTCCTTAAAGAGTCATAAAGATCTTTTATCTCACAAGTCATTTCCTTAACAGTTTTGAAACAATCAGTTTTAGACATATTAGAGGAAATTTTGAGACTTACTTGTGAGCTGCTGCTATTAGTCGATAAGGCCATCAGGGCTAGGTTGACATATTCCTCAGTGTCTTCTTCATCTGAGTTAGCCCAATCATTTCCCTCTGCAATATAAGCTTTTCCCTTCTTGTTAGCATTGAGAAGGTCAAAGTATTTTTTCTTGTAATCCACCACAGCCTCCTTCTCTTTTGATTCACTTTCATTTTTGGCCTTGCGACACTCATTAGCAAAGTGACCTAGCTCATTGCATTTGTAGCACTTTATTCTAGATTTGTCAATAAAGTTGTTTGTGCTACCAAGTTTCCTTGCTAAAAATTTCTTTATTCCAGTTGCCTTTTGGAATTTCAGTTTGGATAACGTTTTTGCAAGGAAGGCCGTTGTTTCATCCATTTCCTCTAACTCTTCAGGAGTGTACTCAGTTCCCTTGGAGTCAGCTTCATTGTCCCCACTTTCTTCAACATCTCCTAGTTGTTGCTACATCAAGACACTTTGTCCTGCTTCCTTTTTATTTTTCTTGGCAGCCATCAGGGTTAAAAATCTAAGCTTTCTAGTATCCCTGACATTTCAGATTTTTGTTGAACCTCCAGTTCATATGTTTTTAAGGTACCATAAAGCCTATCCAAGTCTAGGAGATTTATGTACTTGGATTCCCTGATGGTTGTTGTCTTTGAATCCTATGATATGGGAAGTGCCCTCATGAATTTTTTGTTCATTTCTTTGTTGGCATAAGTCTTCCCATACATCCTCAAGTCATTTACCAACCTGTTGAATCTGTCAAACATTTTAGTGAGTGATTAACCATTTTTCATTGTGAACCACTCATATTGTTGTATTAATAGTTGCAGTTTATTTTCTCTCACATCTTCTGTACCATCACACAAAATCTAGATAGTATCCCATATTAACGTAGACGTTGTCAGATTTATGATACTGTTTAGCATATCATTGTCTAAGCTATTATAGAGAATACATGTGCCTTTGAGATCTTTCTTCATTTTTTCTCTTTCCTCAAGAGTCATTTCATCGGTAGTCTTTGAGACTAATCTTTCAGGGACGTTGACTCCATTCACCACTTCTTGAGGAATGGGTTTCTTAGGTATGTGAGGGCCTTCTTCTAGAATCTGTAAATATTCATCATCGATTGCTCTAAGATAAACTACCATGTGTTGCCTCCAGAAGAAATATGTTAGGTTTTATAACATTTGATGATGATTGTACTTAGAATACTTGGAAATACAAATATACAGTTAATGCTAGTCTATAGCATTTGAGTTTTTGTAGTTGGTAGTGTACTCTATGTTGATTGTAATATATTTATTATAAGAAAGTAAGTTAATTTATATTATAAGAGACTACCAGAACTGCATTAGAGATTTCAACAAGTCAAAGATTATGTTTAGTCTTATCGGAGACTGGGGAAAGTTCATCAGACACTAAGGCAAAAGCTTGTCGGAGACTACAGATTAAGTCACCGGAAACTAAGCTTAAGTCATCAAAGACTAAGCTTAAATCATCAGAGACTACGCTTAAGTCATCGGAGACTAAGCTTAAGTCATCAGAGACTATGCTTAAGTCATCGGAGACTAAGCTTAAACTGTCGAAGACTAAACATAGTTGATTAGAGACTAAAGTTGAAGCAGTCAGAGATTAAAGTGGAGATTACTCTCTAATGCAGTACAGAGGTCTATTTGAATTAGAAGTTGATTTCTACATGGAGATTGAAGAGATATTGAAGACGAAGCTGGTTAGGAAACTAACTAGAGAGAGAAATAGTTTTTCATCATGGAATGAAAAAGAGAGAGAACCTATTCCAATTGTATATAGAAAACATATATTGAATAGGATTAGAAGCTGAATTACGATTCAGATTTGGAAGTTGTAATTAATTTTACAGAGTTGTATTAGAAGCTATATGTTTTCATAGATTTGTATATATATAGTACAGAAATTGAAGCTGACAATCGATTTGTGATTGTTAGAATTTGTAATCAATTGTTAATCAATAAAAGCAATTGTTTATAAATTTGTTTTTGTTTTTGTTCTTTATTTTCTACAAGTTATATTACTTTAAAGAACAAGAATTTAAAAAAAATTCAAGAACTTGTATTCAACCCCCCTTCTACAAGTTCTAGGCTATCTCACCGGGACAACAAGTGGTATCAGATCCTTTGATTGATATAATTTCAAATAACAAAATCCAAAGATGGCCAACGATGAAGGAAGCAGCTCTAGCATAATGACATATGTAGGAAGTCGTGATGGTGGAACCAGAATTCCAGTTTTAAAAAGAGAAGAATATCTTATCTGGAAACAAAAGATGTACATGCACTTGAGAGCAACAGATCCTGATTGCTTTGATAGGATTAGGAAGGGTCCTTATCAACCAAGGAAATTTGTTTCTTCAAAAACTGTGGAATGAACAATAATTGTTGAGCACTTTGAACTTGCTCCTGAGAGTGATTATACTAATGAAGACAAGTTACAAGTGTTGAAAGATGCTAAAGTGATGAACATACTCTACAATGGATTGGATAAGAATATGTTCACAAGCATAATCAATTGCACAACATCAAAACAAATCTGGTACACCATCAAAATCCTATGTGAGGGGACAGACCAAGTAAGAAAGAATAAAAGGTTATTGTTAACACAACAATATGAATTCTTTCAAGCAAAGCCTGGTGAATCAATAACATCAATGTATGATAGATTTAATGTCTTGCTGAATGACCTGAAAATACTTGGAAAGTCCTATGACAATGAAGATGTTAATACCAAATTCATGAGAGCTCTCCCACCAAGCTGGGATCCAAAAACTACTGCAGTAAGGGAAGCTCATGATTTGGATATTCTCACATTGGACAGGCTCTAAGGAAATTTAAAGACTTATGAACTTGAAGTAGAGCAGAGACAAAAGATGCATGGCAAGGACAAAGGAGCTGCATTAATGGTTGAGACAAAGATGTCTCATGAGGAGCTTGATGATGAGACCTACACTGCAAGCTCGGCTGAAAAAGATTCTGAATGCAACATTAATGATGACATGGAGGAATTCATGGCCTTCATGGTGAAACAGTTCAAGAAATTTAGAGCTAGCAGGAAAGGGAAAAGATCATCAAGAAAGCATAACCCAAAACGAGAAGGTCAAACTGTGACCTTTGACAAAAAGAAAATAAGTTGCTACCACTGTAATGGGTTAGGGCACTTTGCTAATGAGTGCAAGAAACCTAGATCTACAGAGAGATCTAAGGATGAAAAGAACATGAAATCAGGGAATGATCTTGCTGACAAAAAATACAAATCAAATAGCAAGGCCTTGATTACTGAAGGCAAAGATTGGATTAACAATGATTCTGATGAAGAAATTGTCAACTTTGCTTTGATGGCTAGAAACTGATGAGCCAAGTGATTCTACAAAGGTATGTGATGCAACTCAGAACTTTAATGTGCTTAATCTAATTGATACATCTAGTATAGAAAGCATACAAAAAGATATGTCTGATTTGCATGTTAGTTTTATATCACTGACCATTGAACATGCCAAAGTTAAAGAATCACATGACCAACTCTTGAACAGAAATAAATTTCTTGAAGAGAGACAAATACAATTTGATACTATCAAGTCAGAGCTGGATAAAGCTCATCACATGATTGATGCTTTGAAAAAGAGGGAATATTACTTAGTCAAACAACTTGAACATGAACAGGTTAAGATAAAACAATGGAACTAATCCTCTAAAAAGCTATCAAACTTGGTAGGGAGTCAAATGGTAGGTCAAAAATATGGTTTAGGTTATGATGAATACCTAGGAAAGAAACCAGATATAAAAGAGGTTAATGAAGCTACTAACTCCATGACTCACAAGCCAATTCCTATTACAAGAATCAAGTTTGTCTCACCAGTCAATGAACCTAAATTTATCAACACTCAAAGTCAACATGTCACTGTTGTGATAAAGAATGATCAAAAATCAGTGAATACTGATGAAAAGAGTGAAAGCAAAAGATTAAACATAGGTTTCATAACTAAGACACAATTAAACAAGAAATTGGAAAATCTTACTGAGTCTAAGGTTGAAAAGTCAGTGGAGTCTAGCAGTGGAAGAAGGAATAGGAATGGAAAGATAAACATTAATAAATATACCAATTATGCTAGAATGCCTGATACTCCTAGAAAAACATATCATATATGTGGTAATCCCAACCACATTGCTATACATTGTAGGAGTAAAAATAGAGTTCCTATAGTAGGGAATGAACCAACAAAGATAATTAAAGAAAAATCACCTTTAAGTAGGTCTAATCATCTTTGCAATAATTGTGGAAATTCTAAACTTGGCAGTCTCTCTCCTTCAAGAAGCAAGACTACTGATTGTCCTATAAAAGTTAAAATCCCTAAAAGACAATCAACTCCATCTGAGTCAAGTCTTGATTCTAAAACTAGTGAGAAAGGACACAAGAAAATCTGGGGCCCAAAAAAAATCTAACTAATTGTTCTGACTGTGCAAGGAAAAAAGAAGAAATCATGGTTTTTGGACAGTGGATGTTCAAGGCACATGACAGAAGACAAGTCCCTGCTTATATAGTATGAAGAAAAGAGTGGCCCTAAGGTAACTTTTGGAGATGACAACAAAGGCCATACAAAGGGCTCTGGCAATGTTGAACATGGAAATGTCATCTTCACCGAAGTATCACTAGTTGATGGCTTAAAGCACAATCTGTTAAGTGTGAGTCAACTATGTGATAGAGGATTCTATGTCATCTTCAAAGAAGATCAATGCCAGGTGTGTGACAAGGAATCTGGAAATGTGATATTGACAGTGAAAAGGAAAGGAAACTTGTATATTGCAAACCTGATCTCTTCCACTGATCAAGTCACATGCCTTTATAGCAAAGCCTCAGCTAATGAAAGTTGGCTTTGGCACAAAAAGCTCTCTCACTTAAACTTCAAAAATATCAACAATTTGGTGAGAAAAGGCTTGGCAGCTGGCATTTCTCAATTGGAATTTACACAAGAAGGTTTGTGTGATTCATGCCAAAAAGGAAAACAAAGAAGTGTGTCATTCAAGAGCAAACCAGCAACATTAATCACTGACCCTTTACAGTTATTACATATGGACTTATTTGGTCAAGTGAATGTGATGTCAATATCAAGGAACATATATGCCATGGTTATAGTGGATGATCACATAAGGTATTCTTGGGAAAAATGTCTTTACTCAAAAGATGAAGCTGCTCAGTTGATTATTGATCATATCAAGAAAGTAGAAACTGAGTTAGGAAAAACAGTAAGGGTTATAAGAAGTGATAGAGGAACAGAATTCAAAAATTCCCAAGTAAATGAATTCTGCACTGAAAAGGGAATATCTCATCAATTCTCAGCTCCAAGAACCCCTCAACAAAATGGAGTTGCTAAGAGAAAAAATAGAACCCTTATTGAAACAGCAATGACAATGCTAGAAGAGTCAAAGCTTCCAACCTATTTCTAGGAGGAAGCAATTAGCACTGCTTACTTCACACAGAATAGGTCCTTGATCAACAAGACTTACAACAAAACACCTTATGAGTTAATGACTAGGAGAAAACCAACTCTCAAGTTTCTGCATGTGTTTGGTTGTAAGTGCTTTATCTTGAGAGACTCATCAGAGACAAGAGGGAAATTTGATAGCAAATCTGATGAGACAATTTTCTTAGGTTACTCTCTATAAATTAAGGCATATAGAGTGTTTAACCTAAGAACAAAGGTCATTGTGGAATCCATTCAAGTAGTATTTGATGATAGCAAGATTCCAGGAATGATTGGTCAAGGATTACATAAAACTCTCAGATTTGAGACTGAATTGGATGCATGGAAAGATTCATCAGAGACTAAAGAAACACCCTTATATGACTGTCGTCCTTCTTTAAGTGAGTGGGAGTTAACGGTTGTGCATGAAGTACCAAGGACTAATACTCCATCAGAGACTAGAGTATTAGTATTCAATGAAACACCAAAGACTGGTAACACAAGTGCACAATCAGACACTAATGAGATACCAGAGACTACTGAAGACAACAGTCAAGATCAAACTAATAGCTCAAGGGGAGCTAACAATGAAGAAGTCACTGGTTTAGGGGGAGCAGTCTCTGATCCATCAACTAGATTGAACAATGTTAATCTAGAACATGAAGCCTCATCTTCAAGATTAAATCTGCCACCTACAAGACCTTGGTTGAGAAATCATACACCAGATTTAATTATTGGAGATTTAGAGGAAGGAGTCAAGACAATAAGTGCAACACAAAATGAATGTCTTTATCTCAATTTTCTGTCAAAAATTGAGCCAAAGAAAATTGAAGAAACACTTCAAGATCCTAACTGGGTAATAGCCATGCAAGAAGAATTAAACCAATTCATAAGGAATAAAGTCTGGAGATTGGTGCCCAAACCAAGGAATAGATCAATAGTTGGTGCCAAATGGGTCTTCAGAAACAAATTAGATGAAGTTGGTACAATCATAAGGAATAAAGCAAGATTGGTAGCAAAGGGTTATTCTCAAGAAAAAGGAATTGACTATGAAGAAACATTTGCACCAGTTGCAAGACTTGAAGCAATAAGGATTTTCTTGGCATATACAGCCTACAAAAACTTCAAGGTGTACCAAATGGATGTCAAGAGTGCTTTCTTGAATGGAAAGTTGGAAGAAGAGGTCTATGTTGAACAACCACCAGGTTTTGTAGATCCCAAGTTTCCAAATCATGTCTACAGGTTAGATAAAGCACTTTATGACTTAAAACAAGCACCCAGAGCCTGGTATGATACTCTCTCTCAACTTTTAATTGAAAATAAATTTGTTAGATGTATCATAGATAAAACACTTTTCTATAGAAAACAAGGTTCTAATTTACTACTTTTGCAAATATATGTGGATGATATTATATTTGGATCTACAAATGAAAAACTATGTGATAGATTTTCAAAGTTAATGCAGTTTAGATATGAAATGAGTATGATGGGTGAGTTAACATTTTTCTTAGGATTACAGATAAAACAATCAACTGATGGAATTTTCATAAGTCAGTCCAAGTACATCAGGGACTTACTAAGGAAATATGATCTAGTTGATTGTGCATCTCCAAAAACACCCATGGCTACAGCCACTAAGCTAGATAAGGATACTAAAGGAAAGAAAATTGATATAACTAGCTATAGAGGCATGATAGGCTCACTTTTATATTTAACTGCAAGTAGACCTGATATAATGTTTGCTACATGCTTACGTGCAAGATTTCAAGCTGACCCTAAAGAGTCACATTTAATTGTTGTTAAAAGAATACTCAGATATCTAAAGGGTACCCCAAATTGAGCCAAAGAAAATTGAAGCCTATATTGTTAAAAGAATACTCAGATATCTAAGGATTTTATTGGCATATGTAGCCTATAAAAACTTCAAGGTGTACCAAATGGATGTCAAGAGTGCTTTCTTGAATGGAAAGTTGGAAGAAGAGGTCTATGTTGAACAACCACCAGATTTTGTAGATCCCAAGTTTCCAAATCATGTCTACAGGTTAGATAAAGCACTTTATGGATTAAAACAAGCACCCAGGGCCTGGTATGATACTCTCTCTCCATTTTTAATTGAAAATAAATTTGTTAGAGGTATCATTGATAACACACTTTTTTATAGAAAACAAGGTTCTGATTTAATTCTTGTGCAAATATATGTGGATGATATTATATTTGGATCTACAAATGAAAAACTATGTGAAAGATTTTCAAAGCTGATGCAGTCTAGATATGAAATGAGTATGATGGGTGAGTTAACATTTTTCTTAGGATTATAGAAAAAACAATCAACTGACGGAATTTTCATAAGTCAATCCAAGTACATCAGGGACTTACTAAGGAAATATGATCTAGTTGATTGTATATCTGCAAAAACACACATGGCTACAGCCACCAAGCTAGATAAGGATACTAAAGAAAAGAAAATTGATATAACTAGCTATAGAAACATGATAGGCTCACTTTTATATTTAACTGTAAGTAGACCTGATATAATGTTTGCTACATGCTTATGTGCAAGATTTCAAGCTGACCCTAAAGAGTCACATTTAATTGTTGTTAAAAGAATACTCAAATATCTAAAGGGTACCCCAAATCTTGGGTTATGGTATCCTAAAGAATCTGAGTTTAAACTAATTGGCTATTCAGATGCTGACTATGCAGGATGTAAGCTTGATAGAAAAAGAACAAGTGGAAGCTGCCAATTTTTTGGAGGCAGACTTGTTTCTTGGTTTAGCAAGAAACAAAATTCAGTTTCAACCTCAACAGCTGAAGCTGAATATATTGCAGTTGGGATTTGTTGTGCTCAGATCCCGTGGATCAAAAATCAACTCCGAGACTATGGTATGTCATTATCCAAGATTCCTATTTATTGTGATAATACAAGTGTCATAGCAATAACTAAAAATCCAGTACAACATTCAAGAACAAAACATATAGATATAAGGTATCATTTATTAGAGAACATGCTAGTGAAGGAACCATTGAATTGCACTGGGTTACAATTGATAAAAAACTTGCTGACATATTCACAAAGTCTTTAAATGAACCTACATTCACTAGGTTAGTCTATGAATTAGTTATGTTCAATTATGCTTTTAAAAATTGAGTAAAACCTTAGAAAGCAAGTTTTTAAAGCAGTAAGAAGCTAGAAGTTAATTTCTAGGCTGAAGTTGTATGGACAGAATTTTAGAAGCTAGAATTTAATTTTTAGAATGCAGTTGTTATGAATAAACATATATTTTGCAGCTAATAATCATTGTATTAATTGTTGGATGACTATGGAAATAAAATTGTAGCAGAGACTAGTTTAATTTAGTCTCTGAAGGAATTTGAGTGAGAGACTAAAATTAGTCTATGATAGTTGTTTTTAATTAGTCTCTGACTAGTTAAAAATAACCTATCGGAGACTAGTTAATATTAGTCGCTGATAGTTGTTTTTAATTAGTCTTTGACTAAATAAAAATAACCTATCGGAGACTAGTTAAAATTAGTCTCTGATAGTTGTTTTTAATTAGTCTTTGACTAAATAAAAATAACCTATCGGAGACTAACTTACTTTAGTTTCTGATGAGTGAACGTGGCAGAGACTAGGGCAATCTCTGATAAGGGGTAAATTGGTAGTTACTCATAGACCCACGATCGAAAACTGTTCACCATCTTTTGAATTGCAAATGTGTCTTATACTTTGTTCAAACAAAAAACAAACACAACTGCAATTTCATTCACTCAAAGAACTTTCTCTCTCATATCTGTGTGATTTAACTCCTTTGCAAAGAATTTCTTCAAGCTTTTCACAGGTATCAACAATGGCATCCAAGACTGTATGCTTTACGTTCGGCGACTTCGACTTTATCAAGACAAATCATGTTGGAGTCTCCGACAAGAATGAGTTTGAAATGCAATACCATCCATTCGTGGATTTTCTTCAAGCTTCACCTCTGTCGCATGCCATTTACGAAGCTCCCACTCAAGTCGCGGACATCATCATTGTCATGTGGTCCACTGCTATCATTCAGGATTAAAGTGAGGACGCTCCTGTGGTAACCTTTAGTTTTGATAATGTCTCGTATAAAATTAATCATGAAGTAATTAACAAAGCTTTAAATTTGCCTATCCATGATACATTTGATCCTCCTGCCTCTGATGAGGAAATTTTTGCCATGTTCAAAAACTTGCATTATGATGAAGAAATTGCATTCGTAGGTTCAATTACTAGACCTCACCTAAGACAGGAATGGTTTCTATTCTTTGACATTATCACTAAAGCATTCACCTCTAAATGCAGTGGTTATGATGTCATTACTACACTCACACGACAGATTGCATATAGTGTATTGTATGATAGGAACATAAATTTAGGGCTGTTAATTCTGCATAACTTCATGGCTAAATTAAAAACTTGTGATAAAAATAAAATCTATTATGATATTATGATTCCTAACCTAAATATCAATAGTATGCAAGTTGTGCCAACAGTTTTGCAGAGTAAACGCATATTCACGGATGTGAAGAGAAAGGCAACAAATGTAAAGGTTCCACTTTCCTTTCCTCCTATCATGAGATCAACCCTCATAGATAGGTTTCCAAACCTTTATACTTCATCTTATTTTTAGGATCTTAAGCAACAAACCAGAAACCCTGTTGATCCTCCAACACCTTTTTCACAACAACAATCTGCAGCCCCCTCCACAATCTCTTAAAATAATGTGGTTGTAAAAACAACGAAAGCCACAAAGTTACCCATTAAAAGAAAAACAAAAGAGGGTGACATCGAGGCTGAGAGAGTAAAAGAAGCTGAGGTGGCTCCTCAGAGAAAGAAAAAAGTGTTAACCTTAAGCCAAAAGCAATCCATTGCCTCTCAAAAGGCAACGGAGGTTCAAAGGAAAAACAACACTCTCTTAACATCCTCCCAAAAGGATGCTAACATTGAAGAAAGTTCTCAACCAGGAACAACAGGTACAGAGTTTGCACAATCCCCTGCACATACAAAGGGGCAAACCCAAAAAGAGAGAAGATCAAAAAGAAAGAGTGACACAAGGAGTGCACACACAGAGTCTCTTCTAGTTGATGCTCCTCAAATTTATGTTCTTGAGGAGCAGCCAACACTCCAATTTGTACATTCACCTATCTCTTCCCCTATTCTTGATTCTTTAGAACTTGACAATTCAAATTTTCTTGATTTGTTCCAAGAAGAGCCAACACTTCGGTGGATCAAGCTAAGCCATCAAAGACTAGTTCTCACATGGACTGGTCGGAGACTAGTCAACCACCAGAGGCTAGTTCTCCGCCAGAGACTAATGCTTGTATCTTACCAGAGACTGACACACAAGAACCACTTGTTCAAAGTACAAGTGCAGTTAGTTCTCCAACACTTTCCTTGGAGAGATCCCTAACCACTGATATACAAAGGGAACCCCCTCTCCTTAGAGTAACAACTATTTCTTATTTACCTCCTCCTTTTGTAGGACAGAGTGATACTATCCAAATGAGTGAGGCAGAGAGAATAATTAGTGAAAGTCAGGCTCCTAACCTGGAAAAAGTAGATATAACACAAACACTTGAGAGTCAACCTTTAGAAAACTTGGAAAAAGGAGAGATAACGCAGCTAGATGTCCAACTCCAGGAAAAAGGTGAGGGTGTGAGCAAGGATGAGATCCTTGAACAAAATAATAGAGAAAAAAATACATTCTCAGTAGGTGATTTTCTCAAACCTGTTGAGCCTTCCACCTCACTTAAAGCTCAAGTTTCCTCTGCTCCACTAACAACTTCCCAAACAGAGGAAATTGGGGGAAGCTCACAGCCAGGGGATGCAGCTCTCCAACTCCTTGTTGAAATGTCCAATGCTGATTTTGAAATCTTATATGAACTTCAACAACAACAAGATCAAATATCAACATTGAAGACACGAGTTGCACATGAACCTGAGCATGTTGAGATTGAAGAAGCAAATGTGGATGCTTGGTTGGATGCAAGCTACACAAACAGTTTAGATGAAGCAGCTACCCAACTTAGACAAGATTATTTGACCACGTTAGGGTCTAATGCAGCTGAGCTAACTCCTAGTACAGTCTATGAGGAATTGATCAAAATTGACAAGAAACATATGAAGTACCAGCACTTCATGATCAATGGTCTCAAGGCTGTACTCCAAAATGTTGAGACCATAATGGAGCTGGAGACATACAAACTCAGAAGGTGCTATAAAGGTCACCTTCCCAGGCGGATGCTTAATTCGATTGATATACATCTAAAGGAGCAATCCACAATTGAGAGGAGACTTCGAGCAATGGAATCAAATGTCCAGTCCATTCTGCAGAAACAAGATCAATTTGGTCTCGAACTTCAAAATCTCACACAACTTCTACATCAGGCCATTCCATCACTGGCTACTGCTTCCCCTACACTTTTAGATTCTGATGTCAAAAAGG
>CM025780.1:17292542-17320595 GCA_014636745.2 Centella asiatica | reverse complement strand
ATTGTTTTCCCAGTGAGATGCCGAAAACTTGTAGAAGGGGGGGGGGGTTGAATACAAGTTCTTTGAAATCTTTTCGAATTACTTGTTCTTTAAGAAATTAAATTTTCTTGCGGAATATAAAGAACATGAACTCAAATCTATTTATAAACAATTGCTATATTGATTTCACAACTGATTACAAATTCTAACAATCACAACAATGTGATCATCAACTTCTTTTCTATTATGTATAGGAAAAGATACAAAACTATGAGAAACCTATACAGCTACAAATTACAGTTCTCTGTAAACCTAATTATAGCTTCTCTTTCTACTGAATTCCTATTAACTCAGTTTCTTTTCTGAATAAAATTCAGCTTCCTCATTCGAATCAAATACAATCTTTCCTTTTAGATTAGGAAGATATTTCTGGTTAGTTTCCTTACTAGCTACGTCTTCAATAATATCTTGATTTACATGGAAGACAATCCTTATTCAATTCAAACTCTGTATCTTTCAGTAAATAAATCACGATTAGTCCCTGATGCTTCATCTTTAGTCTCTGGTGACGTCATTACTAGTCTCCGGTGCTTTTAGTCCCTGATGACGTCAGATTGTGTAGTCTCCGATAGAGTTATTTAGTCTCTGATGCTTTAAGGTTTAGTCTCTGATGACGTCAGCTTAGTCTCTGATGTTTTTAACTTTAGTCTCCGATGACGTAAGCTTTAGTCTCCGACTCTTTTAGACTTAGTCTCTAATGACGTAAGCCTTAGTCTCCGACAGACAAAACTAGTCTCCGATAGATAAAGAAACCTTACTCTCTGACAAGTTTTCCTAGTCTCCGACAAGCCTTTTTGTAAATTCCAACGGATCAAATACACACTTCGACTTTCTAAAGCTTCGATACACCATTCCAGCAGTTACTTACAAATAAGAAATAATTATATCTCTTTACAAAGAATGAATAAATTACAAACAAAGAGATAATTGCTAGCTACAAAACTAATGTTACTAATTAACACTTTCTATACATTTGTACTCTAAGTAATCTAAAGACAATCATCATCAAATGTTCTAAAACCTAACAATCTCCCCCTAATTATGAATATCAGAATGATAAGCATAATTTCAAGGTTGATGATGATGTCAAAACTCAACATTACAATTACTTAGAAAAAAAAATAAAGAATTGCTAACTACAAATGTATCCTGAACTAAGATCTTTGATCTGTTGTTCAGCTTCCACCAAGACTCAGGTTTAAATCCTATAAGTCTGACTTTAAACATAAAAATTACAGCTTAATTAACAAACATACCTTCCAACACAACCTTTTATCTTTTCTTCAGCAATTCCAGCCTTTCTTTCCTATTTCTCCTTAGCAACTTCAGTCTGTCTATCAACAGCTTTTTCAGTATCAATTCAACTTCTTCTTTAGCATCCTTGAGTAGACTGATAAAGCCTTCAATGTGTCTCTCACTGACACTATTAATGTTTCTGTTGTAGTTGAAGAAAACTTTCTCTCCATGAAAAGTCTCATACCATAATCCTAGAGGTTTAGGATTAGCTTCCGGCACTGTATCCACCTTATGCTTCACCTTCATTACCTTTTGAATCTGGCTTTGAAGATCCATGTTGAGATCAAAAGTCTCAAGCACAGCAGTTAGCAACCACTCCAGATTTTCTTTAGTTTGTCCCTCCAAGGCTGGCTTCTCAAATTTCAAAGACTCTCCATCTTTCAAAAAGACATGGAGAACATCTTTGTTATTTTTACCTTTTATTAGATCAATCTTCTTTGTGGTTTTCTTCAGGGCTTTGATGATTTCTTCTATACTAGCCATTTCAACTTTGTAAGACTTCTTTGATGAAACTGTTTGTGGCTTTGTTGGTCCACTCACAGCCACCAAAGCAGTCTCAGTTGACCTTGGAGGATCTTGAGAGGTAGACTTCTTGATAGTTGCCTTGATCACAGGTTCCTTTGCAGATTCCTGGACCAAAGGTTTCCTTCTTGATTTCTTCTCAGCCTCTTCCATCTCTTTATTCTTCTTCTTGGTTATGGCTGCTTTCTATGCACTTGATCTCCTTGTAAAGATTTTCATCTTCTTTACCTCTTCCTCCTCCCTAGCTACTGCCATATCCTCCTCCTCTTGAAGTTTCTAAGCTAGTAGTGCATCAGATTCTATCAGTTTCTGTTCTTGAGGATAAACCAACTCCACTTTCTCATCCCCTATCAGTTCAACTGGAGTAGGAAAGTGAGCTGTCTTCATGGCATCTCCCAGTAGCTTGGGCTGTCCTGGTTGAGTAGTAGTTTTCTTCTTTGAATCTTCAACCATGACACCTTTGCCTTTGTCTTTTATTGTTGGGGCTTGTACAGTAGAAGAAGGAGATGCTGTTGTTGTTGCTGTTGCTGCCGTTGCTGTTGTTGTTGTTGTTGGAAGTTGTGTTGTTGCTTTTGTTGCTGCTTCAAGATCCGAATGTTTCTTTAGGATCCTGTCCAACATTGCTTGCAATTCTGCATCAAGGACAGGACCAGACTTTTGCTTTTGTACAGGAACATTGGATGGACCACTCTCCCCCTTTTTGACATCAGCATCTTTGGGTTGAGAGGAGGTGGCCAGATTTGGGATTGCCTGCATCAGTAGCTATTCCATTCAGTCTTGTTTTTGGATCAGGAGTTGAATATTTGCTTCAAGGGCTTGAAGTCGACTGTCAATTTTGGACTTGTCTTTGATAAGAGTATCAATTGTAGTGATAGTCCTCCTTGGCAAGTGTCCTTCATAGCACCTTCTCAGTTTTTCTGTCTCCAACTCCATCCTTTCCTCCATTCTCTTCACTGCACCATTTATTCCAGTAACCAAGTAGTGGTGAAACTTTGTGTGTTTCTTATCCACCTTGGTTACTTCTTCAAGAATATCTTTGACTGAAGGTGCAAAGGCAGTTGACCCTATGTTGGTCACATAATCCTGCCTTAAATAAGCAGCTACATCCTCCAGTGTGTTGGAATAGGTTGCATCCAACCATTCATCAACATTTGTTTCTGGAGCTTCTTCATGCACTGGTTCATTTGCAAGCCTTGTCTTCAATGCAAAAATATGGTCTTGTCTTTGTTGCAGACCATATAAAACTTCAAAGTCAGCATTAGACATTTCTAATATCACATTTAATGCTGCATCCCCCGTGCTTGAAATGTTCTCAGTTTCTTCTGTTTGGATATTTGTGGAGGGAGCAGAAGAAACATGAGCTTCTTGTGAGCTTGTATCAACAGGTTGTAAAAATATACCTGCTGAGAATTTCTCTCTTTTATTTTGTTCAAGGATCTCATCCTTGCTCACACCCTCTCCTTTTGCCTGGGGTTGGGCACCTAGCTTCTCATGCTCTCCTTTTTCCAAGCTATCTAAAGCTTGACTCTCAAGTATGTGTATGTTCTCTCCTTTTTCCAGGTCAGGGAGCCTGACTCTCACTATTTATTCTCACATCCTCACTCATTTGGATGGGTACACTCTGTCCTACAGAAGTGGGGGTTGGAGAAGTAGATGGGACTGCATGGATAGGGTGTTCCCTTTGTGTATTTTGGGCTAGGGAGCTATCCATGGAATATGTTTGAGAGCTTGTCTCGAGTGGTGGCTCCTCTTGGGAAAAATCAAGAGAATTTAAATTTGTAATATCAAAAGAATCAAGTATGGGAGAAGAATAAGAAGAATGTACAATTGGGAGTGTTGGTTGTTCCTCAGACATTGAAAATTGAGGAACATCAAAAGATGACTCTGTGTGTGCACTCCTTGTGTCACTCTTTTCTTTTATTTTCTCTCTTTTTGGCTGCTCTTGTTGGTAAATAAGAGTTTGTGCAGACTCTGTACAGGGTGTTCCTGGTTGGAAACTTTCTTCAATGTCAGTATCCTTTTGGGAGGATGGTGACAGTTCACTGTTTTTCCTTATAACCTCCATTGCTTTTTGAGAAGCAATGGATTGCTTTTGGCTAAGGGTTATAGCTCTCTTCTTTCTCTGAAGTGGTACTTCAGCTTCCTGCTCTCCCTCATCCGCACTTACTCCCTCAATTATTTTTCTTTTTATTGGGAGCTTCTTGGCTGTCTTTGTTTTTACAACCACAGTCTTTTGGGAAACTGTGATGAGGGCTAGGAATTGGTGTTGTGAAGTGGTTGGAGGATTAATAGGGTTTTGGCCTTCAATATCCTCAAAGAATTGCAAAGAATAAAGGGTTGGAAGCCTGTCAATGAGAATAGCTCCCATGACATGAGGGAAAAATAAAGGAACCTTTACCTTGGCAGATTTATGCTTCACATTAGTAAAAATTCTTTTACTCTGCAAAACAGTTGGTACAACTTGCAATCCAGTAATATTAAGGTTAGGGATTAGATAATAAGCAATCATCATCAAAAACCTAGCATAATAAATTTTATTTTTATTACCAGATTTCAGTTTTACCAAAAGATTTTGCAGAATTAAAAGCCCAATGTTTAGATGTCTATCATACAACACACTAAAAGCAATTTGTTGTGTGAGTGTAGTGATAGCATCATAGCCACTGCATTTTGAAGTAAATGCTTTAGTTATTATATCAAAGAATAGTGACCACTCTTGCCTTAGATGGGGTCGTGTTATAGACCCAACAGAACTAATTTCAGCAGAATAATGTAAGTTTTTAAACATTGAAAGAAGTTCTTCATCAGAAGCAGGAGAGTCAAAGTTTTCATAGATTGGCAAATGTAAAGCATTATTAACTACGGTATAATCTATATTATAAACAGAGTTTGCATACCTAAAACTTACCACAGGAGAGTCAGTGTTCTCATCCTGGATGGTAGCAGTGGACCAGACAGCCGTGAGAACTTCAGCGGCTTGGACGGGAGCTTCATAAATGACATATGATAGAGTGGAGTTTTGAAGGAAATCCATGAAGGGGTGATACTAGGCTCCAAATTCATGCTTATTAGCCACCCTTGCATGGTTAGTCTTTATGAAATCGAAATCTCCAAACTGGAAACAGACTGTTTTAGCGGCCATTTGAAGAGATCTGTGAACTTTGAAGAAACTTGAAATAGGGTTAGATTGCAGAGAATTTGCTGAGAGAAAATAATTTCAAAGCTTTGAGAGATTGTGATTGCAAATGTGTTTGATTTTACTTTTAGCAAAGTATTAGAAACATTTGCAATTCTAAAGATAGTGAACCGTTTTTCGATCGTGGGTAGGATAACTACCAGATTACCCTCGATCGGAGATTGCCCTAATCTCTGATAAGATCACTCATAAGAGACTAGACCCGATTAGTCTCCGATAGTTCATTTTGATTGAGTCAGAGACTAACCAAAAACGACGTCGGGGACTAATGTAGTCTTTGATAGTTTAAACCAATTAGTTTAAAATCAGATTCTTTGGGATACCATAAACCAAGGTTTGGGGTACCCTTTAGATATCTGAGTATTCTTTTTACAGCAATCAAATGTGACTCTCTAGGGTCAGCTTGAAATCTAGCACATAAACATGTAGCAAACATTATATCAGGTCTACTTGCAGTTAGATATAAAAGAGAGCCTATCATGCCTCTATAGCTAGTAATATCAATTTTCTTTCCTTTTAAATCTTTATCTAGCTTAGTGGCAGTAGGCATGGGGGTGTTTTTGCAGATGTACAATCAACCAAATCATATTTTCTCAATAAGTCTTTGATATACTTGGACTGACTAATAAATATTCCATCAGTTGATTGTTTTATTTGCAAACCTAAAAAAATGTTAATTCTCCCATCATACTCATTTCATATCTAGACTGCATAAGTTTTGAAAATTTTTCACAAAATTTTTCATTTGTAGATCTAAATATAATATCATCTACATATATTTGCACCAATATAATGTTAGAGCCTTGCTTTCTATAAAATAAGATTTTATCTATGATACCTCTAACAAATTTATTTTCAAGTAAAAATTGGGATAGAGTATCATACCAGGCTCTTGGTGCTTGTTTTAAGCCATAAAGTGCTTTGTCTAACCTGTAGACATGATTTGGAAATTTGGAGTCCACAAAACCTGGGGGTTGGCAAACATAGACTTCCTCTTCAAATTTTCCATTCAAGAAAGCACTTTTGACATCCATCTGGTACACCTTGAAGTTCTTATAGGCTGCTAAAGCCAAAAAGATTCTGATTGCTTCAAGTCTTGCTACTGGTGCAAAAGTTTCATCATAATCTATTCCTTCTTCTTGAGAATATCCTTTTGCAACCAGTCTTGCTTTATTTCTTGTAATTGTACCAATTTCATCCAATTTATTTCTGAAGACCCACTTGGCACCAATTATTGATCTATTCCTTAGTTTGGTTACCAGTCTCCAGACTTTGTTTCGAGTGAATTGGTTTAATTCCTCTTGCATGGCAATTATCCAGTCAGGATCTTGAAGTGCTTCCTCAATTTTCTTTGGTTCAATCTTTGAGAGAAAACTGAGATATAAACATTCATTCTGTGTTGCACTTCTAGTCTTGACTCCATCCTCTAAACTTCCAATTATCAAATCTGGTGTGTGGTCTCTCAACCATGGAATTGCACGTGGCAGATTTGATCTTGAAGTTGAGGCTTTATTTTCTAGATTGATGTCATCCAATCTAGCTTCATGAACAGAGACTGCTCCCCCTAAACTATTGACTCCATCATTATTAGCTCCCCCTGAGCTGTTTATTTCTATAGTCTCTGGTGTCAATATAGTCTCTGATTGTGCATCAGTGACTCTAGTCTCTGGTGAACCATTAGTCTCCGATGGAATACTAATTTCACCAGTCTTTTGAGTTTCATCTAATACTCTAGTCTCTGATAGAGTATTAGTTCTTGGTACTTCATGCACAACAGTTAACTCCCCCTCAATTATGTAGGGATCATTGCTATCTTGGAGTTTTTCAGTAGTCTCTGATGGATATTCCCATGCATCCAATTCATTCTCAAAACTGAGAGGTTCATGCAATCCTTATCCAATCATTCCTGGAATCTTTTTATCATCAAATACAACTTGAATTGATTCCACAATGACCTTTGTTCTTAGATTATATACTCAGTATGCTTTACTTGACAAAGAATAACCTAAGAAGATTGCCTCATCAGACTTGTTGTCAAATTTTCCTCTTGTTTCTAATGAGTCTCTCAGTACAAAGCATTTACAACCAAACGCATGTAAAAACTTGAGAGTTGGTTTTCTCCCAGTCATTAGTTCATAAGATGTTTTGTTGTATGCTTTGTTTATCAAGGATCTATTCTGTGTAAAGCAAGCAGTGCTTATAGCTTCCTCCCAAAAATATGTGGGAAGCTTAGCCTCTTGTAACATAGTCCTTGCTGCTTCAATAAGTGTTCTATTTTTCCTCTCAACAACTCCATTTTGTTGAGGGGTTCTTGGTGCTGAGAATGATGGGTTATTCCTTTTTCAGTGCAGAATTCAATAACTTGGGAATTCTTGAATTCTGTTCCTCTATCACTCCTTATCACCCTTACTGTTTTTCCTGACTCAGTTTCTATCTTTTTGATATGATCAATTATCAACTAAGCAGCTTCATCTTTTGTATTGAGGTATTTTACCCAGGTATACCTCGTGTGATCATCCACAATAACCAAAGCATATCTATTTCTTAAGATTGACATCACATTCACTTGACCAAATAGATCCATGTGTAACAACTGTAATGGATCAGCGATTGATGTTGCTGGTTTGCTCTTGAATGATACACTCTTTTGTTTCCCTTTCTGGCATGAATCACACAATCCATCTTGTGTAAATTCTAACTGTGGAATGCCAGCTACCAATCCTTTCCTCACAAGCTTGTTGATGTTCTTGAAATTCAAATGGGAAAGCTTCTTATGCCAAAGTCAACTTTCATCAATTGAAGCTTTGCTATAGAGGCATTTGACTTGATCAGTAAAAGAAATAAGATTTGCAACATACAAATTTCCTTTTCTTTTTCCTAACAAAATCACATTATCATATTCTTTGTCACACACCAAGCATTTATCTTCTTTGAAGGTGACATTGAATCCCTTATCACATAGTTGACTCACACTTAGTAAATTGTGCTTTAAGCCATCAACTAGTGCTACTTCAGTGAAGATGACATCTCTATGTTCAACACTGCCATATCCCCTCGTATGGCCTTTGTTGTCATCTCCAAAAGTGACTTTTGGGCCACTTTTCTCTTCATACTGTTTTAGCAGGGACTTATCTCCAGTCATGTGCCTTGAACAGCCACTGTCCAAGTACCATGTTTTCTTCTTTTTGCCCTGCACAGTAGAGAGTAACTAGTTTGAGATTTTTGGAACCCAGACTTTCTTGGGTTCTTTCTGACTAGTTGTAGACTCAAGACTTGACTCAGATTGAGTTGATTGTCTTTTAGCAGTTTTGACTTTAATTGGACAATCATTAGTCTTGCTACTCGCTTGTGAGGGACTGTCAAGCTTAGAATTTTCATTATTAATGCAAAGATTATTTAACCTTTTTACAGGTGATTTATCTTTTATTCTCTTTGAAAATGCAGTCTCAGTTATAGGAATTTTATTTTTGCTCCTACAGTTAACAGCTATGTGGTTAGGGTCACGTGATTCTTTTTGTGGCGCCCCCGAAAATCCACCAAGCCAGGCCCCGGACACTGTCAGCGATTTGGGTGACAGTCCCCGAGATCCCCAGGCTGGAACCCCGGGTTGCACCAGAAAACTACAATACAACATCACAACAGCAAAACAAAAAAAAACACAGTCAAGCCTTAACAACATACCTGTGGGAAATATATTCCCAAATACAACATTAAAAATCTTAAGGTCCACATCATCTTACAAAACCTCAAAACTTGAAAATAAACAAGCTGCAGCGGAAACAGAACTTTAGATGGCTCATATGGCCTTACAACTTAAACACACTTAAGCAATTCTCTCCTTCCCTCTCTTAGGGGACTCAGCCTTCACGACATAACCTGAAAAATATTCATAGCATTCCACATGAGCATTTACGCTCAGCAAGTATATAATCATAAGCAAAAAGAATCAAATAAAAGCTTTAATATTCATTGAGGTTGGACGAAGCAATGCCAAAACCTCTTGATAAAACAATAAACATATATCATCTAGGGTGCCCGAGTGATATCAAGGGTTAACCCTCTTTCAATAAATCATGACTCGTCCTTTATTCATCAGATAATGCATCACCTGACTAGACTGATCATTATCTGAATTCCATACATAATCAAATTTCATCCCAGCTGGTCAGCCTGGTCGTTTAATTCATCATTTGACATACGTAGTCCTTTGTAGAAAGCATATGGTCTGCGGATAAAACTCATTACCGATGCCTTGCCTCGGTCTATCATTCTTTATCATCATTGGCCAGAATACCAGGTGAAAGTATTCAACAGCCCCTTAACTTTCCATATGGATATATCTTCTTGAAAACATTTTCTCAATTTTAAATAGCCTTGACGTGCTAATCAATTAAAAACAGCGACTGCCAACAACACATATTGGCGTGCTCAACAGTTAAATGACAGTGATCATCACAAGCAGAACTATATATCCATACAGAAGTTACTTGGGTGTGCATACAAGTTCATGACTTGCAACACCCAAACATCATCATTTGGTGTGCTAGGAAATTTAAACAGCTAACAATCACCCAATAACACATAGTTCAATCATCAACATCTTTTCACGTACATCGGATTCAATGATCGTACGTTACTTAATCATAAAAGAAATCATCATTATGCATAAGCATCAACATCATTCATTTACGTAAATCGAATTAATGATTATACGTAATTCGTAAGAAAGAAGTGGAATGAATATATACTTGCCTTGGTCCTTAGCTAAAATTCACTATATCGGTTGCAAAAGGTTTCTGCATAACATTATTGTGGGTAAATCATAAGAAATCCATACTTAAAAGATGGCTATTCATATAGAAAATGGTTATCAGGGCATGAGGTTGCCCATCGGGGAAAATTTCACTCGTCAGAGACTACTTAACTCATCAAGGATTGCTGACGTCATCTTTACTCATCGGAGACTAAGGATGACGTCATCGGAGACTATTTAACCCATAAGAGACTGATGACGTCATCTTAACTCATCGGAGACTAAGGCTAACGTCATCATCAGAGACTAACATATATCTCATCAGAGACTTTGGATGACGTCATCAGGGACTAAACTTAGCCTGTCGGAGACTAAGGATGACATCATCAGGGACTAATTATCTCATCAGGGACTGATGACGTCATCTTAACCTTATCGGAGACTAAGGGTGACGTCATCGAGGACTAACATTTCATCAAGGACTGATGATGTCATCTTAACCTTATCGGAGACTAAGGGTGACGTCATCGGGGACTAACATTTCATCAGGGACTGATGACGTCATCTTAACCTTATCGGAGACTAAGGGTGATGTCATCGGGGACTAACATCAACACAGTCAAAGACTAATGCTGACATCATCAGAGACTAACATCAACATAGTTAGAGACTAACTACATCTCATCAGAGACTAACAATTCCTTCATCAGAGACTAACTCCAACCCATCAGAGACTAGGACCTCGTCTCAGATACAGGGTCGTCTTCCTCATTCCTCCAAGGGTGGTGATCTCAAAAATAACTCCTTAAATTAACTCTTCAACATGCTTTAAGCTATGAGCAACACTTCTCTTTCTTTCTTAAAGACTTGCTCCCACAGCTAAACTTCTCGGATATCAAACAACAAGAAAGGCAAAAGAGAACTTAAGATTCTTACCTCCTGGGTTGACGAAAGAGATCAAAACTTGTTTGAAAATGATTGTCCAAAAGAGAGAACTTGAAATTAAACGAAGATGGTAGGTTTAAAGAAGAACTTTAGAAAAGAGACTGAAATGTTCCTCCGAATGAGGTATTTATAGTAAGCTGAGATTAAGCTTTGAAATAAAATGATTGGTTAAACTGGACGGTAAAACGGCTGCTCATCATGACTCTTAACAGCTAAGCATAGTAATAAGCCTGCTGTCCTACATGCACATACGTTTAACCCACTTGATGACACACAAGCAGCTTATTAATCAAATTAACATACGTACTCATCATTGCATTCCCTTACGTAAACTACTACATTCCTCAGGGAACTTGCTAAACCGGAATAGTGGGCTCCTTCAAGCAATATCAACATAAATTGCTTGATCTTATAATCCAATATCCAAACAAGCATAATCCTTTAATGGATTAAAAAAATGTTTAGTTATTTAAAAACATCATATAATAACCATATAGATATTGATAAGAGAATAAAATAAAATAAAATGAGTAAATAAATTATTTATAGATAAACAAATTTTCCGGGTCGTTACACTTTTATATTGGTATATTCAATAGTTAAAGATCTAAAACTAACATGCAAGTCAGACATATCTTTTTGTATGCTTTCAATGCTAGATGTGTCAAGTAAATTAAGCACATTAAAATTCTGAGTTGCATCACATACCTTTGTAGAATCACTTGACTCGTCACTTTGAGCCATTAGAGCAAAGTTGACAACTTCTTCATCAGAGTCGCTGTCAATCCAATCTTTACCCTCTATAATCAAGGCTTTGCTCTTTGATTTAGCTTTCTTGTCAGCAAAGTCTTTCATTGATTTTTCATCTTTAGATCTATCACTAGATCTAGGCTTCCTGCACTCATTGGCAAAGTGCCCTAACCCGTCACAATTGTAACATCTTATTTTCTTTAAGTCGAATGTTACTTTTTGACCTTCACGTTTAGGGTTAGGCTTCCTTGATGATTTTCTTCCTTTCCTGCTGGCCCTAAATTTCTTGAACTGTTTGACCATAAATGCCATAAATTCCTCCATGTCATCATCAGAATCCAGTTCATCTTCCTGATCAGTTGAGCTAGCATCGGAAGATTCCTCATCAAGATTCTTTTGAGACTTACTTGTCTCAACCATCAACGCAGCTCCTTTGTCCCTGCCATGCATGCGTTGTCGTTGCTCTACTTCGAGTTCATAAGTCTTTAAGTTCCCGTAGAGCCTGTCCAGTGTGAGTATGTCCAAGTTATGAGCCTCTCTTATGGCTGTTGTTTTTGGATCCCAACTTAGAGGAAGAGATCTCATGAACTTGGTGTTGACATCCTCATTATCATAGGACTTTCCAAGTATTTTCAAATCATTGAGCAAAGTGTTGAACCTATCATAAATTGACGTTATTGATTCACCAGGCTTTGCTTGAAAGAACTCGTATTGTTGTGTCAACAATGACCTTTTGTTCTTTTGGACTTGGTCAGTCCCTTCACACAAGACTTTGATGGTGTCCCAGATTTGCTTCGATGTAGTGTAATTTATGATGCTTGTGAACATATTTTTATCAATTCCATTATAAAGTATGTTCATCACCTTAGCATCCTTTAACACTTGCAACTTGTCTTCGTTTATATAATCACATTCTGGAGCAAGTTCAAAGTGTTCTGCAACAACAGATCCATCAACAGTTTTAGCAAGAATAAATTTCCTGGGTAGATAGGGACCCTTCTCAATCCTATCAATATAATCTGGATCGGTTGCTCTCAAGTGCATGTACATCTTTTGCTTCCGCATAGGATATTCTTCTCGATTAACAATAGGGATTCTAGTACCACCATCACGACTTCCTGCATACGTCATTATGCTTGAGCTGCTTGCTTCGTCGTTAGCCATCTCTTGGAACGTAGTAATTGGATAAATTCAATTACAGGCTCTGATACCAATTGTTTTCCCAGTGAGATGCCGAAAACTTGTAGAAGGGGGGGGGGGTTGAATACAAGTTCTTTGAAATCTTTTCGAATTACTTGTTCTTTAAGAAATTAAATTTTCTTGCGGAATATAAAGAACATGAACTCAAATCTATTTATAAACAATTGCTATATTGATTTCACAACTGATTACAAATTCTAACAATCACAACAATGTGATCATCAACTTCTTTTCTATTCTGTATAGGAAAAGATACAAAACTATAAAAAACCTATACAACTACAAATTATAGTTCTCTGTAAACCTAATTACAGCTTCTCTTTCTACTGAATTCCTATTAACTCAGTTTCTTTTCTGAATAAAATTCAGCTTCCTCATTCGAATCAAATACAATCTTTCCTTTTTGATTAGGAAGATATTTTTGGTTAGTTTCCTTACCAGCTACGTCTTCAATAATATCTTGATTTACATGGAAGACAATCCTTATTCAATTCCAACTCTGTATCTTTCAGGAAATAAATCACGATTAATCCCTGATGCTTCATCTTTAGTCTCTGGTGACGTCATTACTAGTCTCCGGTGCTTTTAGTCCCTGATGACGTCAGATTGTGTAGTCTCCGATAAAGTTATTTAGTCTCTAATGCTTTAAGGTTTAGTCTCCGATGACGTCAGCTTAGTCTCTGATGTTTTTAACTTTAGTCTCCGATGACATAAGCTTTAGTCTCCGACTCTTTTAGACTTAGTCTCTGATGACGTAAGCCTTAGTCTCCGACAGACAAAACTAGTCTCCGATAGATAAAGAAACCTTAGTCTCTGACAAGTTTTCCTAGTCTCCGACAAGCCTTTTTGTAAACTCCAACGGATCAAATACACACTTTGACTTTCTGAAGCTTCGATACACCATTCCAGCAGTTACTTACAAATAAGAAATAATTATATCTCTTTACAAAGAATGAATAAATTACAAACAAAGAGATAACTGCTAGCTACAAAACTAGTGTTACTAATTAACACTTTCTATATATTTGTACTCTAAGTAATCTAAAGACAATCATCATCAAATGTTCTAAAACCTAACACATAAATACGATCATATGATTTAATTCACCAATAACATTAAGAACTAGAGAGACCCAATTCTAATCAACAAACTCAAAACGTTCGGTTCATTTAAACTAGATCACAAAATCCTATAACAACAATTAGAAACTTGACCATAACCAACGTTGTTAACTGTTTTAAATATTAGAACCATCAAACAATTACGGATTTGATATTCTAAAAAGTGATATATTATTTTGACAATTAAATAGTTACGCACCTACCCAATTAATCAAAACAATAATAAACTTAAAAGCAGAGAAATTGCAAATACTTAAGAATAATAGAATAGATAAAATCAGTTAAATCTCACAATTGATGGTGAATCAAAGCCTTGAATATCCTTCGACTAGAAATAGACTTAGCCACACATAGATGAAGAATACATACAAGAGATAATAAAGTTGCTGGAAAATTCTATGCCAAGAGTCCTCTCTAGGGTTGTAAAATTATCTCCTTAAATAAGGAAGAAGTTGATCTCTTCTAGGATTCCTTCCTTACTTGAAAAATCTATCTAAAACTCTTTTCCTATTACAAATATAATAAAATAAGGTTTTATCTCTCTAAAAACGTGGCTAAGAGTGTACAACTTAAAATATTACAATAGATATTAAATTTCCTAATTTGACTCAAAATCCCGTACAAAAGAACCTTATGACTTCCTGCAAAGTGTGCCCACGCCTTATGTCATATTCAACACTGATTTCTACTTTTTAAATACTTTTTAGCTCTTTGCTCCATTTTGCATTCCTAAAGATAAATAACACTCAAAACACACAAAATAAGCATAGTTAATATTTAAGAACATGAAAATGACAATAAAAGACATGATCAAATTACAACTTATCATGTTTTTCTGGAAATTTGTTTAATCACAAAGTGATTAACAACTACAATTCTGTAATAAATTACAGCTTCTTTTTCTCACACACTAGCTACAAATTTTTCTTTGAATATTTCCCTCAAGATCTATTACAAAACTTCCTTTTAGTGTGTAAGTGTTGTGGCTTCTTGGTTGTTTCATGTAACAACTCTTTTTGTATATGTAGTAGATCAGTTGTTGAATCCATGAGACGTGCTGTTTTTTCAAAATAGTCACAGTATGTCTATTAGAACAAAATAAGCTCAAGTGTTTGGGGGGGGGGGGGGGGGGGAGGGGTTGAATACAAACACTTCAAACTTTTTGCTCTTTAAAAACTTTTTAAGCACAGCCGGAAATAGCTACAAGATCAGAAAGCCTGTAATGAATTTAAAATGAACACTCAATCATTCAAGTTAAAATAGTTGTATTAAAACTTGATGTTTTTTTGGAAATTTGTTTCATCACAAACATGATTAAACAGCTACAATTTCTGTAACGAGTTACAGCTTCTCTATAATAAAATTACAGCTTCTTTTTTCACACTCACTAGCTTCTTATTTTCTTTGAATATCTCTCTTCAAATTTATTACAAAGCTTCCTTCTAGTGTTTGTGTGTGGCTTCGTGTTTCTTTGCTTGGTTTTCTATGTAACAACTCTTTTTGTATGTATAGTAAATTAGTTGGTGAAACCATGTGCTGGACATGCTTCAAGTTTCAACTTAGTCACAGTTCTGTCACATCAACGTCCTTTAGGAGTGGTGTGTTAGACTGCTATTTGCTTTTGTTGCTTCTTTTTCATCCCCTGATCTGCATATAATTAATGCTCGAGAGTTGTTATTGGTTAACCAAACTTCAAGGAATATCTTTCCAGTTATACCCCTACTTTTGTACCAAGTATCAATGATTTGCATGTCAGTCCTGATGACGTGTGAATTAGGTCATAACATTCCACTGATGCCAAGCCCTGATGTCGACTTGATCAGTGCTTCTGGATCCGCTGATGACAAGTTACTGAAGGTAACTTGATAAGTGCTTCTTTGTCCACCGATGTCAAGCCCTGATGGAGACTTGATCAATGCTTCATTTATCCACTGATGTTATGACCAGCTTGTTATCCACCGAAGGGTTCCATTGATGAGTGATCTTTTGTCGTCGCCAAACTTGTCGGGCAATCTTAGTCATCGCCAAACTCGTCGGGCAAGTTAATTCATCGCCAAACTCATCGTCAATGGATAAACATGACTATCGCCAAAGTCAATGTTAACCATCTCCAAACTCTTCGTCAGTAGATAAAAATGACTATTGCCTAAGTCACTTTTTATCCATCACCAAACTCATCGTCAATGGATAGAAATGACTGTCGCCAAACTCTTATTTAACCATCACCAAACTCATCGAGAGGTATGTTGTCGCCAAAGTCTCGACACAAGAGTGTTTCCCCTGACAAGGTCATCCCCTGATGCCTTCCCCTGACGGCTTCCCCTAACTAGGTCATCCCCTGATGAGTTCCCCTAACATCTTTACCTGACGAGGTCATCGCCTGACAGGTTTCCCCTGATGGCTTCCCCTGACGGGCTTCCCCTGATGGTTTCCCCTAACAAAGTCATCCCCTGATAGGCTTCCCCTGACGAAGTCATCGCCTGACGGGTTTCCCCTGATGGCTTCCCCTGACGAAGTCATCGCCTGACGGGTTTCCCTTGATGGTGTCATCGCCTTGATACAGTATTTTTAGGCTTCCCCTGATGGGTTCTTCTTATTGATGCCTCTTAAAAATACTTATCCTTTTGATTATCAATACTTTGTTGGCTTTTCTTAGAATGTCTGTTGTGCAGAATATTTATCTTTTTAAGTAACAACAACCATTCCTTGACACTGTCGAGTCCGTTCAAGTAAACACCGATGACTCGCCCAGTGTAGTGCAGTTCATCCCCTGATGACTAAGTCGACCATCAGTGGATGCAAAAACTCGTGCAAATATACTAAGGTTTATAGAATACCTTGAGTATTTACAGTTGTACATTTATTCTCTAAAACACCATCATCATCATTTTCATCTAACAATGCACATCATTGTTCTCTCGGAGTAATGTGTCAGACTGCTTTTGGCTGGTGTTGCTTCTTTTTCATCCCCTGATCTTCATGCATTTATTGCTTGAGAGTTTTTATTGGACAACCAAACTTCAAGGAATATCTTCCCAGTTATACCCCTTGCTTCCATGCCAAGTATCAATGATTTGCTTGTAAGTCCTGATGATGAGTGGACTAGGTCGTAACCATCCACTTAAGACAAGCTCTAATGTTGACTTGATCAGTACTTTCGAATCCCCTGATGACAAGCCTTGATGGAAACTTGATTAGTGTTTCACTATCCACTGATGTCAATGTAGGGTTTCGACAGATAAAACGCAGCGGAATAAAAAAAAACAATTTAAAACAAAACGAAACCCTAACCTGAGGATCCATGCGAAACAATTTAATACAGATGGTTTAAGATTTTACCAATTAAGCTTGCAAAATTCGAATCTTTGATGAGGGTGTTGAACGTCTCCGAATCTTTAATGCAATCCAACTAGACAACGCCTCTACGGTATCCACACGAACACCCCACAAATCGTCTCACGATCCGAAGTAAGGAGGATTGCAGTACTA
Source organism: Centella asiatica (assembly GCA_014636745.2). Taxonomy (NCBI): domain Eukaryota; kingdom Viridiplantae; phylum Streptophyta; class Magnoliopsida; order Apiales; family Apiaceae; genus Centella; species Centella asiatica. Next base: position 17,303,283 of record CM025780.1, on the reverse strand, counting down.
GCTGCTGAATCTGTTTCTCTCTCTCCCTCTCTCTTAACTCTAGTCTCTCTCTGATGAGTAGCTGGAGTTTTAGAAAAATATATATGTGAGAGAACAGCTGATATATCCTATATATAGTTGTGTATAGAGTAATTCCAAACCCTAATATGATTAGGAGAATAAAATCTGAATTTTATATTTATTATATATTTTAATAAAGTCTTACTTAATTAATATATAAATCAAATAAATATATATTCTTATTTTCTTCCAAGGAACTCTAATATATATACAGATTAAATACATATAATTTAAAGTCATGATTTAAATAAAATCAATCTCATTGATATATTAAAATCACTGACAGTTAAATTATATCTCCTTAATGAATGTTCTTAGTGTGTGACCCTGTAAGTTATTATTACGTTGGCAATAATTTTAAATCATATTATAAAATTATAAACAATGAGTGGCATCTAGTAATACATCACTGTTACCCAAGTAATAATAAAGTCGTTGATTCGACGCAATCTTTTCGTGACCAATGTTTCAATGTAATTTAATCCTTTTAACCTTGATATCTAAGATTAAATTCAAGGCATGGATGTGTCATCCTCTTCACAATTTAATCTCAGTTTTCTTGATCAATGAGTAGACTATATGAAACAAATCTCTATTTGAGCACGACCATGCATTTCATAATCTCACTCAATCAAGATACCTATAGATATCACCCCTAATTTATAGGAGGGTTAAATTCCATCTACATCATTCTCATTTCTCACATAACTCATGATGTATCCAACAATCACCTTTATCATCCACCCAGTTAAAGGTGAGTTTTGACAATGTCAAAACACATAACTCCTTATGTAGAAATGTCATAACTTCAGGTCAAAGGACCATTACATCATTGTCACTATAAGAATTACTTATGACACATAGCATAATGCTCCATGTAGAATTCTCATGGTGGGTCTGTCCAGTACAATGTTCTCTAACATGGTACCTATGCATCAACTTAATATAATGAGATGTAGCCATCAGTCAATCCACATACTTGTCTCAATGTATTATTGTTGTCCCACTAACAATAATACTCGACTAAGGACATTTAAGAATAATAATATATACAACATACTTATATGATCTCATATTCAAGTCACATACTTGAATCCATATAATTAATATCATTCTTCTAAGGACATTTATTATGTTAACATTTATAAAATGCAGTAAATAAAACATAATAAAAGAAATTATCATTTAACCAAAACATAACATAAATATAGTGTCACAATCATTACCTAATTGGTCACTAGGGCATACACTCTAACAGTTAAGTCCTGATGGAGACTCGATCAGTGCTTCACTATTTACTGATGTTAAGACCTTCTTGTATCCATTGATGACATTCATTAACGCAGTGTTTGAGCTTCCCTTGACGGTTTCCCCTGAGGGGTTGGTCCTTTGATATCAACCTATCATCCCTTGATGGGTTCCCCTGACGAGATCATCCCCTGACGCAATATTTTATGTTTCCCCTGATGGGTTCCCCTGACAGATTTTTCACTGATGCCTTATTAAAATACTTGCACTCTTAATCATTGATACTTTATGGACTTTTCATGGAGTGCCTGATGTGCGAAATACTTGAATATTTAAGTAACAATAGACAAACCTTGATGGAAACTTGATCAGTGTTTCACTATCCACTGATGTCAAGTCCTGATGGAGACTCGATCAGTGCTTCGCTATCCACTGATGTTAAGACCTTCTTGTATCCATTGATGACATTCACTGATGCAGTGTTTGAGCTTCCCTTGATGGTTTTCCCTGACGGGTTGGTCCTTTGATGTCAACCTATCATCCCTTGATGGGTTCCCCTAACGCAGTATTTTATGTTTCCCCAAACAGATTTTTCACTGATACCTTATTAAAATACTTGCATTCTTAATCATTGATACTTTATTGGCTTTTCGTGGAGTATCTGACGTGCGGAATACTTGAATATTTAAGCAACAACAGACATCACTGACACTATTAAGTCCTTTTGTAGTATTCACTGATGACTTGCCTAGTGCAATTTAGTCCATCCCCTGATGACTGTGTTGTCCATTAGTGGATGCAAAAGTTGTGCAAATATACTAAGATTTGTAAAATATCTTGAGTACTTACAGATGCACATTTATTCCTTTAAAATAGAATTATCATCATCAACATTTATTTTTAACATTAAACCATCGACAGTTAAATGATCATCAGAGGATAAAAGTCCTTCATCAACAAATAATGACCATCGACATATAATATGTATCAGAGGATAATTTACTTATCAGCAGATAATAACCATTAGTGGATATTGAAGATGACATATGGTTGATTGCAGCAAACTCCTAAGTCAGTTAAGGCTCTAAAATTAAAATAAGTAAGTTGGTCCAATAAAGAGAAATTGGGTACCAGAGAAGTTACATAACAGACACAACGTGCAAGAGAGATTATGTAAAAGAGATGTTATGTAATAGAACTGCAATTACTGAAGACATTTGAGATTTTTCAAAAAGGCATCTTGAAGAAATAAGTTGTGTCTATAAACATGGAGATATAGAGTAGCTGAAAAGTACACAAAGAAAGATATATTGAATATCAAATAAGATCATCTCTACACATCTCATATACATATTGAGAAAAAAGAATTAATTGAGAAAGAGTACTTGTATCATTTCATACAGAGAAGTTGTATGAAGAGATAAAGAGTTAAATATTGAGAGAAATATAGAGTAGGAAGTTTGTAGAACATGAGAAGGTATAAATTATTTTCTAGGTTGTAGCTGTTCATCACTGAACAAATTCAAGAAGCTGGCATCAAAAGTTTTTGATTATCAAATTGTATTTCAGATTCAAATTCAATAAAAATCATTATTTATTGATTGCTATAATTTGTGTTATTTATTAATTCCACAATTAATTTACCGATTATATCTGAGATTTTTACATTATGCGAGAAATATGAGAATTATATCTAACTTACTGCTTCTACAATTACTCATCTAAGAATAACACATTTAAAAAGATTAAAATGGTAATATATAGTCAATTTAGATGTATTAGATAGATCTATTATTAACAAACATAAATTTTCATTTAGTTTTAAATACAAATAAATAAGAGTCTGTTTCATGAATTCTAACTTATAAGTAAAATTGTAAGTTATAAATGATTGATTTAATATTTTTGCTTATAAAAATGTTTGGTATGAATTTTTTTTGTAAGTTAAAATTTTGGTCAAATATACTAATAACAAATTAACAATTAAGTTAAAAGTAACAAATTGTTGCTTATTTTTTTAATTTTATATTTTAACTAATAAGTTCACTTATAAATTATTTTCAAATAACTTTTTTTTAAATGTCTTATAAATAAGTCAAACTGACTTATAAGTGATTTTCTCAAATATGCTATAAATTATGACGTAACTTAGAGAATAAAATTTCTAAAACGTCCTATTCGATTGGATGATACAAAGATAAGAGTAATTAAAATTATGGCCGTAACAAAAATCAAATGGTTTAATACCCTCTCGAGTTTAAATTAAAATTGTCCGTCTCAATTCGAATTTGATACAAAAATGACATATAAAAGATTTCGTTTGAGATTTGGTAAGTTACACGAATAAAATATGAGTACATTGATATTCACTCGATTTTATTCGTGACTAGTTCGAATATAGTTTTATATATTAAAATGTCATAGGATATTGAGAAATTTTTAAAGTTAATTTTGTATTAATAATTCAATTATATATTGTATAAAAATCGCTTTAATAATGGTGTCTGTAAGTAAAATCAATATAATATATAAAAAATATTGTAAAAAGAAAATAAAAAATCATTATTTTCCCGTGATTTATCTTTTGTGAAATAAAGTAAATAAATGTTCACAATTAGTTTGTGAATAGTTCGAAATTAATTAGAATAGAATCTGAGTATGAAAACTTTATTAAATTAAATATTCAAATTTGAATATTAAAATATTAATTAAAATAAAATTTGAGCATAGTAGTGTTCATTTTTATTTGACTCATTTATACTTAAATAAAAGGAAAAATGACACTTTAATGCATCTTAGGGTAAAAATTTCACTTGACTCAAATAAATATTTTATACTTTTAAATTAATTCTTTTGTAGTTATTTTAGTATTTTCGATGATAATTTTAATATTTTTAATATTTTTAATAGTAATTTTATTGATAAGGTAGAATGAACGAAAATTTAGCTTATTAAACCGATATTTTGTAATTTTGTACTTGAATAAAGTCATTGGCCCTAATAAAAATCACAAGAAATCGGTCCGTGCATAAACAACGATTTTAAAAAATTTCAACGACAACCAAAGCGCGATAATTTCTGCCAAATCAGCTTCAGTAACCAAACAAGCCGACATAGCAAGAGAGATGAACAGAGCAGACGGGAGCATAGATAGCGAAAAACGGAATCGTAGTTGAGCTGCAAGAAGAAGATTAAGTGGATTTTCGACTTCAAGGAGCACTTCAGTCGATCGTCGACTTTCAAGGATATGCCTCTTCCTTCAATTCTGTTATTCAAGGAGCAACTGGTATGTCACCGATTAGGGTTTTAATTTGCCCTAAAAACAACGCCGTTATGATTTTGGGTTTTAAGTTTGCATTTGATAGGCCAGTCGAAAACGTGATGGCATTTCTCGCCGCACTACTCGCCCCACTACTCGCCATGGCGGTGCCTTGACGTCGGTGATATAAATTGTCTTTTATGTAGTTCTGCTCATACTATTTTCTATGTGATTTTGTTACAGAAGAAGTAGATTGGGTATTACTCTCTCAAAATGTTCATAAAGCAGGTAACGTTTTTTTACTTGCAAGCTGAGGTTGGTAGCTTTATATCTCTCTCTCTTTATTTTTTGATTAATGTTTGTGGAATTTCGGTCATAGGTTATTATTGAAGGTTTTAAGAGCTACAGGGAACAAGTTGCTACTGAACCTTTCAGTGCTAAAGTTAATTGTGTTGGTAATGATGTTCTTCTGTATTCTTGCCCCTTGGTTTTAAATATTTTCTGCTATTTTTTTCTGCAACTAAATCAACGAGATTTGCTATTTATGCCGGTGTGTTGATAATCAAAATTCAAAACACCATAGTGTGTTGGTGTTCTTGAATTATTCTTTGTTTCTGTTTTAATTATTGACATAAACATATCAGTAATGAAGCATACAGACCAATATGAAGTAAGTTCAACATAAGACTCAAATTACCAATACGATCAGATTTCTTGGGTCAAAAGTGCAATGTTCACACGCTTATTCTGACACCAACCTGATTAGTCTTTCAGAATTCAGACAAAGTGGAGTTAGTGGTACTGTGGATAGTAGTTCTCATTCCTTTTTTTGCATGATTATTCTTGAATATTGAGCTCGTCTGCATTATACTTCATAGTTGTTGAATCACCTTAAGTTATTTAACTAATATTGGTTAAAATACCACTGTATTTCTTGCCCGAAAAGATTTATGGGAAGGTAAAATGCATCGTAAATGTTAAATTTGATGATTTCATCTCGAGATTGATAGACTTAATTTAATAGCAACATTTGTTTTCCCCCTGACATCTTTCTCTATACCTGTTATTAGATGTATATCATCTACTGTAGGAGTTTAGAACTTTATATTACTTGCTTCTTCTTCATAACGAGTTCTGGTGCCATTTCCTTGCAGTTGGTGCCAATGGATCTGGGAAGTCAAACTTTTTCCATGGTAATTTAGTCATAGAATATCATTATTCATATCTTAAGTTCTTAAGTGGTAGCTGTCAGCTCTAACTAGCATTGCTGTATTCACTATCCCCTTTTTCCCACTAGCTATTCGTTTCGTAATCAGTGACCTCTTCCATAACCTACGTAGTGAAGATAGGCAAGCTTTTCTGCATGTAAGTTGTGTAAAATATCAATATTTATCTTTTTTTTTTGTAGATAACTTGGTATTTCTTCTTTATCATAAATACTAATACAATCTTGGTATACATTTGGTGTTGTTCAGGAAGGTGCAGGCCACCAAGTGCTATCTGCTTTTGTGGAGATTGTGTTCGATAACTCTGACAACCGCATCCCGGTAATAACTTTGGACATTGATATGAACTAAAGCCTCTCTTATGAAAGTTTCTATTAAATTGAATTTTAAGTATATCTCCCTAAGGGGTTGAACTATTTCCTGATGCTAGTAACAAGTAGTCAAACGCACTTGTTTGTATATTTTTCTTTTGTTGCCCTCTTTTTTGGGGGTAGTCTTTAGAGGTATTGGCTCTAGATTGCAGTGGTTATGGATCAGTTGCTTCTCTCAACTTATAATGATTGTTGTCGTGATCCTGGATTAACTCTAAACCTATTCCTTAAAAAAAAAGAGGGAAAAACGAGAAAATTATTCGTAGCTGTTGTAGATTGGACCAGTTGGTCATACAAAAAACTGAAAAAGAGAATATGCTGGAACATAGGGAATTTCCTTCAGAGAAATACAAAAAAAAAAAAAAAAACCGAAAAAACACAGAGTGGAGGGTGTGAGGTTAATTTTGAAGCACTCAGATTTCTACAATTCTCTCTAGCCAGCCTTAAATAGGCTTATTTCACATATGAAGAGATCTTGAACTAGTCCTTTCCAATTCCTAAGAGAGTGTAATAAATGTTTCTAGAGCCTTCCAACTGTAACATTTATTGTAGTACAGTTCCAAGAGAACTTATTCCCAATACAGAGTTCACTCTTTCCTTGGGTGTAAATGATTCATAATTTGACTTGAGATACCAACAGTAGCTTCAACATATTTTGTTGTCCAGCATCGCAAAATAGAACAACTAAATTACTTTTTGTCCATTAAGTTAAAAATTTAACTTTGATGCCTCTTGCATGATGAAATACTTTTTAAGTAAAAAAATACAAACTATATTAGGATTATAAAAGCCATTCAACACATTGCAATATAAGTTTTAATGCTTTTTTTTTCATAAGACAAAATTGTGAGAACAAAGTGACGTGGAGCAAAAAATTGAATTATTAGTTTTAAATTGTTTTGTATTATTGATTGGATATAAAAATATTAGTGTAATTAATTAGTACTCCCTCCGTCTGGTTTGTTTTTTCCTGTTTCTTGACCAAAGTAAACAAATAAACCTTTTATATATTATACCATACTACCACCGTAAATTACTAAGTTAATAGTAATAATTCAATTGAATAAGTCCCAGGAAGGTGAAGAATATGTATGTTACTTGGACATGACACAAAACAGACCAGTGAGGTCAGTAAGCTTGTGAAATAGAGTTGATTCAGGGACTGCAAAGAGTTAACAGTTTGGTAGAGGGAAATAGTTATTATTTGCAGTGAAAGTAGCTAGTGGTATGTTGGTAGTTTTGGGTAAAGCTAAACCTGAAATGAATCTCTTTGATTTTTCTTGCTCGCCCATCTGTTTGATATGGACTTGGTATGGTGGTGATGGTATTAATGGTAGATCATATTAGTAACTGGGCTTGAAAAAAGGTAACGCAATATAACTGTCAAAGGTGCGTCGGACCTTATAAGATGGTAGATGATCAATCTGCTTGACGAGGAACAGCAGCAGGACATAATTGTTAAGCTTGTTTCCAGGAAACATTACACGTGATGAGTCCAGTCGAGTTGATGGCCAACCTTTTAGTCAACTAGTTGATGATACCAGTTTTCTATACTTTTATTGAAAAAGTTGCATGAAAATTTTGTATTATTAAATGTGAAACAACAATACATTTCTAAATAACTTTCTGTTATGCTATGTGTCTCTGTGTAACTTTTTTTATCAATCTTTATATATTAACGCTATAAATACCATTAGAAACACTAATATATTAACTTCCACAAACATCATCTTATTGGTATCAAAAGCTATTGGCATTGTTTTCAATGTTAAGATATTCCTCTCCAACACCACAAAATGGGAAATGTTCTTGGCTGGCTGATTAAATCCTGTAACTACCTTTAGCTTAGCTGGATCCACACTTGTGTTCCCTAAGTCATAAGTGCTTAATCACCACCTGCCTTTCAAATGGGAAAAAGGAAAAAGAAAAAGAAAGCTTCTTGCGTTCCAAAAAAGAAGCCTTTGAAATTTGTAAAGTACATTTACTGAACCCTAAATTTAATGTTAATATGTTTATTTTGATTCCATAGTGATTAAATTTTCAAACTACAAAAATATGAACGAAATAAAACTTTTGTTATATTAGAATTTTGATAAATCACTTCATAATATGAACGTTAGGTCTTTGTAGAACAGAGGGGTGTCAACAAATTTATTTTTGTGTAAAAGATGGCCATTCAAGTCACCAAGTCGATGACTAGTCGAGAAATTAGCAACCGAGTAGCTCGACTTAGTTTAATGGAAGACTTGACAACTATGGGAAACACGTGCTAGCAAGCAAGGCATAATCAGAAAGCCAAAACGATTATGAAATTTGTCCCCTTCAACTCCATGGATGCAAGATAGAAGATATATTGGAGAAAAAAAGAAGTACTAAGATGAATAAAATATACATAAACAGAAGAAAAATAATAAATTTTTTGAAAGGGTATCCTTGGAACTAGAAGAATAAAATAGACAACGTTTTGAAAATGGATGACAAAAACAGATCTCAAAAGGCTTTGCTCTGTTCCTTGCTGGGCATAGCAGCTACATTTAACAAGTACTTGAAAATTTTGCGCTTTAGCTATTGTATACTTCTTGTCTGGCACTGTTAGATTTTAATCTAGTTTACTTGTCAAAGGAAGAGAAAAAGGTAAAAAGAAAAAAAAAAGTAAGAAACAGGGCAAGGAGAAAATGAAAGCCCAAAATGGGGGAAATTTTGTTCCCATCCTGAAACCATGAATGTTGTTCCCAACACTCGCTTAGGAGGTTGAAGGATTGAAGATGATGTCTAATATTGTCATTTTAATACTATGATTGCCCACTATATCAGGATAGAAATTTAATAAACTTATGTTGTACCTGGTTTTCTAAATTTTTCATTCTATTTTGCAAATATTATGTATAGGTTCTGAGAAGTATAAACTTGATTGGTATAATATGGTGAGACTTAATCAATGATGCTGCTACTTGAGTAGAAAACTTGATTTTTGGCATAAATTCACGTGTCAACTCTTAGCAAAATTGTTACCTTTATTGGGTTTCTCTTTCATAATTTGCTGAACTATAGCTTAAATACCTTCTCTGTGGAAAACCTTTTCTTTTTAGCTCTTTTGGACATGATATTTGATAGGTTGACAAGGAGGAAGTACGCCTGAGGAGAACAATTGGTCTGAAAAAGGATGAGTATTTTTTGGATGGGAAGCATATCACGTTAGTACTTATGTGATGCATATCACATTACGATTATGATTTTCTTTCTTGAACTGCCAGTTATATTTTGGCAATAAATTTGCAGGAAAACAGAAGTTATGAATTTATTGGAAAGTGCTGGGTTCTCTCGCTCCAACCCTTACTATGTTGTGCAACAGGGGAAGGTGTGAAGCTTATTTTTCTGTTGTTTGCATGTAATGCGTTGCATGTGATTGTCACCTTTAAATTGTTAAACAGATTGCGTCATTAACACTGATGAAAGACTCAGAGAGGCTGGATCTATTGAAAGAAATTGGTGGTACAAGAGTTTATGAAGAAAGGCGTCGTGAAAGTCTAAAAATTATGCAAGAAACTAGTAAGTTTCCCCGCCTAGTTATTTGCATACTGCATGACTGTATTGCTGTATGTTTTGTTACAGATCTTCTCTTAAACAGGTAATAAGAGAAACCAGATTATTCAAGTTGTTCAATATTTGGATGAAAGACTAAGGGAGCTGGATGAAGAGAAAGCAGAACTGAAAAAATATCAGCAGCTTGACAAGCAAAGAAAATCCTTAGAATACACCATATACGACAAAGAACTTCATGATGCAAGACAGAAACTAGTAGAGGTCAGTTGTATATTTGAAGCACAGGTAACATCTAAGTAATTGCCTATAGCTAACTATACGAGATCATGCTCGACAAATTTAAGACCAAATCGCCTAATCATGCTTTTCCTTGCTTCATATGTGGGGCCAAAATTACCTGTAAAAGACTTGCACGTGTTTTTGTGAGGAAAGTTTTTGCAGAGCTGCTTCTTGCATTGAGACATCTGGTCTCTATGCATGCACCTGCGCAAAGCTGCAAAGGTTTTTTGGGGTGAAGGAAGGGGCCAGTAGAATTTTAATTTTCCTTTTTTTTTGAACCCAGGATTTAAATTTTCCTTGTTGAAGTGCTTTTCTTGGTTTGTTGTGTCTGTTTTGTTTCTTCTTAAGTTCTTGTTATAAATTTTTTGTTTAGAAAGAACGCTGATGTCTAAGCTGGGATCTGCTTTTGATTTTTTTATTTTTATCTTTACAGAAAAATCTAGACTATATTATAACCAGTTTGCTCGGCTAATATCCTTTTAATATTATGTTGTTTTTCTTGGCACCAAACTTGTCATATTTCAATTGGCAAAAAGTGCATGCTTGGTTTCTGCTGAATTAGATCATCAGATTGAAATATTAAAGAAAGTTTGAAATTCACAAAGAATTTAGGCCTTATTGACCATTCAACACATTGCTTCATGACTTCATCTCAACTTTATTGTTAATATAAAGAATATAATAAGAGATTTGTGTTTTCTGTGGTTCTGATCCATCGGAGTTGTTGACGAGTGAAAGAATAAATCTTGTATTAA
>CM025780.1:17273752-17292532 GCA_014636745.2 Centella asiatica | reverse complement strand
TTATTTTCCGCAACCTGTATTTGATCTTAACAGGACCAAATACATCAGGTTCTAAATATTGCTTGATTGCAAAATTATTGTGTCATTTTTCATGGTGGTGGAGATTTTTGCTCTTCTTATTATTTTTTTGGTGCTATATTTGAATTTCGATTGTATTTTAGTTATTGGATTATTGAAATTGTATTTTTGGCCACTGCAAAGCTTTTATTGCATTTGCATTCTTGTGATTGCTTCTATAAGAATCTGCAGCTAGCTTTTTTTTAGATATTTTACATGTCTTCAGTGGTACTGATTGGCTATAAGTAATTCAATTGATGCAGGTAGATGATGCTCGTAACAAGGTTTCTGAAGCTTCAATGAAGATGTATAATAATGTGGTAGATGCCCACGAGAAGTCGAAGGAGTTGGATAAGTCATCTAAAGAACTGACAAAAGAAGTTCAGACTTTGAACAAGGAGAAAGAATCTGTAGAGAAGCAGCGGAATGATGCTATTACGAAGCATGCACAATATGAGCTTGATGACAAAGACCTTCAGGAAAAGATTTTTGGGAATATAAAAGCAAAGGTATTCTTCTAATAGCTTTTGTGCGTTAAAGCAACCATTTTGTGATCCATACCTTAATTTCATTGTTTCACTCTATAGGAGGATGCAACAAAACAACTAGAGCTTCTACAGAGAGAAATTCTGGAGTCTACGGAGGAGCTTAATAGTATCAAGCCGTTGTATAACAACCAAGTCAGAGAGGAGGAGGATATTACAAGAGAGTATGTGTTTGAACTTCAAATGTTCTATTTATTTACTTGATTTGCCGTGTGAATATCTAATATATTAAAGATTTGGGGCTTAGAAAAACTGTTTGACAGTTTTTGTGAATTGCGTCACACATTTTTTATTTTTTATTTTTCCCTCACATGCCGCTCCTGCTTTTCCCCCACGTCAAAAATCGCTCCTGCTTCTCTACCCATGTAAGTTCCTCACTTTGCTTCAAGCCTTCAACCAATCAACCACTTCATCATAAGCCAGTTTTATCTTTGCTTCTTCCCGTGGCAAAACTCCTAATCCGTTAGCATCTATTGTCCATCAATTTGGATTTTGGGCCGAAAAAATCTGATTTGCATATGGAAGAAAGAGCAAAGATTTCAAAAGTTCAAACCGAGTAAAACCCATACCGAAGGTAATGGTAAATTTACAATCTTCCCATTATTTATTAGAAGTTTCACTGTGTGTTTGTCGCATGTATAATTGAAGTTTGGAATTATTTTACAATCATAAAAAGAGATTGTGTACACGCATAAGTGCGTGCCCTATACTAGTGTAGATTAAGCTGTTGGTATCATTACAATTACGAAATTTGTCAAACCCTAGTAACAGTTATCTAAAAGCACTTTCCTTGTTCGGATAGCTTTTTAATTGATTTCCATCCTAGAAATGAAGACATTATATTACAAACTTCAAGTAGGCTTAGGAGAGAGCATAAAATTGATTTCAGAGTCGAAATCGCTCCAGAAATCGATAGAGCCACACCAATTAAACCTTACCAACAATTATGGTGGCGATGGCGATTTTAGTCTTTAAAACCGCAAGTATATGGATTTCGGTTTCAGTTTTTTATCAGTTTTGGTTTTACACCGGTTTTATAGTATCACCGGTTTTATAGTTATCCTTGCACTGAAACTGCACCAATATATTAATATATTTTTAATATATTAATGTGACATTACTTTTACATATATAGATATATGTATAAATTTATATACATCTATAATTTATATATTAGATGAATCTTAATTTAGTTGAAAGTAGTCTTAACGATCATGCTAATGAAATCATCAAGAGTGAAAATTTGATAACTTAATATTTCAAACCGTACATTTTTAGAAGTCGATTACGTTATAATTTGTTATATGGAGTAGAATTTTTAAAATCGAGTTTCTTGAATAGTTGATACTTTGATATATTATGAACGGTTAATACATTACCAAATGGTTTTAAAATTGAAACTGCACCATTCAAAACAGAACCACAACAATTGAAACTGTGTTGGACCAATTCGTTACGGTGGCGGTGGTGGTTTTGGGCTTATAAAGCCGCACCTCATTGATTGCAGTGGCGGTTTGTGCTCCAAATTGCACCACGCCATTACGGTGGCAGTGGTGGTTTTGGGCTTATAAAGCCGCACCTCATTGATTATAGTGGCGGTTTGTGCTCTAAATCGCACCATGCTCTCTCATAAGTAGGCTGTATCTATCTCCTCCTCGCCCCCTCTCCCGACATAGGAAAGAAAACGACCAAAATTAAAATCGGACGAGAACACATGAAAACGAGAATGGTTTAGTTGGGACACTTTGCTAGTGAATTTGGTTTTCTGCTATTCTCAAGGTATGAAGGGGAATAAGTGATAGTTAGCAACTTATGTAAGTATACACCTGCTTTCTTTTGTGAATGCTTAGCCCTAATTTCTTTCTCGACACATGATATCATTACTTTTCATTGGAGAGCCTTGACATAACAGCTGTTCATTATCTTTCGTAGGACAATAGCTTTCTGCCTTGTTTTGGGGTGGGGTGGGGCGATTATATGGTTTAATGTGGAGATTCTAGGCGTTGCACTATTTTTAAGGTGCAGGGTAGGTGATGACTTATAACTCATTATTTTGGGTTTTCAGTCGACAAATCTAATCATATGGATGCAAGAATCATGTAAAAATATAAAAGCATGTACGTTTCATATAGTCCTGTTATATACTGATTATAATAAGCAAATCTTAGTCACTGAAAAATAGACAAATTGCAAACAGTTATAAGTTATAACAGCAGTATTTCACAACTTCAAAAATAAATAGAAGTTTACTTAGTTGAGGGATTTACTTTCTTTGAATCCGTAAGGTTGGATTAATAAATATGAATTTGAAATCATTTCATTTGACCTAGCTTGCTCAAAATAAAGGAATTGTCCAAGGCCTTGCTCATCCAATTTTCTCATATTCTAGTTAACTATAGAGTGAATAGAGTGCATTTGGTGTCATGTGCAACTCAAATGAATATTATGGTTATCTTTCATCACAATTAACTTGAAAACCGAGTGAGGGAACAATCATCATTTTCTCTTGTAACTTAGGGAAGGTTGTATATGCGACTACAGTCCACAAATAAATATATGAAGCAATACTTTTGTAAATTTTTTACTTCTTCTCTTCTTTAGAAAGTGTTGGACTTCAATTATTTTCATAGTACATTTTCAAAATTCTGAAGTTTAAATTTTCATAATTTTAATTAATTTTCAGTTATGTAAATATTTATGTTGCAAGCTACATAAAGTTATGACTGAGGCCCTTGATTCAAACTTATAATGTGTCTTTGTGTTCTGCTAAGGGTTTTCTAGTCAGTTAATTTCTATTTGCTTAATTCTTTGTATATAGAATAATGGAGCGAGAAAAGCGGCTTAGCATTCTTTATCAAAAGAGAGGTCGTGCCACCCAGTTTGCTAATAAAGCTGCTCGTGACAAATGGCTCCAAAAGGAAATTGATGAATATGAAAGAGCTCTGTCTACCAATCTAATGCAGGTAATCCTCATTATGAATATTTTTCTAATTTAAATAGTTAAAAATGCAAGTTATCTTCTATTGCTGTTGTTTGTTTCATCTCTATGGTTTTGAGCTTGTGCCTGTGGCACCTTTAACAGTTATTTGCTTAAAGAATTCTTAGAGTCTTCTTCTTCTTCTTCTTTTATCCGTCGCTACGCTGTTCCCAAGGACTCGGAGAATCGAAATAGTGAAATTCTTGGGTCATCTTAATGGGTTCAGAAACCACGTTTCTCTGGATCATCATAGCGTATTTCCACATATCCACTCAGATGGCCCTTGAAACCATAATCTGTTGATATCTGGTGTAGATCCGGGTGATTGATGGAAGAACACCAAACATATCCCAAACTTGCTGATAGTAATAGGCTGACTAACTACCGGAGATATTCGTGTTTCTTCTTCTTCTTTTCTATATTACTATACATACCCAAACTTACTGATGGTAATAGACTGACCACCGGAGATATTCAAGTGCTGCGTTAGTCTGTAGTGGTCGCCTTGTATATAATGCTGAGGAGGAATATTCTCTTTTAGTTGTTTTATTGTGCTCTTTTCACTGAATTATTAATTTATAGCCTCTTCCCTACTTTGTAATAAGTTTTCTTTGAAATGACCGTGTATCTTAATAAATTCTTGCTACATATTTTATGTTGGAAGTATCTCAATGATCTATTCTTCTATCCGAAACAAATTTGGAAGATTAAGATCTTTAGCATTGTTAGTCTTTACTAATGTTCTTGAAAGGTACAGCACCACACGTGGCTTCTTATGATGATTTTTTGATTCACTAGTTGTTCTTTTTTAATCATTTTATTTAATGTATGTTTTAGGAGAAAAAACTTAAAGATGAAATTGACAAGCTTGAAGCTGATCTGGAAGAGAAGGATGCATACATTAATAGTCGACAAACTGATGCTGCAGCATTGGAGTCCTTTATAAGTCGGTACCTTGAAGGCTATAATCTGTACAAGACACAGAGGGATAAGCTGCATGATGGGAGGAAGTACGCAGTTTTCATGTTTTAATGTTAAACTAACTTTAAAACCCGTGCACATCATGGGTATTTTATAATGATTGATTTGAGTTTAAGTACTTTAGTTCCAATAAATTAATTTAGTCAATAATTGATTCACTTGTCATTGTTCAGTTATGGTTAATAACATTATGATTTGTGATTATTGATTTTATTATATTTATATTAATTACATAGACTTGATTATCATTGTTTTTATTGTGATTGTTATTTAATCTGCAAATAGGCTTACTCTCAGTCAGCCCACTTCGTGAACAACCCTTTTGAATTAATAACCATTGTTACTTAGCCTGTAAAGGAACTTACTCTCGATCAGCCCATTTTCTGAACGGCTCTTGTGAATTAATGTAAATAGTATAGATTGTTGGTGAACTTAGATCTGAACTTGGAGTATGATTATGTTCTGTAATTGGTTCAGGTCCTTGTGGCTGGAAGAAACTGAACTGTCTAAAGAAATTGAACGTCTCAAAACTGAGGTTGTGAAGGCAGAGAAAAGCCTAGATCATGCTACTCCTGGTGTGAGTAATTCCTCTCTTCTATTACTTCAAAGATCTGTGTTGAGGTGGCGTAAGACTTTTTTGGTTTGGACTTCTAAATTTTATATTTTCTAGACAGTGATTTACTGACTGATTCTAGTTATCTTCGCTTTTAGCAATTTAGCATTTTGCCTGTATAAATATGTTACCTGAGAATGCAGGGCTATTTCAGGAAGTTCTGTGAGATCTATGCATTATGGTTTACCCATTCAGTGAAAAAAATGATATAGAAAAAGGAAGAGTTGCAGGGGTATGTAAGATCATTCAAAGAAAGCCTGCTGTGGCACTTTTGGGGAGAAACAACCCTTTACATCATAGTGTTCTCATTCAGGAGAAACTATGGAAGAATCCTCTAAGTAATATTAAGGAATCCAAGAATTTGGATTCAAGGATCACTGGGATATGTTAACCTATAGAGATCCTTGCTTAATAGGTTATTGAAATAACACGAGTGTTATTACTTGAATGGAAAGTCCACCTTCCTATACATTATTCTGAACACTGAATGCCTAAGTCATGTGAAGCATTGAGGTAAATGGAAATAGAATTTATGCTATGTGAGCATATGGTAGGGTCTGGCCAGCTAGGCTTCATTTATCTATAAGACTGAAATACGCATCAGTCATAACTTCATCATATTGTGCATTTTTTTCAATTAAAATCATATGGAGCGTTTATGTGTAAATACAATTAATCTTAAACGTTATGTAAAATTTCAACACAATGAAGGTTGCTATATATTTGTTAAAATACTGGTTTTGGATAAATTCTTGAATCTTCAACAAGTCAACATCTATTTGCAATTAGTACATTAACTGATTGGCTGATGTTTTGCAACTGATTATTCAGTTACAAGAAAATAAGTAACTTTTCTGTATTTTCTGTGTGTATCTAATTGTTAGATCTAATTGTTGTGTTCCCAAAATATGACCCTTTAGTTGGTTAAACAGACAAGACTGCTTATATTCATTTTTAAGTCCCAATGTTGGTGTGCAGATGAGTCCACCACTAAAATTCGTTTCAGATTCTTATTATAGATCATTTGTAGACTGCGGAAACCCAAAATCACATACCATAACGATCTCCTCATATCTGAATGTCTGTAGGTTTTAGTATGCTTTACTAAGTGGATTAGTGGTGTTATTCTTGATATATATTGTTATAGCTTTACAGTTTTGCTTTCAGTTTTATTTTACATTATCCATATGATTTGAAAAATTGTTAGATCTGCTGTTAAGGGGTATTATTCGGCTATATTTTGTTGGGTAATTTTGTATTAAATGAATAATAAACTGTTCTTACTTTTCTTTAAGGAGTGGATAAGAGTTATATCTTCAGTAGTTCTGTGTCGAATTTTCTAGGTCTTCTTTCGCGATGTTATTCTATAGGTCTGTGTTCATCGTCCTTGTTACAATGTTTTCTCAGGATATCAGAAGAGGACTGAATTCTGTTCGACGGATATGCAGAGAATATAATATTCCAGGAGTATTTGGCCCAATCATTGAGTTGCTTGATTGTGATGAAAAGTTTTTCACTGCTGTAGAGGTTACTGGTGGAAATAGGTAAGGAAGAAGTGCTTAGTGGGCTGAAATATTTTAAAGATCTCATTTTGCTATACCATCAGTTGGCTTGTTTACTAAAGTTTGTTCATATTCTAACACTATTTATGTGCCATGCTTGCAGTATTTTCTTTAACCTTTTCTCTTCATGTGGACAGCTTGTTTCATGTGGTGGTTGAAAATGATGAAATATCTACCCAAATAATTAGACATCTTAACTCACTAAAAGGTGGTCGAGTTACATTTATACCACTGAACAGGGTGAAGGCACCTCATGTTTCTTATCCGCAGAGCTCAGATGTGATACCTCTTTTGAAGAAATTGAAATTTTCTCCCAATTATACTCCTGCATTTGCCCAGGTTAGTTATGAATGAGGTTCAATTTCACTCATAATATGTTTGTTCTAGTAGTTAACACAGTCGTACATTCTTTTCTCTGGTCCTCTCATCATCAAACGTTGACAAATTAAAATGGTTACAACTCTTAAATGACTTTTGAGCTCTGAAGTTGTGTTAATGTGTAAGCTTTTCACCCTGACACCTTTATTAACATATTATACGGCATTGGATACTATTAATATTATTTTGTGGTAGCATATGGTTCTAGTTCATACTTCATAGTTGGTTGGTGTAGGAGTAGCAAAAGTTTTGGTGAATATTTTCGGATGACATTGTTATATATGTTTCTTTTCTCAGATTTGTATGTTTTTGAATAACTATTAGATATCTAGACCTTAGGAGTAGAACAAACATAGATTGCATTTCATGAATCATTGCAGTGGAATTACTTGAATCTTTCTGATTTCTCATTCGTTTGGCATCTATGGCTTGCAGAGTGCACTTATTTTCTCTGATATTCTCCCTCATGGGTACTTGATATTTGAATGCATGTTTACCCAGGTCTTTGCTAGAACAGTAATTTGTCGAGATCTGGATGTGGCTACAAGAGTTGCTCGTACTGACGGTCTGGACTGCATAACTTTGGAAGGTTTGCAATAAATATATATATTTTTCATTAGTGGTACTTTTATTTAGCCTTTATCTATCCTTTGCAACTTGACCCTTTTCCTGTTGCAGGTGATCAAGTGAGCAAGAAAGGTGGAATGACTGGTGGGTTTTATGATTATAGACGCTCAAAGCTCAAGTTTATGAACATTATAAGACAGGATACAAAGTCTGTTAATGAGAAGGAGGAGGAACTGGAGAGAGTTAGAATTCAGCTCCAAGATATCCTTAAGTTTGTTGGTATAACTATGTGTGTGCTGTGTGTATGTGTGTGTGTGTGTGTGTTTATAATGTTATTTTGCTTTTCTGATGCTTGTATGTTGGGGTCTTTTCATTGCATAATCTTTGTCAACTTGCTACGCAATGCATAAGAATCAGCATGTACTGTATAGTTACTTGTAAATGGTAGCAACTTCGCATGTTTTCATGAGTTGCATTCCAAAAATGGTATTGTTGGGTCTGTATAACACTGGTCATTTTATTTTTTTATTTTTTCTTTTGGGTGATATTAAAAAATTCATATTTTTATACTTTTTTATATATGTATTTTCTATGTATAATTTATATATTTTTTATTATGTGAGATAAAGCATAATTTGTTAATATATTTTTTTGATTGTAATTGTTTTAGTATATATAATTATATTTATCTATGTCTTATAATATACATTTTTTTATTGTTTGGATTGTATTTTTTATTTTTCAATGATTTTTTTATAAATATATTGAAACTTAACATGTTTTGGTTATTGATCCTTTATGTATTCCAATTTTAAGTCGAAGTACGAATCGTTTAGTATTTGGATTTTATAAAATTAATTTTAAGAACAATAGGGACAAAATTAAGTTGATCGAGTCAACAAATTGACTCAGCAAAGTTGACTCATTACCTGAAACTGCACTTGTCAATTACAGTAATAGATGGATTACAAATTCACTGTAAACTTAGTTTGAGAGGGGAGCCAAACAGGGCCTATGACAAGAAATTTTCTTCTCCTGGGTGAAAGGTATACCAGGAACCCAGCTGAGTAATGAATCGTAGAAACAGCGCCTGCGGAGTTGATATTGGGACTATTAGTCTTTGTTGGCATAGTGCTGGAGTATTGTGTTACATCTACATTAATTTCAGAACCCTTAAGATCTTTTGCACGTGGTTATTTAACACTTGCTTTCGCTTAACTGTTCTAACATATAGAGCAAAGAATCAATGTACTTGTCTCCGAGCAGCAGAAAAATGATGCCAAGCTGGCTCATGATAAATCTGAACTGGAACAGATTAAGCAGGATATAGCAAATGCTAATAAGCAGAAGCAGTCTGATTCTAAAGCCCTTGAGAAGAAGGCATGCTCAGTTTATAATCTCTTTAACTATCACATCCTATTATCTACTGTTCTAACTGCTAGGGTAATGATAACAGCATAAGGTGCTTGTAAATACACTGAGTCAGATTGATCAGCTTAGAGCAAGTATGGCTATTAAAAGAGATGAGATGGGTACAGAGCTTGTTGATCATTTGACGCCAGAGGAGAAAGACTCTCTTTCACGACTGAACCCTGAAATAACTGATCTCAAAGAGAGGCTGATCTCATGTAGGACAAACCGGATAGAGGTTTGCTCATGAATTTTCTTTTGCTCGATAGTTGAACAATTAATTGGCTACATGAACTTATCAACTTTTTTTTTGTATTTATCCTCTATTTAGACCGAAGCAAGAAAAGCAGAGCTTGAGACCAATCTGTCAACAAACCTTGTTAGGCGAAAACAGGAGTTGGAGGCAATAAAATTGGCTGCAGAGCCTGAAACATTACATAGTGAAGCTGAAGTTAAGAGGCAAGAATTAATGGATGCCAAGTTGTTGGTGGATGATCTGACACAGCAACTTAAAAGTAATAACTTCAAATGCTTCCTCTGAATTCGTAATGTGATGTTAGGTGATGGGTTATCTAATGTTATGTTTTGACCATATTTATCTGTCTTAGGAGCTTCTGAGAGCATAGAAGAACGGAATAGGAAACTTAGAAAGATCAAAGATGAAAAAACTAAACTGAAGGTCGCTCTCTCTTGAGCTTCAGCTTCATTCTTTGGTCTTTTAGTTGCTGCTAATATTCTCTTTGACAAATGCAGACCTTGGAGGATGATTATCAAAGGAACCTTCAGGATGAAGCAAAGGAACTAGAAAATTTATTGAGTAAAAGAAATACATTCTTTGCCAAACAAGAAGAATACTCGAAGAAAATCAGAGAATTGGGTCCCTTATCTTCAGATGCATTTGAAACGTACTTCTCTTCCTGATTTATGATTATTATATAATTGATTGCTGATTACTAATGGTGTTCTAATTGGCCTACCTTTAGTTGCTTGATGCAGGAGACCTTCATTTTGACAAAATAGTTAGCTCTTCATGTTTACTGCTTGCTTACAAATTATTTTCTGTCTCGTTTGGACATGCATGACATGAGGTTAAGATACATTGAAAAACATAAAAATGTTTCATTTCACTTCATGTATGCAAAATTAGACTTTGATTCAACGTAATTGAAGCAAGTGAAATATTTTAATAATAAAAGGACAAAAAAGGTCTAGGGCGAATGTCGAACGAAGAGGGAGTCGGGATGGACAATTCTGTAATTGAATCCCTCTCTTTGTTACCACCCAAAGCATAGTTCCCTCTGTGAGTGCCATCACAATTTCAAATGATACTCCCACTTCATTAATGAGTTGGCTTGATGGATGATTGCTGATTATGTATGAAGTTTATTTTGTAGTCCTTTTGTAAGCTCAATGTATAAGGCCACTTTCTTTCGTTGGCATATCTTCTAGTATATAACTAGCATTATTTAGTTGAGTTTAGAAGTTATTGATTGTTTTAATCATTAGTCTTATTTGATGGAATATAAAGGCACAAGAGGAAGGGTATAAAGGAATTGTATAAAATGCTTCACAAGTGTAACGAGCAGCTGCAGCAGTTCAGCCATGTTAACAAGAAAGCACTTGACCAATATCAAAATTTTACAGATCAACGAGAAGAATTACAGAAAAGACAAGAAGAACTTAATGCTGGTGATGAGGTTCTTACTTCTTCTTAACCTGATATTTTTCTTCATTGATATAGTTGGTATTTACATTAAAATCTCAATAATAATTTTATTTTGGCAGAAAATTAAGGAACTTATATCAGTTCTGGACCAACGGAAGGATGAATCAATTGAACGTACCTTTAAAGGTGTGGCCAAGCATTTTCGAGAAGTATTTTCTGAACTTGTGCAAAATGGCCATGGCCATTTGGTTATGATGAAGAAAAAGGTAAGCTACGTGTGTGGTGTTTTGGTTTTCCGCCGACCCCAACTATTTTGGATCAATGGTGGTGGTTTATTTACAAAGTGCTAGTAAAGGTATTATGTTAAAGGTAGAAGAATTCAATTAGAAACAGTGGAGATGCAATTTTTCAATTTAGGTGTACAAGAAGTAGAATCAACACAGGCCTTAACTTATTCCTTGATTAGTGTAAAGAATTGGAACTCCTCCCAAAGCCTCCATTCATGCGTTGGCGATAAGCAGTTTACCTTGTCCAAATACCAGAGAATAACAAACGCAGTAAACCTTAGTAAATTTTGTCATCCATTTCATGCCAAAACCAATAATGTGGCTCTATGGAGTCCAGTGTCTCTCTTCAATTTGAATGGCACGTCTGATTATCTTTCTCATGGTTACTAGGTGCCTATAATAGGTTTAGCCATGTTCTACCATGAGGTACTGTTAAGACTTGAGAGTATATAAAAGTAACATACAGGAACTGAAGCAAATGATTGAAAAATAAAAACTTTTGGTGTTTGGATTCGTGGATCAAAATATCAAAATCCTCGAAAACAATCCAGTCGTTCTATCAATTTGTGAAATAAAATATCACTGTGTTATCTAGGGACTAGTTGCTTCGGTTAAAGTGACCCTAGCTAGATACATTACAAATTATTCTAGATCTATTGATATCAGGAGTGAGAATACATGTTTCTGATGTTTATCTATTTAATGTTTACAGGATGGTGATCAAGGTGATGATGATCCTGATGAGGATGGACCACGTCCAACTGATACGGAGGGAAGGGTTGAGAAATACATTGGAGTGAAAGTAAAGGCACGTTACATCTGGTTAATGCAGTGACACTAATAACATGTCTAATATTCTTGACGCTGTCTACCTTTCATTTTATGTGACAACAAGCGCTGTTATTTAGAGGCATAGATTTCGGGACATACCAAAATATTATTGTTATAATTCTTTTAGAATTTTAATGAAATAAAATGTTTTATTGTAAGATTAAATATTTAAATAGGCGTCCTAGATGTATTTAATTACATGCCACGGAGGGAGTACCTTGTAATTAATAGTTGGACTTGTAGAACTCCAAATTGCTTCTTTGCTTTTTCCTAAAATTGTTTTGTTTCTTCGGTTCTATTCAATTTGGAGTTCCTACTGCAGGTTTCTTTCACCGGGCAAGGGGAGACACAATCGATGAAGCAGCTATCTGGTGGTCAGAAAACTGTAGTTGCTCTGACACTGATATTTGCTATACAGCGTTGTGATCCTGCTCCATTTTATCTATTTGATGAGATCGATGCTGCACTAGATCCTCAGTATAGAACTGCTGTTGGAAGTATCCTTTCTCATATATACTATCATGTGTTACTGATCCTTCTGAAACATGCTTGGGTTTTGTTACTCCAACATTGTTACTTAAATTTTGAAACTAATACTGACTTAACCTCCCAGTCTTCTTCCCTTTCAGAGCTGACAGGGCACCTATAAACCCTTATGAGTTATGTTTAAACCTCAGCATGCCCTTGTATATTAAATCCATAAACAGGCTTTCTTCATGATAGCTCTGCATTCCTATAGCTATTTCTTTTGCTTTAGTCACGTGTTTGCTGTGATCCTGAACATTTTGTTTGGTAGATATGGTTCGTCGATTGGCGGACATGCAGAACACACAATTCATAACTACTACTTTCCGACAAGAGCTTGTGAAAGTGGCTGACAAGATATATGGGGTGACACACAAAAACAGGGTTAGCCGAGTTAATGTTGTCTCAAGGGAAGAAGCATTAGATTTTATTGAACACGACAATTCTCACAAAATTGACTGAGGTTGGAATCTTTTGATATAATATTTTTGAAAGGCTGCTTATTTTTCAACTATAAAATGTAAAATTAGCTTTTCTGTACCTCTGTGATTCTAATTAGACAGATCTCTGTACTAGGGTTTCAGTCACTGAATGAATTAATGACCCAAAAACCAGCAGGCATCCTCCCCCATAACCGAATAATGGACAATAATGAGATAGTACTTTGCTGCATTAGGTTCTCTCGAAGTTCCTTCTTAGCTTTCACTCTTATGTTTTTCAACTTTTATGAAAAAGCCTAGTTTTTGGTTTTTTTTTGGGCTTTAGTCCCCAGAACCGCAGAACTTTTGTGTGAGGCGTGCTTGTGTGGTGGATTAGTGGGTACAGCTCTAGGCACATGATCAAAAAGTAAGATGGTAAACATATACACACTGGTTCTTGGTGGATAACATCGTTTGGCCTACATACCAGGAAACAAGAAATAGCTACTATTACTACAATTGGTTAAATTTTGACCTATATAGGCAGAGAAGAGTACAAAGAAGAGCCTTGACCGCTGAATGATAAGATGGACTTAAAAACTCTAGGGCCATGTTTGTTTTTGTCTGTTTTTCCCTGGTTTTTCTTGTTTATTTTGGTTGTTTCTTTTCCATTCTGTTTTACAATCACTAACAGTGCTTTAGTGTAATGAATGTTCTTGTGCAGTGAAGCGAAGAGGCATTGTGGATATCTGAAGCCTTTTGAAATGACTGGTTATTCCAGCTTTAATGTACAAGTACTGATGTGGTTCTTCATAGAACATTGGTTTAGTTTTCTCGTGGTTGCATTAAGGTGCTGGGAAGTGACCTTCATCATGATGTGTTTTACATCTCTGTACAGTCTTTCTTTACAAGTAACTTGTAACCTATAGATGGAATTTCCAAGACGACCAGAACTCCAAAAAACTATTGATATGGAATTGTGTGAATGTTATTGATGAGGGCAAATATTAACCCCTGTAAAAATGAGTTCTATAACCCTGCGTTTTCTTCGGTTCACCAGACATTTCCAAGTGTTGTGCCCCGATATTTGTGGAGTCCTGTGTGCAAACTGATCATTAAGTTAATATTCATCTCATGTGAGATGGGTGTTTTTGACATGAAAATTTGATTTCTCCACTAGTAGATTCGGCGTAACAATCGTTTCTTTTAGCAGTATTCCGGAAATTGTGCAAAATGTCGTACCATTATTGTTGGGTCGGTGGAAGTCATTGAGGTGTTGTAACATATATTTGTCTCGTGGACATAGTTTTGTGTTAATTAATATTATTGCATGTAATATGTCTCTTTTTTGGTAACTAGGAGGGGACTAAAGCCCAAAAAAAAGCCGAAAACAAAACGGAGCCTATTATAAACTACCCCAGAGCGAGCAATAAAAATTTCAAACGACTAGGTCAATTCATCAAAAGAAGATCGACTGAACTATCAATGGCCTTTAAAGCGAGCCAATCTGCATGGTTAACTTTCGGAAAACATGTACTACTTCAATTTCCCATCTCCAATTAAGTAATTCTCAAACAATAATAGAAAGATTATGATCTGCCATTCATCCTTTTGCCCCCTTGTTGACACTCCATGATTATCTTGGAGTCCACCTCCAAACAAACTCGTCCATATCCAAGGTCCGAAGTGAGACTCAAGTTTGATAGGGTCCGCTTATAATCTCCTAGAGGGCTGAATGGATTGTAACAAATAGTGACAAAAATTTGTTTTACCACATATTTGTTCATTTTAAAATTTACCAAGTCTTTACTTAAGACAGTATTTAACACTAATAAGTGGTGGTAGTGTAAATGATGCACAATATTTATATTGGTTTATGATATATCACTTGCGTATATTCTTATTCCGTCAATCTTACTAAACCAAAAATATTCTCTCTTTATGTAGGTGGAGAAACTTTTACAAATAAAATCACAACCATTTGTCTTTGAATATTACTCTCTGTAATTTTCCCAAAATACGTCGTAAACCACAAGTCGTCTAAATTTCTTTACGTTTAGTCTTGATCACAGCTGAAGATGGAATGAAAAATGAAGAAGAAGAATGAGTTTGGTGGCTTATATAAGCAAGTGGGGTCCAATAACCTAACAAGACAAAAAGGCAGCTCAAGACTAAATTAGAAAACCTGAAATTCGAGCTACAAGATAGCAGAATCTTACAAAACTCAAAACTAAAAAGTTGTAGAGGACTTGAATAGCTTCGTAACAGTGCAAGAATCAAGTCATTTGTCTTAGAATTGAGTGAGATGTCAAAACAATCTCAGAGTTTTAAGCTGAATAAAAGTAATCAGTCCGGAGTCTTTGTCTAAGTTCATGGAACAACCTGTAGAATGATTTAGAGGAGGAGTCTTATATGGATGGAAGGATATACAAGTCTAATTTTCAGCAAAAGAAAAATCACTCAAAAATCTATTTTCTAGAGAGAGTTATTGTGATTCTCCCAAATCATGTTTGTGCTGACTGGTTGGTTCTTATGAAAGTTTCCATTTTTCACCCATAATCATCTTATACAAGGCATGAAAAACAATATCCTAATACATATTAAACATATAGACATGTCAAGGAAGGCAAGCTCATGCAAAGCCCGTCCCAAGTTGGCAATCAAAAGATGAACTATGCAATAAATATGTAAACGTGCAAGTTCTCTACCTCCAAGCTATGTTTGCTATGTATATGCATATGTGGTGTGTGAGTGCTCCACTCAAGGTCACTATATGGAGTTGTGAACTCTTGTTTCACGTCTCAAAAGAGTTTGGATAAGGTTGACTAAGAAAGCTATCAATGGAAACAAGGAGTAACATTTGCAGCTGCTCCTATTGAGGTTACTCTGGACAAGGGAAAGGAGCTGGCTATTTCTCGTTCTGTAGTGGGCTCCTCAACCCCTGTTATAGGTCTGAACCCATCTGTCCTTCCCCTTGCTCCTTTGTCTGTTACGCTTTCTTGGAGCTCAGTGGTGGCCAAGGACCTTTCCAGTGACACCACCAAACTTGTCTTACTCTCCTATTTCCGGCCTCTTATTTCTGATGGAAAAATCACCATTTGACCTCCCCTTTCGGTTCTCGAATCAGGTGCTAAGAAATGGGAGTTTAACCTCAATGGCCATTTTCTTGGCCTTAGACTAGCATTCCCTACGGTAGATGCCTTTGCAAAGAAGGTGTGAAGTCATTGGGGCTTTGTCAAATCTACTCTCCACAAAGGGCTATTTATCTTTAAATTCAATTCTGCTGCTGGGAGGGATAATGCTTTAGCTGGTGGCCCTTGGTATATCTCAAACAAACAAATCATGCTGCAACCTTGGAAGGATGGTATTGATATTTCTAAGGAAAAATGCACCTCTGTCCCCATTTGCATTAAATTTTTTTAAGTTTCCATTTCTTACCGGACAACTGAGGGCCTAAGCTACATTGCCTCTAGTATTGGAACCCCCTTGTATTTGGATAAAACTACCTCCCAGCTTGACCATATGGCTTTTGCTCGAATTTGTATCCAAGTATATGTGGCATGCACCTTCCTGAAGACCCTGCCTCTTACCATCTATTCGTCTAAAACAGATGGTAACATAGTTGAAGTCGTTTAAAACAGATGGTAACATAGTAACATAGTTGAAGTCGTTGAGGAAGTGCTAGTTGAGTACTCTAATAAACCTCAATTCTGCCCTGGCTGCAAAGTTTTCGGTCACTCACATGTTAAGTGCCCAAGCACAAATTATCAATGGGTTCCAAAATCTGTTGGAATTAAAGCTGTCAAGGAGGTGGCTTCCCAAGCACATGGTTCTGATCCTCCTCCAACTGCCCACCCTCTAGTTGCATTTGTTGTGGTGGCTTCTTCTGATTTAGGAAAAGATGCTCCCCCTCCAGCTTCAACTGATGAAGGCTGGCAACTTTTTTCCAAGAGAGGCAGATCCTCTGAGCCTCCAAAGTCCCCACTACTTATGACCCCCATCAACTCTGCACTAGTGGTTGTTAATTTTACTACTTTTACTCCGATGGAGGATCCCTCTTCCCCAATTCCTGACAATGCTCTTACTAGAGCTAAAATGATTGATGGCCTTCCTCTTAAAGCCTCCGCCTCTAATCCCTCCTCTTCGAGGAAAAAAGTCAGGAAAAAGTGTGGCTTTTATGCCCAAAATGGAGGCTCTGCCTCTAAATAAACAGTTTTTGTGGAATGAATCTGAGGGTTTAAATAAGGGCCCCAAAATTTCCCATGTTAAGGACTTCTTTTTGGAAAATAAATTTGCTTTTGAAAGTTTTTTTGAAACTAGAGTCAAAGCTCCTAATGCCTCCCAAAATTTTAGTAGCATTAACGGTAATTGGTCTTGGCTTAATAATTATTCTTGCCATCCCAATGGGAGGATTTGGGTTGGGTGGGACCCTAAGTTTTGGAATGTCAGTGCTTTATCTTCTTCTTCCCAATTCATTCATTGTAAGGCTGGTACTACTGACCTCAATACCACCTTTTTTGTTGCTTTTGTTTATGGCCTATACACTGATATAGATAGAAGACAGCTATGGGCAGACCTCAGAGACCTATCCACTCTTGCTCAAATCATGCTTGGTGCTTAGTTAAAGATTTCAATGAAGTTATTCCATCCATGACATCCTTGGCAAAAACTGTGACAACCCCAATTTCTTCAACCATAGACTAGTGTCGTTAGTTTAATATTAACTGTTGAAACTTAGGCCCTTAGCGGGAAACTGGGTTGTTAAAAAGGGGCACAAAGAGCTTTCACACAAAAACCTCTTTCCTTCATAATAATAATTAAAAACATAATGATTATTACAAACATTATTTTGAAAGTTTTTAGTGTTAGAATGTATGCCCTAGTGACCAATTATGTAATTATTGTGACACTATATTTATGATATGTTTTTGGTTAAATGATAATTTCTTTTATTATGTTTTATTTACTGCGTTATATAAATGTTGACATAATAAATGTCCTTAGAAGAATGATACTAATTATATGGATTCAAGTATGTGACTTAAATATGAGATCATATAAGTATGTAATGTATCATTATTCTTAAATGTCCCTAGTCGAGTATCATTGTCAGTGGGACAACAATAATACATTGATACTAGTATGTGGATTAACTGATGGCCATATCTCATTGGTCATAAATATATACGAGATATATTAAGTTGATACATAGGTACATGTTAGAGAACATTGTACTGGACAGACCCACCATGAGAATTCTACATGGAGCGTTATGCTATGTGTCATAAGTAATTCTCATAGTGACAATGATGTAATGGTCCTTCGACCTGAAGTCATGACATTTCTACATAAGGAGTTATGCGTTTTGACATTATCAAAAGTCATCTTTAACCGGGTGGACGATAAAGGTGATTGTTGGATGCATAATGAGTTATGTGAGAAATGAGAATGATGTAGATGGAATTTAACCCTCCTATAAATTAGGGGTGATATCTATAGGCCTCTTGATTGAGTGAAACTATGAAATGCATGGTCATGCTCAAATAGAGATTTGTTTCATATAGTTTACTCATTGATCAAGAAAAACTAAGATTAAAATTATGAAGAGGATGACACATTCATGCCTTGGATTTAATCTTAGATATCATGGTTAAAAGGATTAAGTTACATTGAAACATTGGTCACGAAAGGTAACGTCAAATCTATGACTTTATTATTACTTGGGTAACAGTGATGTATTACTAGATGCCGCTCACTGTTTATAATTTTGTAATATGATTTAAAATTATTGCCAACGTAATAATAACCTACAGGGTCACACACAAAGAACATTCGTCAAGGAGATA
The DNA here is from genome assembly GCA_014636745.2 of Centella asiatica. NCBI lineage: Eukaryota > Viridiplantae > Streptophyta > Magnoliopsida > Apiales > Apiaceae > Centella > Centella asiatica. Next base: position 17,273,868 of record CM025780.1, on the reverse strand, counting down.
TAATTTAAATGTCAATGATTTTAATATATCAATAAGATTGATTTAATTAAATCATGGCTTTAAATTTTATATATATATATATATATATATATATATATATATATATATATATATAT
>CM025780.1:17226744-17273352 GCA_014636745.2 Centella asiatica | reverse complement strand
ATATATATATATATATATATATATATATATATATATATATATATATACATATATATGTAATCTGTATGAAGTAGAGTCCTTTGGAAAGGAAATACGAATATATATATTTATTTGTACATATATATATTAATTAAGTGACACTTGATTAAATATATATATATCTAATAAATATAAAATTCGGATTATAATTCTCCTAATTAGATTAGGTTTTGGAATTACTCTATAAAAGGCTATATATATATATGATATATCAGCAATTCTCTCAACTAACGTTTTACGTAGCCGCTCATAAGAGAGAGACTAAAGTTAAGAGAGATAGAAAAAAAGATACAGATCATACAGCTAGTACTGTAACTCTTCTTGTTCGGATCGTAAGACGATTTGCGGGTGTTCGTGTGGATACCGTAGAGACGCTGTCCTGTTGGATTGCGTTAAAGATTTGGAGACGATCAACACCTTCACCAAAGCTTCAGATTCACACTTTTTATCGGTAAAATCTTAAACTATCTGTATTAAATTGTTTCACATAGATCCTCGGGTTTGGGTTTCGTTTTGTTTTATTTTAAATCGTATTTTTTCGTTGCGTTTGATCCTTCGAAACCCAACATTTAGCAGCGGAATAACATATCATTATTTTGAAAGATTTTAGCAGTGGAATAACATATCTTTTCTTGAAAACAAAACAAGATCAAACCAACCGAAAATCCTATTTATAAGCCCCGGACTGCCAGATCTACTGGTACTGACACGACCTTTCTTTACCCTTAGAATTGTCTCCTTTCTCGAGTTTAACTGAAAGAAAATCAAGCAAGTATGAGCAACAAAAGCCCAACAAATAACATAATATAGGTCATTTAAAATAAATCTTGATATGAAACTAGTTCAAAATATTATTTTGAAAATAACGAGAAAATATTAAGATCTCAACTGTTGGATCCAGATGGGGAGAATCCATATCTTTAGGTAGAAGAAATATTGGCAATATCATGCCACTGAAATGAAGAAATAAGGAATCCACATAAGCTCTCGGATGTCTTTCAGTACTATGACTTACTTGAACATCTCTCTCATGACGTCTTTTCAGTATTATGACTCACTTGATCGTCGATTATGTTCGACACAAGGGCCTACTGAGAATATCTCTTACCGTATGACATTTAGTATATTTAATTACATCTACATTCTCATGGGCCCGACAGAATAGAGTATCCTATTCTCATATCCGAGTTGATTCCCTTCTCATACTTATACCCAAGGGCCCAACAAAATAGAGTATCCTATTCTCATTTTCGGGTTGATTCCCTTCTCATACTTATACCCAAAGGCCCAACAGAATAGAGTATCCTATTCTCATTTCTGGGTTGATTCCTTTCTCATACTTATACTCAAGGGCCCAGCAGAATAGAGTATCCTATTCTCATTTTCGGGTTGATTCCCTTCTGATAATTATAGAGTTATAGTGGATAGATTTTAACACCTCAATGGAATTTACCAAGGTGATTATATAACATCCTTGTAATCTCAATGAGGGTCTTGACACCTCAGGGGACTGTCCAAGGTGATCACACAACACCCTTGTAGTCTCAGTGAAGGTTACAAGGTATTTATTAACCTTATAAACTGAATTGAATAGCTCAAGATGTCATGTATTGACATAAAATAGATAAATGCTTGCAAACAAAATATTAAAATCAAGCATTTCTCAAAATGGTATTTGCTTCAATTGAACAAATAATTCTCTATCAGTACGCATACTAAACAATTATGTATACAGTGACGACCTGAAAATTTAGTTTGTCTACAATTAATTTTCCCGCTCATATTTGTATTAGGAAATTAATTTATTATTTACGTGTATAGTTAATATTATGATTTTGATGTCTAAGATGGGGCAAGCAATGTATGTGTTAGTGGTGTTTGTAAATTGCTTAAAGGAATGGAAGTATGAAGATTAGCAAGTTTCGTTCAGAGCAACTTGAATGGCTTACGTAAGAGTAACTACCTCATAAGTACGTATGTTGATTTGGTTAGTAAGCTGCTTGTGTGTCATTAGTTGATGAAACTTATGTGCATGTGTGACAACAACTGCTTATTATGTTGTTAGCTATTAAAGAGTTATGATAAGAAGTCATTTTACCGTCTAGACTAACCAATCATCTTACCTCAAAGCTTAATCTTAATCTGCTATAAATACTTCATTCGGAGGTAAAATTTTAATCTCTTTTCTAAAAATTTCTCTTCCAAAGCCCTTCTCTAAACTTACCATCTTCATATAATTTCAAGTTCTTTCTTTCGGACAATTACTTTTAGACAAGCTTTAATCCCTTTCGTTAAGTCAAGAGGTAAGAATCTTATGTTCTCCTCTGTTTTTCCTTCTTGCATAACATCTGAGAGTATAGCCGTGTATGCTAAGTTTCCAAGAAAGAATAAAGCTTTAAAGGAAAGGCTGCGTCCATTTGCATATTTATGTTCATAAGGCATCCTAGGTTGAGTTTATTCATGTAAGGCCTTCCATCGAAATGGAGACAAGCTTTAATGTTAGTCTCTGACGAGATAACATTAGTCTCTGATGAGTTAATGTTAGTCTTTGACGAGATAACATTAGTCTCTGATGAGATAAAGTTTAGTCTCTGATGACGTCAGCCTTAGTCTCCGACAGGCTAAGTTTTCAGCCTTAGTCTCTGATGGGTTGAGATGACGTCATCAGTCTCTGATGAGATTTTTGTTAGTCTCTGATGAGTAAAGAATGTTAGTTTTCGAAGAGTTTGGTGCTGGATGAATCATCCACTGATGAGTTCAGCGATGATTTGGGGAGTTCGGCGCTGAACAAGTTGTTACCCGACGAGTTTGGCAATGGACAAGTTCATCCCCTGATGGGTGAGTCATTCCCTGATGACTATCTCCTGATGGGTGAATTATCCCCTGATGGTCGAAAGCTATTCCCTGATGGCCGAGAGATCATCCCCTGATGATCAAAGACCATCCCCTAATGGATGATTAATCCCCTGATGTTAATTCAGTCCCTGATGATCATTCCCTATTTATGGACAGTTTTATATTATCTTTCAAAAGATGGATTTCTCACGTTCTACCAACAATTATATTTTACAGAACCTCCCACGCACCGGTATTTTGAGATTAGAAACTAGCTAAGGACTAAGGCAATTATATACTCATTCCACTTTCTTTCTTACTAATTACGTGAAATCATTGTTTCGATTTACGTAAATGAATAATGTTAATGCTTATGCAAGACAATGATTTCTTTTTATGATTAAGTAACATACGATCATTGATCCGATGTACGTGAAAAGATGTTGATGTTTGAGCTATGTATTATTGGGTGGTTGCTAGTTGTTTAAAATTCGCTAGCTCACCAAAAGATGATGTCAGAGTGTTGCAGGCCGTGAACTTGTATGCGCACCCGAGCATGTCCCGTATGGGTATATATATAAAAGTTATTGGTTGTTGCCGCTCTTGATTGGTTGGGCACACCAAAGTTTTGGTAGTCACCACTAATAATTGGCTGAGCACGCCAAAGTTTTATAGCAAGAAAATGTTTTCAAGGTATATCCATATGGGTAGTGAAGGGGCTGTTGAGTGCTTTCGCCTGACATTTCGGCTAATGATGATAGGGAATGAGAGGCCGAGGCATCGGTAATCAGACCCTCGCAGACCAATGTTTTCTGCGCTGACTACGTATGTCATATGATGAAGTCAAACGACCAGGCTGACCAGCTGGGATGAAATTTTATTGTAAAGGAAGTCAGATAGTGATCATGCTGGTCAGATGATGCATTATCTGGTGAAGAGAGGGCGAATCAAGATTTTTTTTAAAAAGTGGACTAACCCCTTGATATCATTCGGGAACCCTAAATGATACATGTTTATTGAATTATCAAGAGGTGTTGGCACTGCTTCACTCGACCTCGATGAATATTTAAGCTTTTGAATTATTTGTTCTTCTTGCTTATGAATATATGTTTGCTGAGCGTAAATGCTCATGTGGAATGTTATGAAATATTTTACTGGTTATGTCAAGAAGGCCGAGTCGCCTAATAAAGGAAAAGAGGAAATGACATAGTGAGAGTTTCTTAATCTCTCTCCTATGGATGGCCTTTAGAGGGAAAGTGAAACGAGAGGTCATCATAGAGATGTTTAGATTGTAAGGCCAGATGGGCCATCTAAAGTTTTGTTTCCGCTGCAGTCTGTTTATTAAATTTTGAGGTTTTGTAAGAGGTTGTAAACTTCTAAGTTTTGAACATAATGTATCTGAGAATATATTTCTCCTTCTACTTATGTTAATGCTTGTATGATGTATCTGTCGCTTTTGTGTTGTTGTTTTGTGTTTTCCTGGCGGAGCCCGGGGTTCCAGCTTGGAGACCTTGTGGGGCTGTCACCCAAATTGCTGACAGTGCCCAAGACCCGACTTGGGGGATTTTCGTGGCCACCACATATACATAAGAAGAAAGGTTTAAGCACCTGCCTGTTATAGCTTAACACAGATCGAATTAAGTGATCATGTGTTTAATTTGAAATAAACATCATACTTATGTTTATAAATAATTGTGCAATATATTGAATAGATGATAAATATATCGCTTGAAAATAATTTTATGTATAACTGAACAACTAAGTTATACATTATAAGAATAATAACAAATACATTACTTTCCTTGACCGGGGTGACCATGTATGATAGGTCTAAGTGTCTTTGCATAACCTGTTTTATGATTCATAATTGATTAACAGAAATTAGAGTTATATACTATACTTAGGTAACAAGGTTATAATATCTAAGTTATGCTAAGTTTGCGTCAGGGGATGAATTATACTTGTTAGGGGATAACTTTATGCTATCAAGGTACAACTTACAACCATCAGGGAATAAATTATCTGTTAGGGGATAACTACCCATCAGGGGAAAAATTATTCGTCAGGGGATAACTACCCGTCAGGGGATAGCTATCTGGAAATGACTCTCGGCCATCAGGGGATGAGTTTGTTCATCGCCAAACTTGTCGGTAATTCATTTGACTATCGCCAAACTCCTTTGGCTGTCACCAAACTTATCGCCAATTGTTTAGCTAGCGCCAAACTCAGCGCCAATCTCGTCAGTAGATAATTATTCATCGCCAAACTCTTCGGAGACTAGTATTGGGTTACTCATCGGAGACTAACAAAATTGTTCCTCAGAGACTAACAACAATTGTTCCTCAGAGACTAACCACAATTGCTCCTCGGAGACTAAAAATTACTCCTCGGAGATTAACATTATTACTCATTAGAGACTAAATTATCCTTCGAAAGATAAAATAACCCATCAGTGGATAAGTTATTCATCGAAGACTAACATATTTTGCCCATCGAGGACTAATATGTTTTACTCATCAGAGACTAACAATATGAAGAATATTTCTAAGAGTATAGAGATTACCCATGTGGTTTATCTCTACAGGGACAATATAATTCAAGGTTTCATGCAGGTTTCTATTCAAGCTAAATGACTAAATAATGAAAATAAATCACTTAATAAAAGCACTTAATATTTACCTGGCAAGCTTTCGATATTGCAGAATAAGCTATAGGAATATTATCGTAGGTTAAGGGAGTTTATGTGTTTGGGAGTGTTGTGAGTAAAATGAGTAGCAGGGGTTCTCCTTATATAGGCACTAGGGATATGAAAATATCTGAGATATTTCTTACCTAGATTAACATCGGACTTGAAATCTACTAAATTACTACAATATGCTAACAATTACGGTTACACGTAAGTATGATAAGTATGAGTTACTAATAGGTGTCAAACGGTGGTACAAACTACTAATGACTCAGCTTTTAATATGCTTACTCATCGAGAATAACTTCAACACCTGTAATGCTTACTCATTACAGGGTCATTACTCAGCCTCTTCCCCTAATGTTATGATAGTACTAACACATAAATTAATTCCGGTAATATCTTACACCAAAAATTAATTTAATAATAATAGTAATTACCACATGAATTAACTCATATAATATCTCACACCAAAAATTTATTTTCTTTTGGTATTTATAGAGGAATAATTGCTCATGCTTGTAGATAAATTTTGACTACAATTTATTTATTAATAGTCTTAATGTTATAATAATAATTACTTAAATCTGGGGTATTACAAAAATGCTCGTCAGGATACCGGGATGCTTGACATGAAGCTCTGCCTCTAGGATATTTCAATGGAGGATCTTAGAGCTAGTGACTCTTAATACACCTGGTGGAACTCCCAACATAGCAAACCCTACTACAAGAAGCGGGATAGGATTTTAACTAACCCTCAGTGGGCCTTGGACTTCCCTCTCTCCCTTGGCTACTTTCCCCCCTATGGGTTTGTCCGACCATTTCCCCATGGTTATCCACACTGGTATGGAATCACCAAAGATCCTCAAACCATTTCAATTTTTTAATTATATAATGGGGCTTCAAGACTACACTCTAAGCATTAGTAAAGCCTGGTCTATCCATCCTTCGAGCAATCCTCTGTAGCAGCTCTCCCAGAAACTTAACAATGTGAATAAAGACCTTATTTTCTTAAATAAGAATTTGGGTAATATTTCTTCCCATGTAAGTGAGGTAAGGGAAGAGCTTATCACTGTCCAAAGGGCTCTTTAGTCTAATCCCCTCAACCCTTCCTTCTTGGATAAGCTCAGTTCTGACTCCAAGGCTTACTGAGAAGCTCTCCATAAGGAAGAAGTCTTTCACAAGAAAAAATGTGAGAACCTAAAAATTTTAAATGAGTTTTGTTATATGATTAATTTATTTTGTGATTTATCCATTTTAAGCATGGAGGTTTAATTTCTTTTTTTTTCGGTATGAATAATGAAAGTTTAATGGCAATGTGATGTCCAAAAGATTTTAATGGTATTTTGAGCATAAGTATTTAAAAGATTATTTTATTCAAGTTTATCTTGTGTTTATGTTTATGTTCACGTGGGTAGAAGCACCGGGTGTGAACGAGTTTAGGCTACAGTACCTGTTTTTGAACCAAAGACAGCTGTGAGACAAGAGACAATTAATGCGTATCATCTCCAACAGTACACTAGAGTGGGCTATGATAGATGACCGACTGACGTTAACAGCCGTTGCATCCACCCTTTCTCACCAATCACTTCTTTCTAAAGTCCGTTGCTGCCTTTTTCCAACTAACGGCTGAAATCAAATCTCAAACAATCCAACAGCTCGTGTTGTTTGACAGCAACGGGCTTTATATACATATGTACATATACATACAAATGTTCATATACATACATATGTACATATACATCTACATATATATATATATACACATATATACATCTATATACATATATATATATATACATATATATATATAGATGTATATATGTACATATATATATATATGTGTGTGTGTGTGTGTGTGTGTGTATATATATATCGTTTGGGTACAACCTTAGCCCCACTCTCATAAATTTTCTATACAGTATACCACCAAACCCAGGTTCACTTTCAGAGCAACTATCTTTTTCGAAGAGCAACCCAAGGCTTTTAACTTCTTCTTGCAGCCAAAGAGGTAAGAGCATTACATTAAAGTCTTGCTCTGTTTCTTACACTTTTGTTCTGTTATGCATGCCATGTTTAAATACCTCATTCATTCATTTCCAAAAGTACGATTTAATGCATGCTTTCAACACCTGAAGTTAATGCTTTTTTATTTCAAAAGCTATCTAAGATGAGTGTAAGAATGTTGACAACCACCTGGTAGACAAACCTCTAACTACCAAACATTTCTTTTTATCAGTAGTTACAACGCCATGCTTGAGCCTTTGTCAACCTAAGTTTTGAAGCCTAAACTGTATCTATATGAACTAGTAGACCCCAAGAGATGTTATGTTGTATTACTGAGAGGATGATGAGAGTTGACCTAAGTATGGTCATGGTTGAAGAACACCACCCATGGAGGAGTGAGGAAGACACCACTGTATCAAAGACAAGTCCTAACTTAGTCTCCGACGGTATGGAGTTAGTCCCTGACCGTATAAATTAGTCCCTGGGAGATTCCAAGTTAGTCTCCGACAGTTTAAAAAGTTAGTCTCTGATGAAGAAATTTCTTAGTCTTTGATGAAGGAATTTCTTAGTCTCCGATGAAGGAAATGTTGTTAGTCTCTGACGATTAAAGAGGTTAGCTTTCAAAGAGTTTGGCGTTAACCAACTGGGTTTGGCGCTGACCTATGAAGTTTGGCGTTGAACAAACTAGTCACCGAGGAGTTTGGTGCTGAGCAAATCATCCACTGATGAAGTTTAGTGATAACTTACTAAGTTTGGCAATGCAGAAATCATCCCTTGACAGCCAACTGGAGTTCGACGATAGTCAAAGTTATCACCAGACGAGTTTGGCGGTGAACAAATTATCCCTTGATGGGTAAGTCATCCCCTGATGACAATTCCCTGACGAGTGAATGATACCTTGATGGTCGAAGGCTATCCCCTAATGGCCGAGAGATCATCTTCTAACGGGCGAGACATCCCCTGATGGGTAACCTAACCACTGATGTCCTGTCATCCCCTGATGGCTAACTATTCCCTGACGTAGCAGTTTATCCACTAACGGTTAGATTATCTCCCGATGGTCATTCTTAAACCCTGATGACCACTGTTATGCTTCAACGTTTATCCCCTGATGCGCAGTCTGTCTTCAAAGCTATAAAACATTAATTTCTTAAATTATTTGATGATGTTATTCCTTTAACCTCAACGGTTCTTTTGTCAGATTTGAAACATTAAAGGTTTAAGGACATCATATATGCTTTTTCTCTCATATTTTAACCAAGGTATTAAATTTATCTTATGATATACATGTTTTATAGAATCTTTCACTCACAAATATATTGAATTTGATTTTGTGCAAAGGACCGAGGCAAGTATATACATTAAATCTGATGCTTATTTCAATTTAACGCAGTATCATTTGATTTGATATGCGTGCAAGGCTTGATTCATATGTTTTAATTGCTTTTATGATGAGAATGCTATGCTTTAATTTCCGCTAGCATGATATGAATGAAAGTGCATGTATATAGCTAAACTTTGATGTATAAATTATTCTTTAATGCTATATCTGTGCAACAAATGAGAATGATATGTCCCTTAAATGGGTTATGCCACATGGTTGGCTAGAGCAAAGGAAAGGTGCTGATTTGTTCTTCACCTGACCTAGAGGAATTATAAGTGACTACGTATGTTCACACAAGGAGGGATCATGCAGTCACAGTTAGGCCAGCTGTGTACCGTATGGTTAGCAGATCCAACGGGTTTAGCCCTCGATGGATATTTTGAGAAAGTTGTACACAGGTGAATACCTGCCTTTCTTCAAGGAGGATTACACGTTGTTTATCATTAGTTATCCTAAAGATTCTTCAAAGATTTCTGAGGCATTAGTATTGTGTCACTAAGCCTCACAAATAGAATTGAACTTCCATCAATATTCCAGATTTATTTCTCTGATTTGTTTATATACTTGCTAGGCGTAAATCGCTCATTCTTGTTGAACTTAATGTCTTGCAGGGCATGGTCCAAAGGCTGAACCCTTTGACAAGAGGAAGGCACAGATGATCGGCTACCGAGTTTGGCTAACCCTTTGAGTGCCGATAAGGAAGGAAGAAAGGAAGATGTTTTTAAGAGTGATGTGTTGTATTATAATATAGAGATAGAATAGCTTATGCTGAGAATGTAATATTTTGGGTTGTAAAAACTTTTTACTAATTCCTTTTATTAGTATTTATGCTATGAATGGCTGTGAAGTTATCTTTCCTTCTTTTGACGAAGCCCTGGTCCAGTAAGGGATTTTGGGGTTATCACAAAAAATCTCATATCAGTTAGCTCAAGGAAGGGGACAAAATGTCCAGTTTCTTTTTCAACTGCACTAAATCAAGGTGGAAGAGGAATAAGATCCTTTTGATCCAAGACCAATCTGGAAATCTAGTGTAGGGGCATAATGCTGTCAAAGATGTTATAATTCAGCACCTCTCAAGACTCCTTTCCCCTCCAGGTGTCAGAAGCTATCTTGATCTTTCCTTCTTAACTCCTTGTGCCACAAATGCCCAGGCCTAGATGGTTTCACAAGGGAATTCTTTTCTAGCTCTTGGAACATTATGGGTGGCGATGTCATTGCATGTATATTTTTTTTCTTCTCTACTGGCATCCTTTTCGGAAGCTTTAATGCGATGACAATAGCCCTCATTCCAAAGTGCCAAACTCCTTCCACAATGAATGACTTTTGTCCCATATCCTACTACAATACCATCTATACCATCTATAAAATTATAACCAAGGTCCTTGCTTCTAGGTTCAAGCAGATTCTTCCCTATATAATTTCTTAGTCTCAATCAGCCTTCATCCTAGGAAGGAAAATCGGCGATAATATACTTGTTGCTCAAGACCTTTTTAGAAACTATCACCTCTCTAAGGGGTCCCCCAAATGTGCCATCAAGATTGATCTGCAAAATGCCTTCAATTCTATCCACTGGGACTTTATGTTGGCAACCCTGAGGCTTTTCCGATTTCCTCCCAAGTTCTGCTTTTGGATCAAGGAATGTATATCCAAAGCCTCTTACGCTATAAAGATTAATGGCTCCCTGTGTGGCTACTTTAAGGGATTGTGAGGTCTTAGGCAAGGGGATCCTTTTATCTCCTTATCTTTTTGTTATTGCCATGGAAGTTTTGTCTATATTACTAGCTGTTGGTACTAGCTCACCTAGATTCTCCTTTTATTGCAAAACTAAGGAGTTAAAGTTGTCTTACCTCTGCTTTGCTGATGATCTCCTTCTCTTCTGCATGGGTGATAGACAATATGTTTCGATCCTCAAGGGTTGCTTGGATGAGTTTATTTGTGGCACCCCCAAAATTTCCCAAGCCAGGCCCCGGACACTGTCAGCGATTTGGGTGACAGTCCCCGAGATCCCCAGGCTGGAACCCCGGGCTGCACCAGAAACTACAACACATCTCAACAGCAAAACAAATAACACAGCCAAGCCTTAACAACATACCTGTGGGAAATATATATCCAAAATACATTATTACAAAATCTTAAGGTCCACATCATCTTACAAAACCTCAAAGCTTGAAAATAAACAAGCTGCAGCGGAAATAAAACTTTAAATGGCTCATATGGCCTTACAACAATAACACTCTTAAGCCATTCTCTCTTTCTCTTTCTTAGGGGACTCAGCCTTCATGACATAACCTGAAAAACATTCATAGCATTCCACATGAGCATTTACGCTCAGCAAGTATATAATCATAAGCAAAAAGATTTAGATAAAAGCTTTAATAATCATTGAGGTTGGGCGAAGCAATGCCAAAACCTCTTGATAAAACAATAAACATATATCATCTAGGGTTCCTGAGTGATTCAATGGGTTAACCCTCTTTAACAAATAAACCTTGATTCGCCCTTTCTTCATCAGATAATGCATCACCTGACCAGACTGATCATTATATGACTTCCATACATAATCAAATTTCATCCCAGCTGGTTAGCCTGGTCGTTTGATTCATCATTTGACATACGTGGTCTTTCGCAGAAAGCATATGGTCTGCGGACAAGAATCTCATTACCGATGCCTTGCCTCGGTTTAACATTCTTTATCATCATTGGCCAGAATACCGGGCGAAAGTATTCAACAGTCCCTTAACTTTCCATATGGATATATCTTCTTGAAAACATTTTCTCAATTTTGAATAGCCTTGACGTGCTAATCAATTAAAAGCAGCGACTGCCAACAACACATATTGGCGTGCTCAACAATTAAAAGACAGTGATCATCACAAGCGGAACTATATATATCCATACAAGTTACTTGGGTGTGCATACAAGTCCATGACTTGCAACACCCAAACATCATCATTTGGTGTGCTAGGAAATTTAACAGCCAGCAACCACCCAATAACACATAGCTCAATTATCATCATCTTTTCACGTACTTCGGATTCAATGATCGTACGTTACCTTAGTCATAAAAGAATTCATCATCATGCATAGGCATTAGCATCATTCATTTACGTAAATCGAATCAATGATTCTACATAATCTGTAAGAAAGAAAGTGGAGTGAAAATATACTTGCCTTGGTCCTTAGCTAAAAATTCACTATATCTGTGGAAAAAGGTTTCTGCATAACATCATTGTGGGTATAACATGAGAAATCCAAACTTAATAGATAGTTATTCATATAGAAAATGGTTGCCAGGGCATGAGGTTGCCCATCGGGGAAAGATTTCACTCGTCAGAGACTATTTAACTCATCAGAGACTACTGACGTCATCTTTACTCATCGGAGACTAAGGATGACATCATCAGGGACTGATTTCTCATCAGAGACTGATGACGTCATCTTTACTCATCGGAGACTAAGGATGACATCATCAGGGACTAATTTCTCATCAGAGACTGATGACGTCATTTTAACCTTATCGGAGACTAAGGGTGACGTCATTGGGGACTAATATCTCTTCAGGGACTGATGACGTCATCTTAACCCTATCGGGGACTAAGGGTGACGTCATCATCAGAGACTAAGAACATCTCATCAGAGACTAACTCCAACCCATCAGAGACTAAGTTGGACTTCGTCTCAGATGCAGGGTCGTCTTCCTCATTTCTCCAAGGGTGGTGATCTCAATCACAACTCCATAAATCAACTCTCAACATGCTTTGAGCTATGAGCAACACATTTAGACACAAAAGAATATAATCCTTTCTTTTTCTTTCTTAAAGACTTGCTCCCACAGCTAAACTTCTCGGATATCGAACAACAAGAAGGGCAAAAGAGAACTTAAGATTCTTACCTTCTGGGTTGACGAAAGAGATCAAAGTTTGTTTGAAAGTGATTGTCCAAAAGAGAGAACTTGAAATTAAACAAAGATGGTAGGTTTAAAGAAGAACTTTAGAAAAGGAAATCTTTAGAAAAGAAACTGAAATATTCCTCCGAATAAGGTATTTATAGTAGGCTGAGTTTAGACTTTGAAATAAAATGATTGGTTAAACTGGACGGTAAAAACAGCTGCTCATCATGATTCTTAACAGCTAAGCATAGTAATAAACCTGCTGTCCTACATGCACATACGTTTAATCCACTTGATGACACATAAGCAGCTTATTAATCAAATTAACATGTGTACTCATCATTGCATTCCCTTACGTAAACTACTACATTCCTCAGGGAGCTTACTAAACCGGAATAGTGGACTCCTTCAAGAAATATCAACATAATTTGCTTGATCTCAAAGTCCAATATCCAAACAAGCATAAACCTTTAATGGAAAAAAAAATGTTTAGTTATTTAAAAACATCATATAATAATCATATACATATTAATAAGAAAATAAAATAAAATAAAATGACTGAATAAATTATTTATAGATAAACAAATTTTTTTCGGGTCGTCATATTATTGCTATCTCTGGATTGGACATAAACACTGCCAAGAGCTCTTGTTTCTTCTTAAATGTTTCTGACTGGGAAACCTCTTTCATCTTTTCCATGCTTAACTTCGCAACTAGAAATCTCCCCATCAAATTTCTGGGGGTTTCCTTAGTCTCCCTAAAGCTTACTGCAAATGATTGTGTTCCCCTGATAGAAAGTATCACTTTGAGAATCTCTAAACGGACTTCTAACTTTCTATCTTATGCAGGTAGAGCCCAACTCATCCAAGCTGTCCTTCTGTCCATGACCAACTACTGGCTTCAACATTTTCTTCTCCCAGAATTTGCCCACTATCAAATTAATTCCATCTTAAGAAGGTTTCTTTGAAGAGGAACTTCCTTTGATCAACATGGAAAGAAGTTTGTTTGGCATAACATTCTAGCTCCTAAATTAGAGGGAGGTTTGGGTTTTAAAGACACAAGGCTATGGAACAAAGCTCAGCTTCTGTTTTGTTTATGGCAGATTGTGAATTGCTCATATGATTCCCTTTGGGTACAATGGATTAGAAATATTACTTTTAAGGACAAACACTTTTGGTTGCTTCAGATCTCTCAAAATTGCTCTTGGATGTGGAGAAAGATTCTTAGCTTAAGAGATGTTAGGTTTTATAAACATTTGATGATGATTGTTTTTAGAATACTTAGGAATACAAATGTACAGAAAAGTGTTGGTTTGTAACACTTTAGTATTGTAGCTAGCAGTAGTATCTCTTGTTTGTAAATTAGTCATTATAATAAAGAGATAGATTCATTTCATTTGTATGTACTGCTGGAATACTTGTTGAGTTTGTTCAACAAGTTGTTTTAAATTTATTAGTCCTTCGGAGATTGAATTTGGCTTGTCGGAGACTAAGGGAAAAGTCCACCAGAGACTAAGTTTTTGTTCATCAGAGATTGGACTTTGCCCATCGGAGATTAAAGAATCCTTCATCGGAGATTAAAGTTTTGTTCATCAGAGATTGAAGGATTGGTCATCGGAGATTAAAGCTTACGTCATCAGGGATTGGAACTAAAGAGTCAAAGACTAAAGCTGACGTCATCAGCGATTAACACAATACCTCGGAGATTAAAAGCTGACGTCATCAGCGACTAATACAATACCTCGGAGATTAAAAGCTGACGTCACCAACGACTAAAGCCAAAGCATCGGAGATTACTCGAAGTGATCGGGGACTAATGAAAGAAGCCATCGGAGATTAGTCGAGGACTTAATCACTGGTGGAGTTAGAGTTCAAATCAAAGAAGGAAAGTCTTCCATGCACACGTAGACTTTATTGAAGACGTAGCTGACAAGGAAACTTGTTAGAAATCTTTCAATTGGAAAGATTGTATTTGATTTGAGTTAGGAAACTAGGTTTTTGGTAACTTACTTTTTAGAAGCTGTAATTATAAAAATTACAGGATAGCAATACGAAGCTGTATAGAATTGAAAGAGTTGTATTCTCTCAATATACAGAATAGAAGCTGACGATCAAAGCTTGTTTTGATTGTTAGAAAACTTGTAATCAATTGTTAAATCAAATAAAGGCAATTGTTTATAGAGTTTTGATTGTGTTCTTTATATTCTGCAGAAAAGTTTAAATTTCTTAAAGAACAGTCAATTGAAGAATTTTCAAAGAACTTGTATTCAACCCCCCTTCTACAAGTTCTAGGTCGTCTCACTGGGAAAACAAGAGATATCTCCATGCCATTCATTCATTATCAAATTGGCGATGGGTCCGGGATCGGTCTTTGGTTTGATGCTTAGTTACAAAATCTGCCTCTTGCCTGCTCTAGATTTGATGCTCTTTTTACGGAGTCTGGCCTTCCTCCTAATCCCACCATCAAAATGCTTATCCGAAATCAATTATGGGCCTTACCACCTTCTAATGTCATACTGTGATTTGTTTCAGGAAAATTTTTGATTTCTTTAAAAGCTTGGATCCCATGAAGAAGGATGTGATTCTTTGGAACCAGAGGAATCCATCCGATCTGAAAGTTAGGCATACTTGGGAGGACATTTGTACCGCTGACTTAAAGGTCTCCTGACATGGGCTCATTTGGTACAAGCTGGACGTTCCAAGGTTTTCTTTTATCTCCTGGCTTTGCTATCTCAATCGTCTTTCTACCAAGGACTTCCTAATTGATCACATATTATCTCTAGACCCCTTGTGTATAATGTGCAAATATGTTAGAGGATCACTTGTTTTTGATTATAGTTATAGCCAACAAGTTGCAGCACCTGTATTTCTTCTCACTGAGTGGCAAGGTGTCCTTATCGGATGGTCTTCTCTCATCCTAGACCTTCAACAACCTCGACTTGGCCCCATTAGAAAGCTTATTCTAAGGCATTCCCTTAATGCTCTAATTTATTACATTTTGGAAGGAGTTTAACTCCAAAATATTTTTGTGCAAGGAAAGGCCTCTTGGTGTTCTCTTGGTGGAGATAACAAACTGCATTAAACTTAGGCTCGTCTCCTTTGAAAAGCTTCAGTAGATGCAACGCATCCTATATCGCAATGGGGTATCACTTAGCTTAAAGGCTTTTTTCCTCTTTGAGGGATACCCCTGCTTCGTAGGAAATTTGGCCGTCAGTAGATATTCTGGCTTCAGAGGATAAATTGTCTTATTTAGAAAAAATGTGAGAACCCAAAAATAAAATAGGAAGAAGAGGTATGAAAGAATTAGTTATATCATATATGAATAATTAATTGATATCATGTATAGATTGTACCATGTCTATGTGTTGTCTAAATTAACTACTTTGAAGGTAATCCAGCTGTGATGACCCCAAAATCCCACACAGGACCCTGGCGCCGTCAGGGGAAAGGAAACAAAAAAACAACCTCACATCCATACAACCCTAATGTACTAAAGTTATTAATAGTACATGCTTACAATTAATCAGAGTACAAAACTTGCAGCGGAAACTAAGCTATTACAACAGCTTTAATCATCATTCTTACAAAACGTTGTGACCCGTAACTTAACATTACAATTGAGCCCTTACATCTTCAACCCTCTGCTTCTCCTCATCACTACCCACAGTTAACTCGTAATGACCTTATGCATGTACATCTTACCTTTACTTGATCACCTGTAAAACATTTAACAATAGCAAGGATGAGCAATTTACGCTCAGCAAGTATATAATCATGTATGGTGGGTTTGAAGCACAACAAGGGTTCAAACTTTTTGTGAGGAATGACGGATTCAATGTCAAAACCTCTAACACTTTAGAAAAAAAATATCCTTGAATTTGAAGTTACGAACTCTTCCTTCTTTCCTTTCTTAAACATTTTGCATGTCTTATTTAGCTTAAAGGAGGTTCTCACAAACTACGCACGACATCCTTCCTCTTAAGACTAACATAAGCACTTGCTCAATGCTCAAGTGGAAATATTCTCACACATTAGCACAGATATAAGATAAAGAAAAATATCTGATAAAGTAAAGCTCAATTATATCCATGCATTTTCATTCATATCATGCTAGAGGAAATTAAAGCATAGCATACTGATTCATAAAGAAATCAAGACATAAAAGTCATAACCTTGTACACATGTCGAATCAATTGATCATGCGCTTAACTGAAATAAGCATAAGAGTGAGAATATACTTGCCTCGGTCCTTAGCTGAGCTAAATCTAATTCACTTGCTTGGTGAAATACCTCTGAAAAACATACATGCTGACATAGCATGAGAATCTATGCTTAGAATATAAATGTGAGTATGAACAAATGTGATGTCTGAGCAATTATATTCTCTTGAATATAATGACTTTTAATGTGATGTCTGAGCAACGGAAAAATGAGACTTTTCATTTTTTTTTTTTTTTTGTTAAATTGAGAATAAAATAGAAAGAAAAGAAAGATACAAAAATAACGAGGGGCATACCCCTAGGCCTACTAGCACAGGTCGCTAGCTAGGGAGATAAACCAACACAGGGAAACCAGCAAGGAAAACAAAGCAAACAGAAGGACAAGAAGAAAAAAAAACCTAACAAGAATACAACACAATATCCAGAAGGACATCACTACTACAGCAAGGACAAAAAAAATGAACACCAATGCCACAAGGAAGCATCAGCAGAACAAAAACTTCTTCACTGTAGAAACAGAAGCAGTCATGCAGCATTGCAGCAACAGAGAAGTCACTAAGATTAGCATAGAAGACACTATACTTGGAGGGCAGCAGCAGCAGAAAAAATCATCAGCAGCAGCTGCAGCTAACATCACTTCAGCAAGAAAAAAGCAGCAGAACTACGCAGTAATAAGCATCAGAAAATTGCAGCAGAACACAGCAGCAATCTGCAGCAGAACACAACAATCTGAAATCTGCAGCAGATTACCATGACACAGCAGCAGAATATAGCAAATCTGCAGCAGAACTCAGCAGCAGAACATAGGAGAACACAGCAATCTGCAGCAGAACACAGCAGCAGCAATATGCAGCAGAAACAACATTACAACACTGCAATAGCAGACCAGCAGAGGCAGCAATTACCATGACAGCAGCAACAATTTCAAATACACTACTCTGCAGCAGCAGAAAAGCACTGATGCAATTTTCTGCAGGAGCAGCCGCAGCAAAAACACATCAAATTAGCAGCAGAACACACATCAATTCAGCAGCAAAAAAACACAAAAGTTTCTGCAGACAACAAAGAGATGCAGAGAAGACATTTCAGCAGTGCAGACCGTTACACATCCTCAGACATTTCAGCAGAGAAGACACTATTTGGATCCTATGCCTTATGCCAGAATGTGCATAGAAATAGGGATAGATTCTAGTTGGCCTAAGGAACTCCAAGTTTCTATATGGGATGAACTTACAAACAAGGAAGCTTCAGTTGTAGTCTCAGTTGAATATCAAAACAAACCCCCTTCTTGCCCCAAATGCTCCATTTTTGGTCATTCTCAATTCAAATGTCCGTTCTCCAACTTCCAATGGGTTCCCAAACCCCAACCAAAACCTGTTGACAAGGATAGTCCTATTACTCATCAAGATAAGGAAAATGACAGTTGGATTTCAGTTCATTCAAAGTCTAGTCTCACGCCCCCTACTCCTGCAGCCACTGCAGCCACTGCAACCACTGCAGCCCTTTCCTCTTCTACAGCCACTGCAGCCACTTCCTCTCTTGCAGCCACTGCAGTCTCTGGGCTTTTTTCTGCAGCCTCTACAGCCACTGCAGCCTCTGGACTTTTTTCTGCAGACACTGCAGCCACTGCAGCCTCAATGCTTTCTCCTTCTACTCCGCATTCCAACCCTTTCTCCCCTCTTTCCTGTCCAGAGGTTCACTCTCCTGATTCAGATGTTAGCTCTCTAAACCAAGTTCTTATTGGTAAAATCTTGTCAGTCGATGAAAAAGATTTCAAAGATCAGAAACTGAAAGGAATAGTAGCCTTAGATGCTCCGTCCTCTTCCAAGAGGAAAAAGAAGAAGGGTGGGAGACAGGCTCCCACTTAGCTCTCTTCCCTCTCTTCTTATTTTGTTCCATGAATATCTGCTCCTATAATGTTAGAGGCCTCAATAAGTCGACAAAACAAGACGACATTAGATCTTTTCTAACTTCCAATAGCATTACCCTAGCGGGTCTTTTGGAAACTAGAGTCAAGCGGGATAAGGCTCATGCCATTGCCTCCAAACTTCAAGCTAACTGGGAGTGGATTTTCAATTATGATAAAAATCAGAATGGTAGAATTTGGATTGGTTGGAATCCTCAAGTTTGGCAAGTTCTTCCTTTATCCTATTCAGATCAGCTTATCCACTGCAAAGTAACTTTTTTGGACCAGAACCTTCATTTTTGGGTTACTTTCGTCTATGCTCATAATACTTACACAATGCGTCGTAGTCTTTGGAATGATCTCATCAAGCTTTCATCTCCTACTCAAAGGTGGACTGTATTAGGAGACTTTAATGAGATTCTTTCTCTTTCTGAAAGCAAAGGGGGGCGAATCTACAACTCCACGGGAATGGATGAAAGCAAAGGGGGGCGAATCTGCAGCAACCTGTGAAGGATTTGAGCTTTGTTCCAATCTTCCACTTGCTTAATGCCAAGGCCACCTTCCCTTCTAGGAAGGGCTACATGTTTCCAAGCAACTTTGCATCCGTAATTGGAAAGAGAAGAACCTTTCCATAGGAAATGAGTAAAAATTTGAGTGATCTTTTTAGAAACTGCAGTAGGCAAAATGAAGTGAGCAGTCCAAAAAGCTTGAATGGCAAAGAGGATAGATTTAATAAGCTGAATTCTGCCTGCATAGGATAGATAACAGTTAGTCCAAGATCTGATTCTAGAAGTGATCTTATCAATCAGAGGTTTACAATCGAGGGAAGAAAGTCTAGTTGAAATGAGGGGCACCCCCAAGAACCTCACTGGCAACGTGCCTAAAGGAAAGCCACATCTATCCAAAATTTGGGATTTAATGTCCTCCCCAACATTTGAAAGGAAGCAAAGGCTTTTCTGAAAATTAATGGACAGCCCCGACAGATTTGAAAATACCGTAAGCCCTTCAAGGAGCATATTTACAGAGGAGAGGTCCCCATGAGAGAAAATCAACAGATCATCTGCAAAAATTAAGTGAGTGAAGCCCCCTATTTCTGTTTTCCTGTGGAACTTGAAGCTGGGATTTTGGCTAACAGAATCCAGAATGGTGCTGAGAACTTCCATAGCAATAATGAACAGATAAGGTGAGAGAGGATCACCTTGTCGAAGACCTTTCTTACCCTCAAAGTAGCCACAAAGCTCTCCATTAACTTTTACCGAGTATTTGGCCGTAGTAACACATTCTTTAATCCATCTGATGTATTGCTCAGGGAATTCCATTTTTTCCAGAACTGCAAAGATAAACTCCCAATTTACTGAATCAAAAGCTTTGCTTATGTCTATCTTAAGAGCACATCTGGGAGTGCCTCCTACACGATGATAGTTATGCATAAGCTCTTGAGCAAGAAGGATATTATCACCAATGCTCCTGCCTTGAATAAAAGCTGATTGGCGATTTGAAATAATGAAGGGGAGAGTCTTCTTTAGTCTGTTGGCAAGAATCTTTGAGATGCATTTATAGATAGTAGAGCAGCATGAGATAGGGCGAAAGTCCCCCATCCTCGAAGGATTTTTAATTTTTGGTATAAGAGTGATGGCTGTGTGGTTTAGCTCTTTAAGCAGTTTTCCAGAGTGGAAAAAGGCTTGAATAGCTTTAGTGAAATCTGCTCCCACAATATCCCAAGAAGATATAAAGAAATTTGCATTGAAGCCATCAGGGCCAGGAGATTTGTTTTTGGGGATTGACTTGAGAGTGGCCAGAATCTCTAGATTTGAAATAGGAGCAGAAAGATGGAGCAAAAGATTAGGAGGGACTTTTTTGACGTTAAGGCTTTGGAGAGCTGAAAGGTGCCTTCCGGGGGGACGAAAATCAGCACCAAGAGTATTCTTGAAGTAGGAGACCGTTACACATCCATCAGGAAAAAGAGTTCTGATCAACGGGGAAAAATATCTTTAGCTATCAGAGACTAACATATTTTTTCCATTAGAGACTACGGATGACGTCATCGAGGACTAAACTTTAGCATGTAGGAGACTAAGGCTGACGTCATCCGAGACTAAATAACTCATCAGAGACTGATGACGTCATCTTAACTCATCGGAGACTAAGGGTGATGTCATCATCAGAGACTAACATTTGCTCATCGGAGACTAAGATTTTTAAAGCATCGGAGACTAGAATTTTCTCATCAGAGACTAACAACATTTTCTTCATCGGAGACTAAGAAAATCCTTCATCAGAGAGTAACATCTATCTCATCAGAGACTAAAGTATCTCATCAGAGACTAAAATTATCTCGTCAGAGACTAACATTAGAGCTTGTCTCTGCTACGATGGAAAATCTTTCAAGAACAAGAATGATACTCAGAATGAACGAACTCAAACCTAGGATACATAATCATCCGTTCTGTGGTGCATAAGCTTCTTTTTATAAAACAACATATTCATTAAAAGCTTTATTCTTTCCTGAAGACTTAGCACACACAACCCATACTCACGGATGCTATGCAAGAAGAAAACAGAGAAGAACATAAGATTCTTACCTCTTGGGTTGATGGTAGGAATTAAAGCTTGTCTGAATTGGAACTGTCCGAAGAAAGAACTTGAAATTATATGGAGATGGTAGGTTTAAAGAAGAACTTTGGAAGAGAAAATCTTTTGAAAGAGACTGAAATGTTCCTCCGGATGAGGTATTTATAAAAAGCTGAGATTGAGCCTTGAGATAAGATGATTGGCTAATCTGGACGGTAAAACGGCTGCTCATCATAACTCTTAAACAACTAGCAACGTAATAAGCAACTGCTGTCACACATGCACGTAGGCTTCAAAAAACACATAAGCAGCTTACTAACCCAAGCATCATACGTACTTATGAGATCATTCCTCTTACGTAAGCCATTCAAATTGCTTTGAATAAAACTTGCTAATCCTCATACTTGCATTCCTTTAAGCAATTTACGAACATCACTAACAACATATATACATAAATTGTTTGCTCCCATCTCAGAAATCCAAAAATCATAACCCTTAGGTGGTTCCAAAAGAAATAATTTCCAACCATCCATGGAATAACACTTTACTATTTGAGGGTGTTCTTAGGGAAACCTTCTTCCATTGCAGTTACTAAGCACACTCATTTCCTTATTCATGCTTGATTAAATTAATCTCATAAAGATTTGAGATTAATATATTCATATCCCTTTGATGATTTTACAAAGGAAATTGAGATCATTAAATTTTGGACATCACATGGACATAATACTCTAACATTTAAAATCCAAACCTCATACCTCAAAGGAAAAACATCACATAAACATTTTATTTCTATTATTTAAGAAAATAAAATTTCGGGTCGTCACACCGGCGGCTTTTGTAATGATCCACTAAAGTGATTTAAATATATTTTAACTCCAATCATAAAAGATAATTTTAACCAGACACTAACAAGAAATAGTTGAATATATTTCTTTAGAAAGACTCACTGCACGGGAAAACTGCAGTGTAAATTATTGACCAAGGATTGTTGTGTACAAGTAATATAACCACAATATATCATGGATTGAGCTGCATGTGTGCCAGTAGCTGATAAAGCAAACTCAAGCAGTACACTCTAACTGTGGTTAGTAACCTGACTATGCTTGTAAGTATATCTCTTTAAGGGAAGCTCACTTCACAAGGGCACCACCAAGAGAAAGATTTCTGTCCAACAAAATGTCAGCTGTTATAGGTGATTGGCTGATATTTTGGCAACCATAACACCGACCAATCTAGCCAACCATTTCACTGTAAGGCATATTACTACCCAGATACAGCCAACAGTTGATAATTACTCACCAAAATGATCCAACTACTCTAATTGATTAGCAAGTAATATAAATATATCATCTGAGGTACAACCCTAGCCTCATTTCCATAACTCTCTTCAGTTGACCACCAACATAAATTCATCTTTCACTTTCAAAAGCAGTGTCCTTTTTGAGAGCAACACATGTATTTTAACATCTTCATTGAAGCTAAAAGAGGTAAGAGCTATATATTAAAGCCCTGCTCTGTTGTGCTTTGTTTTGTCCTTTTTATTCATACCATGTTGTCAAATACCTTGTTTATGTTGGAGTGTATGCCCTAGGAGCTAATTATTTGATAATTGTCATGGCACACTTGTACTTATGTTTTGATTTAATAAATAATATTTAGTTTATTATGCTTCAATTTACTGTGTGATATAATTGTTAAGATAATAAATGTCTCTAGAATAATGAATACAGACTATATTGGTTCAAGCATGTATCTTGGAACATGAGATCATATAGTTGCAAAATGTATCAAAATTCTTAGACATCCCTAGTCAAGTATTATTGTTAATGGGAAAACAATGATACATTGAGACTAGTATGTGGGTCGACTGATGACCAAATCTCATCGGCCATAAATATGTGAGATATCAAGTCAATACATAGGTACATGTTGGAGAACAGTGTACTGGATTGACCCAATACATAAGTACATGTTGGAGAATAGTGTACTAGAATGACCCACCATGAGAATTCTACATGTAAGTGAAGTGTCATAAGATATTGTTATAGTGACAGTGATGTAATGGTCCTTCGACATGAAGTCATTACATTTCTACATGAGGATTCATATGGTTTATCACCAAAAGTCATCTTTAAACAGATGGACCATAAAGGTGACTGTTGGCTATATTATGAGTTGTGTGAGGAATGTGAATGATCTAGATGAGATTTGTCATTTCTATGTATATTAGGAGTGATATCCTTGGGCTTCTTCATTTAGTAGAATAATAAAATGTATGGCCATGCTCAAACAGTAATTTGTCTCTTATAGTTTACTCATCGATCAAGGAAAAAAAGATTAAATTATAAAGAAGATGACACACTTCATGCCTTGAGTTTAATCTTGGATATCAAAGGCAAAATGAATTATATTACATTGAAACATTGGTCACAAGAAAAGGTTATGTTGAAACACCAAAATTATTATTACTTGGGTAATAATGATGTATTACTAGATGCCGCTCACTGTTTATAATTTTATAATATGATTATAAAATTATTGCCAACATAATAATAACCTATAGGGTCTCATACTAGGAGCATAATTAAAAGGAGAATTAATTCGGATATTAGATTTCAAATAAGTGAATATGATTAGGTTATTTGAAATTATAGTTGAGAATTAATACTAATAATTGACTTAGTCAATTGTAATGGCCACTACAGAGTATTAAATGTTAATAGTTGCTTGCAAGAGGTGGATAGCCACCTCTGTTCAAGTTCATTGTATCTAGACACACTTCTGTCTAGGTTCATTGTATCTAGACACCTCTGTCCAGGTTCATTGTATCTAGACACACCTTTGTCCAAGTTCATTGTATCTAGCCACCTCTATCCAGGTTCATTGAATCTAAATATATATATGATATATATGATGATCTATTAGTTGAAAATGGTGGTGGAAGAGGAGGTTAGTTGCCTATAAATACTCCTTTTCCTCTTATCTCCTTTATGAGATATGTTAGATATATACATAAATAGAGATATATACTAGATGTACACAACCTTCAGTTATTTCTTATGCTCTGTATAGCAAAGAGTATAGAAGAAAGAAATAAACCAAACTTGTAGAGGCTAAAAGCTGTTCTTTGATTTCCTTTTGGCTAGTACCATATAAGGGAAGTCATTCATTTCCTTAGTTGAGTTATACGCTCATGTGGATACTTGTAAAGGCTTGGTTCAGTTGGATTGAGCTTGTGGTTAATCACTATCTCCACCAAAGTTCAGAATTTACAGCTTGAACATGCACTCTTCTATCAAATCTGTATTTCTTGTTTTGCATGGATCCTGGTTGGGGTTTCAATAAATTGTTTTAATTTATCGCTTTCGCTGTGTTTATGTGCATGAAACCGCAACTGTGGTATCAAAGCTACTTGTAAAATAGTAATACATATTTTATTTGTCATAATATTTGATATTTATGATGCCTGGTTAATGATCTGCATATTGGATATGTTATATACTGCATTACTGAGTATTATAAAATCTTAAAACTAAGAGAATATGCATAATTGCATGGGTATTGGGAACATATGATGTTCTAAAAATTGGAGTATGGGATGAAGAAATTACCTGCTGATGCTTAAGCCATCAGAGGATAATGTTTATAATTTTGAATTGTTCCAATTATATTATGTGCTTATGTGATATGCATGGTGTATGGTTATGGCCTTTGACCCTATAGGCTAGTGGTTTTGTATTTGAAATACGACTTGCATATCATGCCTTTCTCTATACATTCTCGTTGTAAAATTCTCGTATCATCTAACTCCCCTCGAATGTAACTCGAGGTTTCTTTATACCATGTAATGTATAAATCAGAATAGAGTTAGTACAGGTTTTTCAATATTTGTACTCGATCAACTGGACAAAAGAAGAGGACAACAAGGCGCACTTGCCAAGCAAATGAGGCTTATGTTATGAAGATGGGAAAGTAGAGTTAGTTTATCCTCAAGAGCAAAAACTGATTGAAGTTGATGCATTACTTGCTCAAAAGTTACAAGAGGAAGAGGATATGGCTGCAGCAAGGGAGGAGGAGGAAGCTAAGAAAAAGAAGGCCTTGTCAACAAAGAAGACAAAAGCTCAGAAGTCTGCAATGACAAGAAGGAGAAATAAAGAGATTGAGGAGGCTGAGCAAAGGGCAAGGAGGAAACCATTGATGAGTGAATCTCAAACTGCTATGGTCACTTTATTCAAACCTCCAAGTAGTAAAATCTCCAGGATTGGAATGGCTAACACTTCTGAATTAAAGGAGGCATTTAAGAAGAGTGTTGAATCCATTAATCTAGAAAAGGATGAAAATAACAAGGAGTATCTCAAAGTCATACAAAAGGATGAAGAGACTCTGCGTTTACAAAAGCCAAGTTTGGAGATGAGGTCATTCAAAGATATGGAGTGGCTGCTGCTTGTTGTCCCTGAAGATTCTGCTCTTAATTTGAAGTTTAGAAGCTAGATCAGAAGGAACTTGAAGAAATGAGAAGGTTGACAACTTTACCTCGACTGGATCTTCCTCCAAGAGCTTATGGATTATGGTATGAAAATTTCCATGGAGATATAATTTTCTTTGAATATGAGAAGCAGATCAGCACAATTAGTCAGGGGGAACTTGAAGGATTCATTGCTCTACTCAAAGAGTCGACTGATGAAAATGAGATCAAGTTCAGAAAATTGTTAGAGCATAAAGTTGCTGAGATCAAAAAGAAAGGTTGAAGTTGTTTGTTGATTGTTTATTTTTGAAGCCAGACTTTTAGGATTTAAACCTGAGTCTTGGTGAAGCTGAGTTTAAGATCAAAGATCTTAATTCAGGTACATTTGTAGTTAGCAAATTCTTTAAATTTTTGATTCTAAGTTATTCTTGTAATTTTTGAGTTTTGACATCATTATCAACCTTGATTTATGTTTATCGCTTTGATAATCATAAATAGGGGGATATTGTTAGGTTTTATAACATTTGATGATGATTGTAATTAGAATACTTAGATATACAAATATACAGAAAGTGCTAGTTTATAGCATTAGAGTTTTGTAGCTGATAGTTTACTCTCTGATTCATATAATTTGTTTTTATAAGAAAGTAAGTTAAACTTTGTATTATAAGAGACTATGAGAATTGTATTAGAGATTTCAACAAGTCAGAGACTATGTTTAGTTTATCGGAGACTAAAGGATTTGTTCATCAGAGACTACAGCTTAAAGCATCGGAGACTAAGATCAAAGCATCAGAGACTAAGCGTAAGGCATCGAAGATTAAGATTAAGTCATCGGAGACTAAAGCTTAAGCTGTCGGAGACTAAACATTTGATCAGAGACTAAAGTTGAAGCCGTCAGAGACTAGAGTAAAAATTACTCTCTGATACAAGACAAACTTCTAATTGAATTAGAAGTCATCTTTGATATGGATTTTTGAAGAGTTATTAAAGTTGAAGCTGGTTAGGAAACAAGAAGAATGAGAATAACCAGAAAAATAACCTATTCCTTTTGTACATAGAAAATATACATTGAATAGGATTAGAAGCTGAATTACGATTCAGATTTGGAAGCTGTGATTAAATTTACAGAATTGTATTAGAAGCTGTATGTTTGTAAAGATTTATAAATAGCATACATAATTTTGAAGCTGACAATCAGATTGTGATTGTTAGAATTTGTAATCAATTGTTCATCAATAAAAGCAATTGTTTATAAATTTGTTCTTATTTTTGTTCTTTAATTTCCGCAAGTAAATATACTTTGAAGAACAAAAATTTGAAAAGATTTCAAGAACTTGTATTCAACCCCCCCTTTCTACAAGTTCTAGGCTGTTTCACTGGGACAACATATCCATATAGGACATGCTCGGGTGTGCATACAAGATCATGACCTACAACACCCTTACATCATCTTCATCATCTTTTGGTGTGCTAGTGATTTTAAACAACTAGCAATCACCTAATAACACATAGCTCAATAATCAACATCTTTTCACGTACATCAAATCAATGATCGTACGTTACTTAATCATCAAAGAGATCATCATCTTGCATAGGCATTAACATCATTCATTTACGTAAATCGAAATAGTGATTCTACGTAATCAGTAAGAAAGAAAGTGGAATGAGTATATGCTTGCCTTGGTCCTTAGCTAATTTCTCATCTCAAAATACTGGTGCGTGAGAGGTTCTGTAAAAATATGATTGTTGGTATGACGTGAGAAATCCATGTCTTGAAAGATAATATAAAACTGTGCATAAATAGGGGATGATCATCAGAGACTGAATTAATCATCAGGGGATTAATCATCCGTCAGGGGATGGTCTTTTTGATCATCAGGGAATAATCTCTCGGCCATTAGGGAATAACTTTTAACCATCAGGGGATAATTTACCTGTTTGGGAATAGTCATCAGGGGATGACTTACCCATCAGGGGATAATCTTTTTCATCGCCAAACTCGTCGGGTGACAACTTGTTCAGCGCTGAACTCCCCAAGTCATCGCTCAACTGATCAGTGGATGATTTGTCCAGGGCCAAACTCCTCAGTGGATAAATGTTCAGCGCCAAATTCACTTGTTTAGCGCCAAACCTGTCGGAGACAAAACATAGATGCTCATCAGAGACTAACAAATATCTCATCAGAGGCTGATGACGTCATCTTAACCCATCGGAGACTAAGGCTGACGTCATCGGAGATTATCATGAACTCATCAGAGACTGATGATGTCATCTTAACCCATCGAAGACTAAGGCTGACGTCATCGAAGACTATCATAAACTCATCAGAGACTGATGACATCATCTTAACCCATCGGAGACTAAGGGTGACGTCATCGGAGACTAATGTTAACTCATCAGAGACTAATATTATCTCGTCAGAGACTAACATTATCTCATCAGAGACTGATCATAGAACTTGTCTCTGATAAAAGGAAGTCTTCCATGATCAAGAATGATATCTAGCGAAGAACAAACTCAATCTTAAGATACATAATCGTCCCTTTAATAACTCAAAACATCATACTCTTAACAACTTTATTCTTTCCTAAAGACTTAGCAAATACAGTGAATACTTTCAGATGCTACATAAAAAAAATGAAAAGAAGAGGAGAACATAAGATTCTTACCTCTTGGGTTGACGAAAGAAATCAAAGCCCGTTTGAAAGTAATCTCCCAGAAGAGAGAACTTGAAATTATATGGAGATGGTAGGTTTAAAGAAGAACTTTAGGAGAGAAAATCTTTAGAAAAGAGATTGAAATGTTACCTCCAAATGAGGTATTTATAGTAAGTTGAGATTAAGCTTTGAGATAAAATCATTGGTTAATAAAACGGATTCTCATCATGATTCTTAATAGCTGGATATATGCAATAAGCAGCTGCTGTCCTTCATGCACATAAGCTAGTCACTTAAGCAACTTACTAATCTAATTAATATACGTACACATGATGTAATCATTCTTACGTACGCCATTCTGAACAGCAAGAGACTTACTAGTTTAGATGCTTATATTCCTTCAAGTAATTACGATTGTTACTAGATATGTAAACATAATTTGCTTGTCCTTGTAACCAACATCCAAACAAAATATAACCCTTTAATGGATCCAAAAATATTTAGACATTCAAAAACATCATATATTAACTATACATGTTAATAAGAAAACAAATATGAGCGAATAAATTATTTATAGATAAACAAATTTTCCAGGTCGTCACATTCTCTCTAACCGATACCCACATAAATTTTATTCTTCTTTTTCAAAAGCAGTTGTGAGAACCTGAGAGAAAAAAAAAATAATAATAATAAATTTTATGATGACTTATTCTTGTATGGGGGAGGGGTATTTCCCAATTTATATGAATGATTAATTTATATGTTTAGCTAATCTATGTCTTGAAAAGAAATATATATATATATATATATATATTAATTTTTTTTCCTTTTTGGTATCCATAGCTACGATATAGGTATGAGGTTAGCAAATCTCATGTAAAAGTTAAGATAAACAACTTGGAAGGATTACGTAAGGTTAACATCTGATGAGTATGTATGTTGATTGATTAATAAGCTGTTTGTGTGGCAACAACTGATTAAGGTTAAGTGCATGTAAGACAGCAGCTGCTTAGTATTTATACCAGTTGTTAAGATGTTATGATGGACAACTGTTTTACCGTCCAAACTGACCAATCATTTTATTTTAAGCTTAATCTTAGCCTACTGTTTTTAAACACTATAAATACCTCATTCTGAGATAAAATTCTAATATCTTTTCTAAAACTCACCATCTTCATAAATTTCAAGTTCTTTCTCTCAAGCAACTATCTTTTAGAGTAGACAAGCTTTCAAATTCTTCCTTAAAGACGAAGAGGTAAGAGCTTTATATTCTGCTCTGATTTCTTTCTTGCATAATATTTGAGAGCATTAGTCATGCATACTAAGTTTTAAGAAAGAATTAGCTTTAAAGAGCTACGATAATACTCATTTTCTTATTTGGGTGTGTAAAAATATACACAACAGATATGACGATGATGCACCCTAAGTTGAGTTTGCTTGTTATTAGACATCATCCATGATCTTATGAAAGGTCTTCCATCATAGCGGAGACAAGTCTTAACTTAGTTTCCGATGAGTTAATGGTAGCCTCTGATGAGAAAACATGCTAGTCTCCGATGACTAACAATGTTAGTCTCTGATAAGCATCAAAGTTTAATCTCCTAAGAGTTTGGTGTTGAACAAATGATTTGGCGCTGAACAAATTATCCACTGATGGGTTTGACACTAAACAAATGAGTTTGGCACTGAACAATTATCCACTGATGGGTTTGGCGCCGAACAAATGAGTTTGGTGTTGAACAATTACCCACTAACAAGTTCAGCGTTGAGTTTGGCGATGGCTAAACAATTGGCGATGAGTTTGGCGATAGCCAAAAGAGTTTGGCGACAGCCAAAAGAGTTTGGCGATACTCAAATTTGTCCCCGACAATCTAAGGTCATCCCCTGATGACCAAGGTGTTGGGTTTTCGTATCATCATACGCAGCGGAAAAATACGGTTTAAAATAAAACAAAAACGAAACCCAAACCCGAGGATCTATGCGAAACAGTTTAATACAGATAGTTCAAGATTTTACCGATTAAAAGTGCGAATCTGAAACTTTGGTGAAGGTGTTGATCGTCTCCAAATCTTTAACGCAACCCAACTGGACAACGTCTCTACGGTATCCACACGAACACCCGCGAACCGTCTTACGATTCGAGTAAAGAGGATAACAGTACTAGCTGTAAATAATCTGTATATCTTTTATCTCTCTTAACCTTAGTCTCTCTCTTATGAGCGGCTACGTCAAAACGTTGGTTATTCCAGAGAAAAATTCTATATATCTTTATATCTCTCAGAGAATAGCTGATATATCATATATATATAGCCTTCTATAGAGTAGATTCCAAAACCTAATCTAATTAGGAGATTAGAATCCGAATCCTATATTCATTATATATTTAATCAAGTCTCACTTAATTAATATATGTACAAATAAATATATATTTGTATTTCCTTCCAAATGACTCTTCTTCATACAGATTACATATATATATATGTATATATATAATTTAAAGTCATGATTTAATTAAATCAATCTTATTGATATATTAAAATCATTGACATTTAAATTATATCTCCTTGACGAATGTTCTATGTGTGTGACCCTGTAGGTTATTATTACGTTGGCAATAATTTTAAATCATATTATAAAATTATAAACAGTGAGCGGCATCTAGTAATACATCACTGTTACCCAAGTAATAATAAAGTCATAGATTCGACGTTACCTTTTGTGACCAATGTTTCAATGTAATTTAATCCTTTTAACCATGATATCTAAGATTAAATTCAAGGCATGGATGTGTCATCCTCTTTATAATTTAATCTCAGTTTTCTTGATCAATGAGTAAACTATATGAAACAAATCTCTATTTGAGCATGGCCATGCATTTCATAGTTTCACTCAATCAAGAGGCCTATAGATATCACCCCTAATTTATAGGAGGGTTAAATTCCATCTACATCATTCCCATTTCTCACATAACTCATTATGCATCCAACGTCAAAACGCATAACTCCTTATGTAGAAATGTCATGACTTCAGGTCGAAGGACCATTACATCATTGTCACTATGAGAATTACTTATGACACATAGCATAACGCTCCATGTAGAATTCTCATGGTGGGTCTGTCCAGTACTATGTTCTCTAACATGTACCTATGAATCAACTTAATATATCTCGTATATATTTATGACCAATGAGATATAGCCATCAGTTAATCCACATACTAGTCTCAATGTATTATTGTTGTCCACTGACAATGATACTCGACTAGGGACATTTAAGAATAATGATACTTTACATATTGATATGGTCTCATATTCAAGTCACATACTTGAATCCATATAATTAGTATCATTCTTCTAAGGACATTTATTATGTTAACATTTATATTACGCAGTAAATAAAACATAATAAAAGTAATTATCATTTAACCAAAAAACATAACATAAACATAGTGTCACAATCATTACATAATTGGCCACTAGGGCATACACTCTAACACAAGGACTATTCCCTGATAGGTAGTTTATTCCCTGAACGGTAGCCCATCCTCTGACGGTACTTTATCCCCCGAAGGGTAGCCTATCCCTTGACGGGTAGCTTATCCCCTGATGGGTAAGTCATCCCCTGATGATTATCCCTTGACAGAGGATTATTCCCTGACCGACAAATTTTTTCCTTGATGGCCATCCCTTGGTGGGTAGCCATCCCCCTGATGGCCTTTCCCTCATGACCATTTCCTGATGGCCATCCCTTGTTTATGCACAGTTTTATATTTATCTTGCAAGACATGGATTTCTCATGTTATACCAACAATCATATTTTTCAGAACCTCTCACGTACCAGTGTTTTAAAATTAACTAAGGACTGAGGCAAGTATATACTCACTCTATGTCTTTTTCATTAATTACATAAGATCATTGATTCGATTTACGTAAATGATTGATATTATTCTTTATGCAAGCCAATGTTTTCTTGGATAAGTAACGTACGATTCATTGATCCGATGTACGTGAAAAGAAGTTGTTTATTAAACCAAGTATTATTGGGTGGTTGCTAGCTGTTTTAATTCGCTAGCACTCCAAAAGATGTTGTATATTAAACCAAGTGTTGTTGCTGGCTAATAATTCGCTATGCACACCCAAGAAAGTCCCATATGGATATAAAAGTTTTGGTTGTCGCTGGCTGTTAATTCGCTGAGCACGCCAAAGGAAGTCCTTTATGGATATGGAAGTTTTATATCAAGAAAATTTTATAAATTACAAAGTATATCCATATGTGTGACTAAAGGCTAGTAGGTACGGACGCCTGGTACCCCGACACATGATAGGGAATGAAAAACCGAGGCATCAGTATTCAGACCCTCGCAGACCAATGCTTTCTACGATGACTATGTATGTCATGATGAAGTCAAACGACCAGGCTGACCAGCTGGGATGACATTTGATGAAGAGGAAGTCAGATAGTGATCATGCTGGTCAGATGATGCATTATCTGATGAAGATGATGCATTATTTGATGAAGAGAAGGCGTAATGAATGATACAAGATTTATTTCAAGAAAAGGGTCAACCCCTTGTTATCACTTGGGTACCCTGAAAGTTACATGTTTATTGATTCACCAGGAGGTGTTGGTCTTGTTTCGCCTAACCTCATTAAACACTTAAGCCATTTGAAATATATGTTCTTTTTGCTTGAACTTACCCAGCTTATGATTATATACTTGCTGAGCGTAAATCGTTCATGTGGATTACTATGAAATATTTTACAGGTCATGTCAAGAAGGCCGAGTCGCCTAGTAAATGAAAAGAGAAAATGGCATAGTGAGAGTTTCTTGATCACTCTCCTATGGATGACCTTTAAAGGAAAAATGAAACGAGAGCTCATCATAGAAATATTCAGATTATAAGGCCAGATGGGCCATTTGTAGACTTCCGCTGCTAAATATTTGAGGATTTGTAATAAAATGGTTATGTACCTTTAGTTTATTTCATAAATGTTTAAGTTAAGGTTTTGTAAAAGAATTGTATTTCTCTATTATAAATGATATTTATGCTTGGTTCAAGATGTTTTCTGTTGTCAATTCCTGGCGGAGCCCAGAGTCCAGCATGGGATCTTCGGGGATTGTCACTCAATTTCTGACAGCACCTAAAGCTCTGCCCGGGATTCTTGGGGCCGCCACAACAGTTGTCCTTTTAAGAGCAACATGAGTATTATAATTCCTTCTTTAAAGCTTAAATAGGTAAGAGCTTTATACCAATCAATGCTCTATTCCATTTCGATTTCTGTCCTTATTCATTCATATCATATTGTAAGACACTTTGTTCAGAAAGCATGTTTTAAAAACATACCCATAACATCATGAGTTAATATTTTTGCATGCTAAAAGAAAGGAATAAAGAAAATATCAAAACACACCAACTGTACAAACTATATTGACTTTTAAAGAATCTTTTTTTATATCAGTAGTTAAAACACCATACTTGTGTCTTAGGTAATCAGAGTCCATGGAGTCTAGCAGTATCCATAAGAATAAGAAAACAATAAGGAATACTCACATTTTCTCTTTAAACCTCTCTAAAAATAGAATAAGGCTTCAAGAGTTGCATGACTCTGCAACTATAAAAACTGTAGTAAATTGCAATAGTATATGTTTTCAACTGTGTGTGTGCCTTGTAAGAAGAAATAATACACACTATAGAAAAGATGATGAGGGAAAGACCTAAGTTAGGTTTATCCCTTGATAAACATCATCCACAAATAAATGAAAAGTTCTCTTATGTAACCAAGACAAGATCTAAACTAGTCCCCGACAACATGAAATTAGTCTCTGATAGGTTAAAAGTTAGTCCTCGAAAGTATATAAAAATTAGTCTCTGATGAACAATTTTGTTAGTTTCCGATGAACAATTTTGTTAGTCTCTAAAGAATAATTTTTGTTAGTCTCCGATGGGCAAACTATACATTATTGAAGAGTTTGGCGATGAACAAATTATCCACTGATGGGTAAAATTATCCACTAATAAGTAATTTTATCTCCTAACGTGGGCATAGTTTGGTGACGAGTTTGGTGCTGATGTGTTCTGTCACCTGACCTAGATGATTTAATGTGACTACGTAGTTCACTAGATGACCATGCTGTACAGTCTGGCCCTCTGATTTTGGTATGGTTAGCAGATCTAACGGGTTTAGCCCCTGATGGATAAGAGGTCATTTTATTTAAGAAGGATCATATGATTGTGTTATCATCTGAGATCCTTAGAAATTATATGAGAACTCTGAGGTGGTTGTATTGCTTCACCTAAACCTCACAAACAGAATTATACTATTGTTAAGCACTTCAAAGATTTTATTTTCTCTTCCTCTGTGTTTATATACTTGCTCGGCGAAAATTGCTCATTCTTGTTTAGTTCATGATTTTTAAGACCTGAGTTAGATGTACTATGACAACAAAGGAAGGGAATGAGTTGATTTTCTTATAAGGAGCACCCAACGATGATAGCTACAACTGTTGTAATAGATTAGTTTCCGCTGCAAGATTTATACTTTGAATTTTGGTAGTATGTACTATCAATACCTTAGTATATTAATGTTGTATGAATGTGATGTTGTCTGTTTTTCCTCTAATGATGGTGCTCAAGTTCCGTATGGGATTTTGGGGCCATCACAATACATTATTAAAATTTTACAAAATGGTTCATTTATTTTTGCAATTATAATTTGTTGACATTAATGGCAAAAAATAACATAAGCCACCTATTATTACGACTAGTCCTTGAGAAAGACAAGTTGAATGAGATTAATTTCCTTGACTGACATAGGAATTTGAGGATTTCCCTCAAACAAGAGCGAAAACTCTATGTTGTAGATGTAGCAGTTCCTAAAGCACTTGATAGTACTGCACCACGTAAGGAGTATAATGCTTATAAGAAGTATCAAGATGATGCTCTGGACGTGAGTTGTCTCATGTTGGCATCCATGATGTGACAACCCCGATTTTCCCAATTGTAGGCCAAAGTCATCAGTTTATTATCAACTATTGTGACTCAGGCTTTCAGCAGAATATCAAATTGTCAATAGGGACAAAGAACTAACAAACAAGAAATATTTCTTTTATAATATTGATTAGAATGGAGTTTGCTTAGTAATTATTACAATTATTGTTTAGAAGATTCTAGCAGCAGAAAACATCTTTTTACCAAAAACCAAAAATCATATTCACGAGCCCTTAATAGCCAGTCCTACTGATACCGAAACATCCTTTCCTTACCCTTGGAATTTTCTCCTTTCTCGTGTTTAAGTAAAAGAGAATCAGGCTAATATGTGCTATAAAAGCCCAACAAGTAATATGTTATAAAACAGTTGAAAGAAATAAGGATTTGCAGCTAGTTTTGAAATACAATTTCCAAAGACAATGTTAAAGTATATGAATAATATTAAGAATTCAAACTGTTGGATTCCCGTTGCATATGGGGAGAGTCTATATTCTCAGATAGAGGAAAGATTGGCAATACAATGCTTTTGAATGAAGAAAACGAATCCACATAAGCACTTGACGTCTTTCAGTATTTTGACTTACTCGATCGCCTTAACTTTGTTCAACACTAGGGCTTACTGAGGATATCTCTTACCACTTGACAATAGAAGGCCATGGCTATCTCAATGTGGTTTGCTGTGTACATACGTAAGATACTTAGTAGATTTAATTACATCTACAATCTCTAGGGCCCAACAGAATAGAGCAACCCATTCTCAAATCTGGGTTGATTCCCTTCTCTGCTCATATAGTGGATAAATCTTGACACCTCAGTGAGGGTCACAAGGTATTCAAACAGCTAACCTTGTAAAAAAAAGCATTAGATAAGTTAAACTTAATTGAATAGTTCAATATGTCATGTGTTGACATGGTACAAATAAGATGCTTGTAAACTAGATACAAGTAGTCAAGCATTTAACAATAAGTTTTAGCTCCAGTTGAACAAGTAACTTTTATTACTTATCAGTACGTAAATGAAACAATTATGTATACATAAGGAAAAAGTTTGAGTATTTGCATAACATGACTTAACGCTGATCGAGTCAATGGATCAAGCGTTTAATTGCAATAAGCATCATACTATATGTATGCCTGCATAAACAATTCTGCTATATGCTGAAGAATAGTAAATACATATCTTGCAAAATCACGTATAACGAAACAAATGTGTTATACGTTGGAAGAATAACAATTACATTACTTGCCTTAATTAGGGTGACAACGTATGATGGGTTTAAGTGTTCTTGCGAGATCTGTTTTATGATCCAGGAATGATTAAAAGTTAGAACCATAATTATATTTAAGTAACAAGGTTCTTTACGCAATTATTAAATTTTGTTGAACTTATATTTTTTACTTCTTAAATACACCTGATGGTGTTATAAATTCTTGAAATGGTTACACTGGTTACTGTACATCAAGGGGTGGATTATACTTGTCAGGGGATAAGGTCTCGGCCGTCAGGGGATAGCTTTAGGCCATCAGGGAATAAATTACCTGTCAGGGGATGATTTACTCATCACTAGATATCTACCCATCAGGGGATAAATTACCCATCAGGGGATAATCTACTCATCAGTAGGTGAGTTTTGTTCATCATCAAACTCGTCGGTAATCCTTTTGACTATTGCCAAACTCACTTTGGTTGTCACCAAACTCATCGGTAGATAAGTTGTTCAACGCCAAACTCCACAAGTTAGCACCAAACTCATAAGCCATTGCCAAACTTATAAGCTAGTACCAAACTTGTCTCCAAACTTATAAGCCAGCGCCAAACTTGTCGGAGACTAGCATTTTTGCTTCTCAGAGACTAAGATATTTTACCTATTGGAGACTAACAAACTTTGTCCATTGGTGGATAAATTATCCTTCGATAGCTAAAACAACTCATCGGTGGTTATTTATCCTCCGATGACTTGCAGTCGAGTCTTTGTGTATTTGTTCCATAATGGAAATATATTTGTTTTAGCTTTTGTGAATATCAAAAGGACAAAATACTATCTTTTTAGAGATTAATACAAAACAATTTTTTCTTATATCACGAAAAGTCTTGATTTAAGGGTACATAGGAGCTTTTCAACTCAACACAGTTTTCAGAGTATAAAGAATGACTAGGTTTAAATCATGATTCGCCCTTTACTCATCAGATAATGCATCACCTGACCAGACTGATCATTATCTGACTACCTTACATAATCAAATTTCATCCCAGCTAGTTAGCCTGGTCATTTGATTCATCATTTGACATACGTAGTCACTTGTAGAAAGCATATGGTCTGCGAAAAGTCTTATTACCGATGCCTTGCCTCGGTCTATCATTCTTTATCATCATTTGCTAGAATACCAGGCGAAAGTATTCAACAGCCCCTTAACTTTCCATATGGATATATCTTCTTGTAAACATTTTCTCAATTTTGAATAGCCCTGACGTGCTGAACAATTAAAAGCAGCGACTGCCCACAACACATATTGGCGTGCTCAGTAATTAAAAGACAGTGATCATCACAAGCGGAACTATATATCCATACAGAAGTTACTTGGGTGTGCATACAAGTTCATGACTTGCAACACCCAAACATCATCATTTGGTGTGCTAGGAAATTTAAACAGCTAGCAACCACCCAATAACACATAGTTCAATTATCAACATCTTTTCACGTACATCGGATTCAATGATCATACGTTACTTAATCATAAAAGAATTCATCATCATGCATAGGCATTAACATTATTTATTTACGTAAATCGAATTAATGATTTTACATAATCAGTAAGAAAGAAAGTGGAATGAATATATATACTTGCCTTGATCCTTAGCTAAAATTCACTATATCGGTTGCAAAAGGTTTCTGCATAACATCATTGTGGGTATATCATGAGAAATCCATACTTAAAATATGGCTGATCAGATTAGAAAATGGTTATGAGGTTGCCCATCGGGGAAAATTTCACTCGTCAGAGACTATTTAACTCATCAGAGACTGCTGACGTCATCTTTACTCATCGGTGACTAAGGATGACGTCATCGGGGACTAATTTCTCATCAGAGACTGATGACGTCATCTTAACCCTATCGGAGACTAAGGGTGACGTCATTGGAGACTAATATTTCATCAAGGACTGATGACGTCATCTTAACCCATCGGGGACTAAGGGTGACGTCATCGGAGACTAATATTTCATCAGGGACTGATGACGTCATCTTAACCCATCGGGGACTAAGGGTGACGTCATCGGAGACTAACATTTCAGAGATTGATGCTGACGTCATCAGAGACTAACATCAACGCAGTCGGGGACTAATGCTAATGTCATCAGAGACTAACATCAACACAGTCAGAGACTAACTTTAGAAGCTTTCTCAGATATAGGGTCGTCTTCCTCACTTCTCCAAGGGTGGTGATCTCAACTACAACTCCATAAATCAACTCTCAACATGCTTTAAGCTATGAGCAACACTTCTAGACACAAAAGAATATAATCCTTTCTTTTTCTTTCTTAAAGACTTGCTCCTACAGCTAAACTTCTCGGATATCAAGCAAAAAGAAAGGCAAAAGAGAACTTAAGATTCTTAGCTCTTGTGTTGACGAAAGAGATCAAAGCTTGATTGACAATAATCGTCCAGAAAAGAGAACCTTGAAATTATATGGAGGTGATAGGTTTAAGGAAGAACTTTGGAAGAGAAACTTTTAGAAAAAAGATTGAGATGTTCCTCCGAATAAGGTATTTATAGGAGGCTGAGATTAAGCTTTGAAATAAGATGATTGGTTAAACTGGACGGTAAAAACGGCTGCTCATCATGATTCTTAGCAGCTAAGCATATGTAATAAGCTTGTTGTCCTTCATGCACATAAGCCAGCTACTAAAGCAGCTTACTAATCAAATTTTCATACGTACACATGATGTCATCATTCCTACGTATGTCATCTATTCAGCAAAAGAGTTATTGATCTAAACGCTTGACTTCTTCAAGCAAAATAAATTACTAGATCTTATAGTCCAACATCCAAACAAACATAATCCTTTAATGGATCAAA
Source organism: Centella asiatica (assembly GCA_014636745.2). NCBI lineage: Eukaryota > Viridiplantae > Streptophyta > Magnoliopsida > Apiales > Apiaceae > Centella > Centella asiatica. The sequence continues at coordinate 17,233,623 of CM025780.1, read as the reverse complement.
AATGTTTAGACATTTAAAAACATCATATAATAACCATATACATATTGATAAGAAAATAAAATAAAATAAAATGAGTGAATAAATTATTTATAGATAAACAAATTTTCCAGGTTGTCACATTCTCCCTTCCTTACAATAAGTTTTGTCGTCGAAACTTTACTGGTGAAATAGTTGAGGGTACATTTGCATCATCATTTCTTCTCGTTCCAATGTTGCTTCTTCAACATTGTGGTTCCTCCATAAAACCTTTACAGATGCAATTTCTTTATTTCTCAAAACCTTTACTTGACGATCCAAAATTTGCATGGGCATCTCTTCATAATGGAAATTTCGTTGTAACTCAATGGGCTGGTAGTCAATAATGCCAGAATGATTCCCTCTATAAGGTCGTAGCATTGAAACATGAAATATGTCATGAACATGACCTAGAGCTGGGGGTAATGCTAATTGATAAGCCACTTCACCAATACGGCGGAGTACTTCAAAAGGTCCAATAAAGTGAGGATAACTTCCCTTTTCGTCCGAAGCGCAATATGCCTTTCCAAGGTGAGATCTTAAGCAACGCATAACCTCCTACCTCTAGTGTTTGATCTTTTCGGTGTGGGTTTGCATATTGCTTTTATCGATCTTGAGCTGCCCTTATTTTAGCTCGGATTGTTCGGATTGCATTCTCAGTTTGTTGGACTATTTCAGGTCCTTCTAACTTTCTTTCTCCAACTTCATTCCAATATAATGGTGTTCTACACTTTCTTCCATACAAAGCTTCAAATGGTGCCATTCCGATACTTGCATGATAACTATTATTATAAGCAAACTCGATGAGTGGTAGATGTTCATCCCATCATCCTCCAAAATCCAAAGAACATGCTCTCAGCATATCTTCTAAGGTTTGAATTGTTCTTTCAGATTGCCCGTCAGTGTGCGGGTGGAATGCAGTACTCATGTCTAATCTTGTTCCTAAATATTCTTGAAAACTTTTCCAGAACCTAGACGTGAAACGAGGATCACGATCAGATACAATTGAAATTGGCACTCCATGACGGCTAATGATTTCCTTCACATACAATCTGACCAATTGGTCCATCTTATAGGTATCCTTAATAGGTAGGAAATGCGCAGATTTAGTCAATCTGTCCACTGTTACCCAAATTGTGTTTAACCCTTTTTGAGTTACTGGTAAACTAACTACAAAATCCATTGTGATATACTCCCATTTCCATTTTGGAATATCCAAGATTGCAGCAAACCACTAGGCTTCTGGTTTTCTGCTTTAACTTGTTGACAGGTGAGACATGTGTTTACCCACTCAGCTATTTCCTTCTTCATGTTAGGCCACCACAAATTTTGTTTCAAATCTTGATACATCTTGGTTCCTCCTGGATGTATCGAAAACTTAGAGTTATGGGCTTCCTGTAGTAGATTTCTTTTTAATTTCAATTTTTTCGGAATCCAGATTCTATTCTCAAATCTCATCAATCCATCATCGTGGATCCGACATTTCCCATTTTCTCTCCTTAACAACTTTTCCCTATCTTCCACATATTCTTCTTGAGTTTCCTTGATAATAGTTAGTAAGTTGGTTTTACATCAACCTCTTGCTCTAACTCTTTCTTTTGCTGAGTTGTGATGACATTTATTTGTAACCTCTCCAAATCCATTCTTACCTCTTCCTGAATTGTCATCACATTTAGCCTTTCACATCTACTCAACGCATTAGCCACAACATTTACTTTACCCGGGTGATAGTTGATCGAGCAATCATAGTCTTTAATGAGCTCCAACCACTGTCTTTGCCTCATGTTCAGTTCCTTTTGGGTGAATATGTATTTTAAACTCTTATGGTCTGTGTAAATCTCACATTTCTCTCCATAGAGATAATGTCTCCAAATCTTTAATGCGAAAACGATAGCGGCCAATTCTAAGTCATGTGTTTGGGTATCATTTTTCGCAATCCTTGAGTTGTCGAGATGCATAGGCAATAACTTTTCCATGCTGCATTAGCACAACTCCTAATCCATTCATTGAAGCATCACTATAAATCACAAAATCTCCTTTGTTATCAGGTAAACTTAGTACTGGGGCGGTGGTTAACCTTTTCTTCAATTCTTGAAAACTCTTCTCACAAGCGGGAGTCCAAATGTACTTTTCTATCTTCCTTGTCAGATTCGTTAATGGAACTGCTATTTTAGAGAAATCTTAAACGAATCGACGATAGTATCCCGCTAACACTAGAAAACTTCGCACTTCAGTAGGTGTCTTTGGTTGTGGCCAATTTATGATGGTTTCAACTTTAATAGGATCAACCAAAATTCCAGATTCATTGATCACATGCCCTAAAAATTTCATCTCTCTTAACCAAAATTCACACTTTGAAAATTTGGCATATAGTTTCTCTCGTCTCAATGTCTCCAGTGTTATTCTTAAATGTTCATCATGTTCTTTTCTCGTCTTAGAATATATGAGAATGTCATCTATGAACACAATAATGAACTTATCCAAATATGGTTTGAAAACTCGGTTCATCAAATCCATGAAAATAGCTGGGGCATTGGTGAGTCCAAAAGGCATTACCACAAATTCATAATGACCATAACGGGTTCTAAAAGCTGACTTAGGGATATCTTCAGTCTTAATCTTTAGTTGATGATATCCTGATCTCAAGTCAATTTTCGAGAAGTACTTTGCTCCTTTGAGTTGGTCGAACAAGTCATCAATCCTAGGTAAAGGACATCGGTTCTTCACCGTCACCTTATTCAATTCTCGGTAATCAACACATAACCTTAACGATCCATCCTTCTTCTTTACAAATAAAACAGGTGCTCCCCAAGGTGAAACACTTGGCCTAATGAATCCTTGATCCAACAACTCTTGTAGTTGTAACATAAGCTCTTTTAATTCTGAAGGAGCCATCCTATAAGGGGCTTTGGAAATTGGAGCAGTTCCTGGTACTAGCTTAATTCTAAATTCAACTAGTCTATATGGGGGTATACCTGGTAATTCCTCAGGAAATACATCTCCAAATTCCTTTACTACAGAAATATCTGAAATCTTTAATCCTTCTACCTTCTTGTCATAAACATGAACTAAAAATGCTTCACATCCCTTGTGTAACATTTTATTAGCTTCTAATACTGTAAGAAGATGAGAGGGTTCGACAGACTTGCATCCATGGAATAACACCTTATTATTTGAAGGTGTTCTAAGGGAAACCTTCTTTTTCCTGCAATCTATACTAGCTTGGTATTTATGTAACCAATCCATGCCTAGTATTAGATCAAACTCTCCCAATGGAAAAGGTATTAGATTTGCAGGGAAGTCATGCTTTCCTATTCTTACAATACAATTAGGTAATACATTCCTGGCAATGTATACCTCTTGATTAGCCACTATGACTTCTAGTGGTGTTTCTAAACATTCAAGAGTAAAATTAATATCCTTGAGAAGATGTTCAGATATGAAAGATCTAGTTGCACCAGAATCAAATAAAGCATGCACTTCAATTGAATTAACCAATATCGTACCTGAAACCACATTGTCAGACATTAGGGCGTCCTGTGCAGTCATATTGTAAGTCCTAGCTTGAGGTCGGCTAGCTACCATATTAGGTCTTGTTAAAAGGGGTTTACCCTGATTCTTTTTCTGAGGGCATGAAGTGGAGATATGGCCTTCCCGACCACAAATAAAACATCTCCTTGTAGTTCCAGCTGCACGACTAATTCCTTGTGGTGGATAAAATTGCGGAGGATACCTTGGTTGGGAAACCATTGGTGCCTGATTTGGACAATTACTGGCAGTATGCCCAGATTGTTGGCATTTGAAACACAAATCGGTTCCTATTAAACACTGGGAAGTTTCATGGTTCCTTCCACATTTACCACAGATAACAATCCTCCTTTTGTTCTCGTTTAAATCTGCATTGAAATTTCTTTTTCTGTTATCATTATACCTATTCCCTTCCCCTTGTTTCATCACAACCGAACTAGTTTGTGGTTTTCCTTGTCCTCCCATCCTTTGATTAAGATTGTTACTAAAATAACTTCCTTTCTTCTGTCCTTCCCTGCGTTTCTCCTAATTGAATTCCCGCAGTAACTTGGCACTTTTCTCTGCTACCTTTGACCTTTGAACCACTTCAGCATAGTTATTCAGACATAGAATAGCAATCTTATCCTACAACCATGGATTTAAACCATGCTCAAACCTTCTAGATTTTCTTCTCTCCGTATCTACCAAATGTGGAGCATATCTTTGAAGTTCATTAAACTTCTTCTCGTATTCTTCCACAGTCATGCTCCCTTGTCTTAATTCTAAAAATTGTTTTTCTAGCTCATCTGCAGCACTGGTTGGAAAATACTGGCTATAGAAAAATTCTTTAAACTGGGACCAGGTGACAATTTGTTCAACTTCAGGATTTGCTTGTTCATTCCTAACTGCCAATCTCCTAGTCATTTCTAATCGTTCAGTATTCTCCCACCAATAACTAGCTTCTTCTTTTAATAGATATGTAGCATATTCCGTCTTAAGATCATCAGTTACTCCCGCAATATGAAAAGCTTTCTCTATTTCCTTAATCCATATTTGAGCAGCAGTGGGTCCTCCATCACCATTAAAAGTAGGTGGACAACTATTGGTAAAATCCTTAAATGTCACCCTCCTAGGTTGTACTTGTGGAAGTACTTGGTTATTGTTTTCTGAGAGGCTTCCTTAATCATATTTACTAACATGACAAAAGGATTTTCCTGATTATCATTTTCTGGGTTGCTATTCAGGTTAGGGTTCTCTTGGTCAGCTTGGTTGGTAGCTTGATGAGTTCGAGGTCTTCTTCTTGAAGCCATCCTATAAATTAAGGAAAATATAAACTTACTATCGAAAGTTCCTTCTTTCTCTTTAAAGAATAACATGTATACAAAAAGGAAAGAAAGGATTCCAAATTAAACCATCAAAATATATATAATAAGTAACAAAAGTTACATTATAGCAAATTTGTACAACAAAGCTTCCTCGTTACAACATTAAACAAAAACATAATAACACTGATTACTACTATTGCCTAATACAGGGGTTGGGAATCCAGTTCACTCATTGCTCTACGTGAAAAATGACACGCACCCTCAACCTTCTCTATAAGGTTATACATCAACTGATCTCGATCTACTATAGTGGGCTGGCGCAGCCTAAGATAATGACTAACCGAGATCACAACTTCTGTCAGAGTCTCAGTGAGACTAAGGACACATCCTGAAATGTTACCATCCAACGATCCAGCAGTCTACTAGTTCTTTGATGAGCCATCGACTGACACATCATGGTGGTATTATGTGTTGCCAACTCTGATTGTGTCATACGGATTCTGCGTTGAAGGTAATAACAAAATCCATTTGGAAAAGGAAAGGGTACCGAATTTTCTGGTAGTGGTACTGCAGGTGCAACATTTGATAGGGTAACTGGGGTAGAAACAGCGTGTGGAGTGGCTGACACCGTAGGTAATGTGTGCCTATCAGCAGGGGAACCTCTTATTTGGGAAGGATCTAAAGTTGGAGAATCTGTTTGATCATGGGGTGAGGAAGGACTCTTCATATGAACTGAAAAACTTGACCCTTAAAACGGATTGGTTGGGTTTTGCTTAGTTCCCTCAGGTTCTGCAGACCCCTTTACATGTTTATCAGAACCTCTAGGTATTTTAAAATGAAAAACCTGAGTTGGTTTATTCACTCTTTTGCGAGGAGTCACTCGCCAACAAGCACCTACCCTCCCTCGGTTGGCATCCAACAGATGGTGTTTACCAGGCTTGAAAGGTCGAGCAACATTACTACTAGGGATATGTTCCTGCTTTGAACTTTTAATCATAGGTGCCTTGCCCTTATCTACATGTCCTGGAGTAGGTGGATTCATCTATAAAGGAGACATAGCTTAAATCAATGTCAACTTAACATTTATAATAAGGATCTATCATACATAATATTACTGTAGCAGAATATACAATAAATTCAGCATGAATTGATTTATCTTATAACCTTATATCTTATATAATAACCCATGAACAACAGAGACTCAACTTAGACATCTATCTCCTATTCAATTCTCCTTATCCTTTCAGTCAATTCCTTACTTTACTAAATCCCAAATTCTATTTTCCAGCAGAGAAAATGTCTCATAACTGACACTTGGCTGCTGTTGCTCTGATACCAATTGTGGCGCCCCCGAAAATCCCCCGAGCCGGTCCTCGGGCACTGTCAGCAATTTGGGTGACAGTCCTCGAGATCCCTAGGTTGGAACCCCGGGCTGCACCAAAAAAAATTCAACATAACAGCAAAACAAACAACTCAGCCAAGCGTTAACAACACATATACGAGAAATATATTTTCAAAACATCATTACAAAACCTTAAGGTCCCCATCATCTTACAAAACCCCAGAGCTTGAAAATAAACAAGCTGCAGCGGAAACAAAACTTTAGATGGCTCATACAGCCTTACAACTATAACACTCTTAAGCCATTCTCTCCTTTCCTCTCTTAGGCGACACAGCCTTTACAACATAACCTGAAAAACATTCGTAGCATTCCACATGAGCATTTATGCTCAGCAAGTATATAACCATAAGCAAGAAGAATAGATAATTCAAAAGCTTTAATATTCATTGAGATTAGGCGAAACAATGCCAACACCTCGTGATAATGAATAAACATGTATCATTTACTAACACCTGGTGATGATCAATAAACATGTATCATTTAGGGTACCCGAGTGATATCAAGGGTTAACCCTCTTTCAATAAATCATGATTCGCCCTTTACTCATCAGATAATGCATCACCTGACCAGACTGATCATTATTTGACTACCTTACATAATCAAATTTCATCCCAGCTAGTCAGCCTGGTC
>CM025780.1:17185436-17216171 GCA_014636745.2 Centella asiatica | reverse complement strand
ATAATCCCCGATGGGTTAATAATCCCCGAAGGACTGATAATCCCCGATGGGTTACTAGTCTCCAGTGAGTTAAAGCATAGTACTTCCCTGATGCGCAGTTTGTTTTAAAAAAAAAAAACTATAAAATGCTATTTTCTTAAATTATTTTAAGATGTTTGAATTGATTTCTTAACCTCAATAGTTTTATATCAGATTGAGACGTTAAAAGTTAAGGACATCACATGTGCATTTCTCCCTCATATTTTAAACCCAGATAATAAATTCATTTTTGTGATATGTATATTCTTACAGAATTTTCCACTCGCGAGTAAATTAAATTTGGTAGTGAGCAAAGGACTGAGGCAAGTATATTCACAATCTCATGCTTATTTCAGTTTAACGCATTATCATTTGTTTCGATATGCGTAGAAGGTTGGATTTATACTTTCATTGTTCTGATGCGTGAGCATGCTATGCTTTTGATTCTGCTAGCATAATATGAATGATGATGCATGGATATAAATGAGCTTTGAATTTCAGCTATGTTTTCAATCTTATGTCTATGCAACGAGAATGTGAATGATGCCCCTTATGGGGGTTATGCCACATGGTTGGCAAGAGGAAAGGAAAGGTGCTGATGTGTTCTTCACCTGACCAAGAGGAAATGTTATTTGACTACGTAGTCACTCAGAGGGATCATGCGGTCCAGCCTGGCCAGCTGTGTACTGTATGGTTAGCAGATCCACGGGTGTAGCCCCCGTTGGATATTTGAGAATGTTATGATCAGGTGTATACCTGACTTCCTTCAAGGGGGGATCACAAGTTGTATATCATCAGTGAATCCTCAAAGATTTTGAAGGTTTCCGAGGACTTGGTATTGCTTCACCAAGCCTCACAAACAGAATTTGAATTTCTCTCCTTTGGTTCCAGATGAAATTCGTTGAATTATTCATATTTGCCTCTACGTGTATATACTTGCTGGGCGTAAAACGCTCACCCATGTTGAATGTTAATGATTTGCAGGACAGAAAGCTAAAGCTGAACCCTCTGACAAGGGGAAAGCAAAGATGATAAGCTGCTAAGTGTTTATCTTTTTGATAGAACTGATGAAGGAAAGAAAGGAATGAATGAAGGAAAGAAGGAAGACGTTTGAAGAGTCGATGAGATTTATTTTGTTATTAGGAAATGATGTAATAGCTTCCGCTGTAATTACTTAATTCTTGGGTTGTAATAACTCTTAAATGCTGTTTTTATTCAGTATTTATTTGGGAATGGATGAATGGTTATCTTTACCTTCTTATGATGATGCCCTAGTCCGGTATGGGATTATGGGGTCGTCACAATATATCCATACAGAAGTTACTTGGGTGTGCATACAAGTTCATGACTTGCAACACCCAAACATCATCATTTGGTGTGCTAGGAAATTTAAACAGCTAGCAACCACCCAATAACACATAGTTCAATTATCAATATCTTTTCACGTACATCGGATTCAATGATCGTACGTTACTTAATCATAAAAGAATTCATCATCATGCATAGGCATTAACATTATTTATTTACGTAAATCGAATTAATGATTTTACGTAATCAGTAAGAAAGAAAGTGGAATGAATATATATACTTGCCTTGGTCCTTAGCTAAAATTCACTATATCGGTTGCAAAAGGTTTCTGCATAACATCATTGTGGGTATATCATGAGAAATCCATACTTAAAATATGGCTGATCAGATTAAAAAATGGTTATGAGGTTGCCCATCGGGGAAAATTTCACTCATCAGAGACTATTTAACTCATCAGAGACTGCTGACATCATCTTTACTCAACGGTGACTAAGGATGACGTCATCGGGGACTAATTTCTCATCAGAGACTGATGACGTCATCTTAACCCTATTGGAGACTAAGGGTGACGTCATTGGAGACTAATATTTCATCAAGGACTGATGACGTCATCTTAACCCATCGGGGACTAAGGGTGACGTCATCGGAGACTAATATTTCATCAGGGACTGATGATGTCATCTTAACCCATCGGGGACTAAGGGTGACGTCATCGGAGACTAACATTTCAGAGATTGATGCTGACGTCATCAGAGACTAACATCAACGCAGTCAGGGACTAATGCTGACGTCATCAGAGACTAACATCAACACAGTCAGAGACTAACTTTAGAAGCTGTCTCAGATATAGGGTCGTCTTCCTCACTTCTCCAAGGGTGGTGATCTCAACTACAACTCCATAAATCAACTCTCAACATGCTTTAAGCTATGAGCAACACTTGTAGACACAAAAGAATATAATCCTTTCTTTTTCTTTCTTAAAGACTTGCTCCTACAGCTAAACTTCTCGGATATCAAGCAAAAAGAAAGGCAAAAGAGAACTTAAGATTCTTACCTCTTGTGTTGACGAAAATGATCAAAGCTTGATTGACAATAATCGTCCAGAAAAGAGAACCTTGAAATTATATGGAGGTGATAGGTTTAAGGAAGAATTTTGGAAGAGAAACTTTTTGAAAAGAGATTGAGATGTTCCTTCGAATAAGGTATTTATAGGAGGCTGAGATTAAGCTTTGAAATAAGATGATTGGTTAAACTGGACGGTAAAAACGGCTGCTCATCATGATTCTTAGCAGCTAAGCATATGTAATAAGCTTGCTGTCCTTCATGCACATAAGCCAGCTACTAAAGCTTGATTGACAGTTGGTTCTTACGGTGTTGGTCTACATAACTCTTTTCCTGATCCTAGGCAACTTTCATCCTCTGTCGGATGGTTCTAATAGCTTTTTCCGTTTGTTGAATCATTTCTGGTCCTTCTAACTTTCTTTCTCCAATCTCATTCCAATATAATGGAGTTCTACACTTTCTACCATAGAGTGCTTCAAAAGGGGCCATACCAATACTGACATGGTAACTGTTATTGTAAGAAAATTCTATTAATGGTAAGTGTTCATCCCAACTTCCTTTGAAATCCAATGTACAGGCTCTTAACAAATCTTCCAAGGTTTGTATTGTCCTTTCTGATTGCCCATCTGTCTGGGGGTGATATGTAGTACTTATATGCAAATGGGTACCAAGGTATTCTTGAAACTTATTCTAAAATCATGAAATAAAATGAGGAATATTTCTTTCATCTGCAAGAAAAGAAGGGCTATAAAACAAGGAGAAAGAATGAGCAAAAGTAGATGTTGAGGGATACTAAAAAGAACAAAGAATAAGAGAGATTGAGGAAGAAGAAGTTAGAAGAAGAGACGGCTAGAGATTAGAGTGAGAGAAAGCTTGAACCTAGTGAAACATTTAAGGAAAGTTCTAAAAAACGATCAAGGATAGATCTCCTTATAATGATAGACATGATAGATCGGATCATAGGGGGAGTTCTATAGGATAAAAAGGATCAAGAGAACAAGTCACTAAGGAGCATGGAGAATCTACTCAACAAGAATCTTCAACTGGCCCTCATACTTCAAGAAGTCAAAATATTGAGCCACCAACAATAGTTGATCAATCAACTCAAGGTGATGAAAATCAATATGTGTTAATGCCTATTAATGAGTTTATTGATGTTATGCCTTTGAAACAAGTGAGAATGATCATGGAGAAGAATATGCACTTCTAGACTTTGACAAAAATTACAAATATCCAAAGATACTTGCTGACAAGATTGTATGTGTCACAAGAAATCCAAAGTCAGAGGTTGGAGAAATAATTTATGATCTGTATAATGGACATTCTATTCATTACTCAAGGTATCACTTGCTGATGAATAATGATTATGAATTAAGGGTGGTGCTCAATATATTGGATAGAAGGAAACCAGGCTACAAAGAGCTTGTGGATGATATTAAAGGTGAATTGCAAAGAAGGAAGAAAACTGGTGATCCTAGTACATACACAACAACAATGTTTAGACATCCTAAAGGGGTGTTGTACATAGATTTGAGAAATGAAATTAGAGAGTTTGCTTTAGACAGAGATATGGACAATGTATCCCCAAACTTGTTAGAGCTAATTATAAGTCAGATCAGGGGCAATTTATTGTGTGAACAAATATTGAAGTATACTCTCAGTCTAGTGAAAGAAGAAAAACTGAGATGATGGTGAATAAAGGAATTGAAAACTTCATGAAATCTCAATAGCCCAAGGATGGATGAACAACTGAAAGCTTTTGTACACTTGTAAGTTTTATTTGTTTTGTACATAAATGTTTGAAGCATTGTATATACTTCATAGTATTTCTATCACTGTAAAGTTATAGTTTTGACATCATCAATTAGGGGGAGATTGTTAGGAATCATACATGTACAATTGATGATGTGTAGAAATACTTAGAAGTTTTTATACTTTGTAAACTACCATCTGATTGTATAGAAACAACTGATGAATACTTGTAAAAATCATATAATAGTTTAAAAGCAATTGTATAATTTAGTATAGTTGAAAACACTTGTAATCTTGGAAAGTCGGTGAAAAGAAGCCAAGGTTCCAGAGTTAGAAGCAAATCAGAGAACTCAAGTTTACCAACTGATTGAAGATCAAGAAATAAAATTACCAGCTATTGGAAATTAGCTGCTGATCAGAAAACATGTCAATTATCTGCTGATTGGACAAAACAACAGGTAATCCATAAATCAACAAGTAATTTTCAGAACAACAATTAATCATGGAAACAACAAGTAATCATAAAATCAACAAATGTTGACCAAGCTAAAGACTGCCAAGTCAACTTAAGGTGATTTTGTGATTTAGAGTTCAATAAAGATTTGGAAGCTGAGTTTATGGATAGTAAACAAGGATTCAGAAATGAGTCTTACAATCTTTTAAAGATAGCAACTGATCTACTTTCCTATGCATAGCTTTACATTTTGAGAGTTTTGAAGTTGAGTATTATTGTATTCAGAAAAACTGTAGTTGGTGTTCACTATCAGAAAAAGTTGTAAGATTCAAATTGATTGTCAATAAAATTGTTTGTTATTGATTGCCATTTACATCTTACAATTTTCTTGGCTGTATTAATTATTTTATCTTATCAGTAAGGTGATATAATTGTTCTTGAGTTTTAGATTGTTCATATTAGTTTAATTCAAGAAAAAGTTAGTAATTATATTCAACCCCCCTTCTACAATTACTCCACGGGACAAACACTATCTTGTATGAAGTCTTTTAGCCTTAATAGGAAAGTAGATCAGCTTCTGTTTTTCAAAATTGTAAACATCCGTTTTTGAATCATCTTCGAACTCTGCATCAAAATCTTCTTCTTTAGTTGCTGCCTTGACAATCTTTAGCTTGGTCAACATCTGTTGATTTTGATATCTACTGTCTTAAACATTATCTGTGTTTTAAGTGTTACCTGCTGATTTGAGCATTACCTGTTGTTTTACAAATCAGCACGTAATTAGCATTCTTCAGATTATCTGTTGTTCTTCCAATCAGCAAATAAGTTTTCTGTTGTTTTCTTGAATCAACAACTGATCTGCAGCTTCATGTGAGTTCCTAGATTTGCTTCTAAATCTTGAATGTTGGCTTCTTTTCACTGTCTTCCTAAGATTATAAGTGCTTTCCAATGTACTAAATTATTACATCAACTACTAATCTACTGTATGAATTTACATGTATCTCTCAATTTTTTCTATATAATCAGCTGGTAGTTTACAAAATATAAAACTTCTAAGTATTTCTACACAGCATCAATTCTATAACTATGATTCCTAACACTGATTTTAACCTGTTTAGCATGCACTTGATTCTTAATAGCTGTATTCTTTTTTTTGTCAGGTGGAACGTTATTAGCATGCATGTTCCTAGAAACATTTTAACACTTGAAAGCAAGATGGGTGGGCTTCCAACACTTCTAGCATTTTGTCATAGGAGCATTAATGTGGCGGCCTTGGAAAATTCCCTGAGCCAGGCCTCGGGCACTGCCAACAATTTGGGTTACAACCACCAAGGTTCCCAGGCTAGAACCCTTGGGCCCCGCCAGGAAACAAAAAATAAAACCACAACACATCTGCGACAGAAACATCATAGCCAAGCATTTACATAAATCGTACAAGAGATACATTCTCAAAAACATCATAATAAATCTTAAGAGTTCACATCCTCTCACAAAACCTCAAAGCTTGGAAATAAACAAGCTGTAGCAGAAACTAACTTTAGATGGCCCATCTGGCCTTACAACCTAAACATTTCTATGATGGCCTTCCGTTTTACTTTCCCTCTAAAGGCCATCCATAGGAGAGAAATCAAGAAGCTCTCACTATGCCATTTTCTCTTTTCCTTTATTAGGTGACTCGGCTTTCTTAACATAACCTGAAAAACATTTCATAGCATTCCACATGAGCGTTTACGCTCAACAAGTATATATTCATAAGCAAGAAGGACAGATAATTCAAAAGCTTAAATATTCATTGGGGTTAGGCGAAGCAATGCCAACACCTCCAGATAATCAATAAACATGATTCGCCCTCTCTTCATCAGATAGTGCATCATCTGACTAGACTGATCACTATCTGACTTCCTTTAACAATCAAATTTCATCCCAGCTGGTCAGTCTGGTCATTTGATTCCATCATTTGACATACGTAGTCACTTGCAGAAAACATTGGTCTGCGAGGGTCTGATTACCGATGCCTCGGTCTTTCATTCCCTATCATCATTGGCCAGTATACAAGGCGAAAGCATTCAACAGCCCCTTAACTTCCCATATGGATATATCTTCTTGTAAACATTTTATTGTTTTAAAAACCTTGGCGTGCTTAACAATTAAAAGCAGCGACTGCCAATAACCTTGGTGTGCTTAACAAATAAAAGCAGCGACTGCCAATAACGTAATTATATATCCATACGGGAACATGCTCGGGTGTGCATACAAGATCACGACGTGCAACACCCTTACATCATCTTTTGGTGTGCTAGCGATTTTAAACAATTAGCAATCACCCAATAACACATAGCTCAATAATCAACATCTTTTCACGTACATCGGATCAATGATCGTACATTACTTAATCATCAAACATATCATCATCTTGTATAGGCATTAACATCATTCATTTACGTAATTCGAAATAGTGATTCTACGTAATCAGTAAGAAAGGAAGTGGAATGAGTATATACTTGCCTTGGTCTTTAGCTAGATTCAATATATTGGTTGCAAAAGAGTTCTGTAAAACATCGTTATTGGTATAACATGAGAAATCCATACTTTGGAAGATGATTATGAAAAATAGACAATGGTCATCAAGGCACAAAGTTGCCCGACTATTTTACCCGTTAGGGGATGCATTACTCATCAGGGGATGCATGCCTATCAGGGGATAATTTATCCATCAGGGGATAATTTACCCGTCAGGGGATAGTCATCAGGGAATGACTCACCTATCAGGGGATAATCTTGTTCATTGCCAAACTCGTCGGGTGACAACTTGTTCAGCGCCGAATTCCCCAAGTCATCGCTGAACTCATCAGTGGATGATTTGTCTAGTGCCAAACTCTCAGTGGATAAATGTTTTGTGCCAAACTTACTTGTTCAGTGCCAAACCTATTGGAGACAAACCATAGATGCTCATCAGAGACTAACAAATATCTCATCAGAGACTGATGACGTTATCTTAACCTACCAGAGACTAAGGCTGACGTCATCAGAGACTAACGTTAACTTATCAGAGACTGATGACGTCATCTTAACCCATCAGAGACTAAGGCTGACGTCATCAGAGACTAACGTTAACTTATCAGAGACTGATGACGTCATCTTAACCCATCAGAGACTAAGGGTGACGTCATCGGAGACTAATGTTATCTCATCAGAGACTGATCATAGAACTTGTCTATGATAAAAGGAAGTCTTCCATGATCAAGAATGATATCTAGCGAAGAACAAACTCAATCTTAAGATACATAATCGTCCCTTTAATAACTCAAAACACCATACTCTTAACAACTTTATTCTTTCCTAAAGACTTAGCAAATACAGTGAATACTTTCGGATGCTACATAAAAAAAAAATGAAAAGAAGAGGAGAACATAAGATTCTTACCTCTTGAATAATTAGTGAATTTGTTAATTCTCTCCTTACCATTCATATTTTTTTTCAGCTTAACCTCTGATGAGCCAGTTATCTTTTGTTTCAGCTTTTTATCTTTTGACTGACTCACTTTCTGTTCTAGCACATTCTTGAAAGCTTTCTTTTTAGTCTTTACCTCAGTAGCTACTTGTTTGACAAATTTTATCTTCTGAAAAGTGTGGAGAGTGGCTACTGGAGTACTTGTACTAGTGCTAGTTTCATCAGTTCCAATGATTGGTAACTCCTCAATCACTGGCTACTTCTCTTGGACCTTGTTATAGCCTAATCCTTTAGTCTGACTAATACCATATTTCTCAATTGCTTCCCTCACAATTTTTGAGGAATTGGTCCACTCTTTTATGAGATCTTGCTCCTTTTTTAGTTTGGCCTTGAGCCATTTTTCAATTTCTAGGGTAGCTGCAAGACTCTCAGTTTTTTCTGCACTCCTCTCTAATCTCTTCTAACTTAATTAGCTCATTCTCCATTAAGGTGTGACGACCCCATAATCCCATACCGGACTAGGGCATCATCATAAGAATGTAAAGATATCCATTCATCCATTCCTAAATAAATACTGAATAAAAACAGCATTTAAGAGTTATTATAACCCAAGAATTAAGTAATTACAGCGGAAGCTATTACATCATTTCCTAATAACAAAATAAATCTCATCAACTCTTCAAACGTCTTCCTTCTTTCCTTCATCAGTTCTATCAAAAGGATAAACACTTAGCAGCTTATCATCTTTGCTTTCCCCTTGTCAGAGGGTTCAGCTTTAGCTTTCTGTCCTGCAAATCATTAACATTCAACATGGGTGAGCGTTGTACGCCCAACAAGTATATACACATTGAGGAAAAAATAGGAATAATTCAATGAATTACATCTGGAATCAAAGGAGAGAAATTCAAATTCTGTTTGTGAGGCTTGGTGAAGCAATACCAAGACCTCGGAAACATTCAAAAATCTTTGAGGATTCACTGATGATATTCAACTTGTGATCCTCCCTTGAAAAAAAGTCAGGTATACACCTGATCATAACTTTCAAATATCCAACGGGGGCTGCACCCGCGGATCTGCTAACCATACAGTACACAGCTGGCCAGGCTGGACCGCATGATCCCTCTAAGTGACTACGTAGTCAAATAGCATTTCCTCTTGGTCAGGTGAAGAACACATCAGCACCTTTCCTTTCCTCTTGCCAACCATGTGGCATAACCCCCATAAGGGGCATCATTCACATTCTCATTGCACAGATATAAGATTGAAAACATAGCTGAAATTTAAAGCTCATTTATATCCATGCATCATCATTCATATCATGCTAGCAGAATCAAAAGCATAGCATGCTCATGCATCAGAACAATTAAAGTATAAATCCAACCTTCTACGCATATCGGAACAAATGATAATGCGTTAAACTGAAATAAGCATGAGATTGTGAATATACTTGCCTTAGTCCTTTGCTTACGACCAAATTTAATTTACTCGTGAGTGGAAAGTTCTGTAAGAATATACATATCACAAGATGAATTTATTATCTGGGTTAAAATATGAGGGAGAAATGCACATGTGATGTCCTTAACTTTTAACGTCTCAATCTGATATAAAAACTATTAAGGTTAAGAAATCAATTCAAACATCTTAAAATAATTTAAGAAAATAGCATTTTATAGTTTTTAAAACAAACTACGCATCATGGAATTACTACGCTTTAATTTCATCGGAGATTAATATCTCATCGGGGATTAATAACCCATCGGGGATTAACTCATCGGGGATTAATAACCCATCGGGGATTAACTCAAACCCGTCAGAGACTAAGTTAAAGTCTGTCTCAGATACAGGGTCGTCTTCCTCACTCCTCCATGTGTGGTGCCCTTAACCATATCCACACTTAGGTCAAAACTCACCATTCTCTCAGTGATACATAACATTTCTTTTGGTCTGCATGCCATCCTAAACACGGTTTAGGGTAAAGAAAATCAGGTTAAAGAATACTCAAGCATGGGGTTGCGACTACTATCAACAGAATGTTTGGTAGTTAAAGGTTTGTCCATCAGGTGGTTGTCAACAACACTACACCCGTCTTAGACAACTTGAAACAAATGATATTTACTCCGATCGTTAGAATATGCATTAAGTCATACTTTTGAAAATAAATGAACATGGTATTAAAGGTGGTAGGTAGAGCAGAGACGCAAGAAATATAGCAAGACTTAAATGAGATGCTCTTACCTCCTTATTGTAGAAAGGAAATAAATGCTTCGGTTTATCCTTCAAGAAGAACTGCTGTCTCAAAAATTATATTTAAGTTTGATGGAAGTTTAGAAAGGTAGAATCAAGATTACAACAGCGTGATGTGTATATATATCACTTGGTTGAACAACAAGAACCGTAGGATCAACTTGATCTCAGCTGTTGGCTATGAAAAGAAAGGAAATGACTGAAGAAGGAGAGAGTGATTGAAATGGCTGCTGTGTCCTTCGGTCATCTTTCATAGCTGACTCTAGGGTAATGATAGGGATGATGAGCATTTAATGCTGCTGTCCCCCCCCCCCCAACAGTGAAGTATTTTAAAAAGAAGATGGGTACTGCAGCTACCCGCGAAACACTCTTTTAAGGGTAGAACAACTCATAACCTCATGAGCTTTACAAAATAAAAAAAATCTTTTGGACATCACATTGCAGATAAATTTTCATAAAAAAAAAATATATATATAATTTCGATATTCACAACTTATAAGAAAATAATTTTCATGAAGAAAATAAGCTAAAATAATTAAATTTCATAACGAAATTTATTTACAAATCCGGGTCTTCACATAAGGCATTCATAGAAACTAACAAATCATTAGCTTTTTGGATTCTTTCATTCTCCCTTATTGAAGAACTTAAGGTAGCATACAAATTGTAAATTTCAGTAGACATTTCTTTTATAGTTTATTTACAATTTGACAAAGAAATTTTAGAGAGATCAGGTTTTAACCGAGTGCCCTGAGGCTGGCTATTGGATCTAGCTACTGTCCCATCAGATGATATTGCCATTAGTGCACGATTAATAAACTCCTCATCATCTGTCTGGTTTGAATCCACCTAGTCATTTACCTCTACAATAAATGCCTTGTTTTTCTTGTTGACGACTTCAAAGTATTTATTCTTGTAATAGTCATCATCCTTTTTCACTTCCTTACTCTGTTTGACAGACTTCTGCTTCTTTAATTCATTAGCAAAGTGTCCAGTTTCTTGACAGTTAAAGCATTTAATTTTTGACCTGTCAATTGTACCATACTGGACCAGCTTCTTTAAAAAATTCTATGTTGTGTAGATTTCTTCATCTTTATCATCTGTACTCTCAGATCCACTAGCCTCAACTTCACTTTCTTCTCTGAGAACTGCCTTCTCATGAAGCTTCTTGCTCTTAACCTCAGCCATAAGTGCCACAGATTTCTCTCTTTGTTACTTGAATTCTCTCTTTGTTGAACCTTTAGTTCATAAGTCCTAAGGTTCCCATAGAACCTCTCCCAAGGACACAGAGTTCATGTCCTTAGCTTCCTTTACGACTGTAGTTTTGGCATCCCAGCTCTTTGACAATGCCTTCATGAACTTCAAATTCACATCCTTGAGGGCATATGTTTTGCCAAAGATCCACAAGTCATTAATCAACATGTTGAATCTATCAAATAGACTTGTTAGTGATTTAATAGGTTTGCTTGTGAACAGATCATACTATTGGATCAACAAGGGTTGCTTGTTCTCCTCAATCCCTTCACATAGCACTTGGAATTGTCTCCCAAATCTCCTTGGCAGACTCATAACTTATGACACAGTTGAACATGTCATTATCCAAACCATTATAGAGAATGGTTGTGATCTTAGCATCTGTCATTGAGTTTTCCTTTTCTTCATCTGTTAGATCACTTGGGAGTTTGGGAATTAGATGCTCAGGGAAAATTGGCCATTTATTTTTGCCACTAGAACAAGCTTCATTGGCTTAGGAGGTCTTTCCAGTATAGTTATGTAAGAGGGATATGTTGATTTCAGATGCATGTACATCCTCCTTTTCCATTGAAAATACTCATCCCTTACCAAGGAGATCTTTACATACCACTTATCTAACTCATTTTTATCGTCTAGTATTTATCTAATCTGGATCTAAGTATATATAAGTCTCAAAAACCTAATTTAATTCAAATCAGTTGTCCCACCTTATCAATCAATAAATAATGTATTTTATTGATATTGGAATTTGAAATTACAATCTGGTTATCAAAATTGATACCAGCTTTTGAAACCTATTCAAATATGAACAACTGTTAGCTAGAAATGAATTTCTAGTTTCTCAAGTTATGAAAAACTTACTTCTCAAATTCTATGAATTTGCCGCGTCAGATTATGGGGAGTGTATGAATTCTCTCTCTCTCTGTTTTTTCCCCTATTTAATATGTGTTTTATATATATTGTGACTAGTATACTTTCCATACACTTTCTTTTATGATCTTTTCTTCTTTTTAACAACTACTCTGATCAATTAAAGAAACTTCTCTTTATCAGCAGTTGTAACAACTCTGTTACCTAACATCTCTGTTAAGTCACATCATTGTTACAAAATATCTTAGCTTTCACAGATCAACTTCCCAACCTTCCAAATCCAAATGTAACTTTGTTATAGATCTTTGGTCGGCTTCTACTTCAATGAAGAACTCTGGTAGAGGTGTGATGTGTCAAGTCATTTATCCTTTAATGTGACGTTTTTTCATCAGTAGATGTGTATCCCCTGATATAATTTTATTCATCAGTGAATATTTATCCCCTGATGACTTTGTTCATAAGTGGATATTTATCGCCTGACGACTTATCCCCTGATGACTTGTTCACTTATAGCTTATACCCTGACCAGCTTCGTTGGTTCAATGCAATAGAGAGAGTCTTTGCCTTAGTCTCTGATAGCTTTAACAATAGTCTAAAAAACAAGACTGTTAAGAATTATAGCATTTGATGATGATGTACAAACTTAGAATTGTTAGATTTATAATTGTACAAGTATCTGTAGTAATGCACTATGAGAAACTACTATCAGAGACGAAAAGTAATGCATTTGGAGAGTTCAACAAAAGTCAAAGTTGGTCAAGAAAAATTAGCCTATCGGAGACTAAGTTTTTGCCTATCAGGGACTAAGATTTAGCCTCTCGGAGACTAAGGAATTAGACTCTCAGAGACTAAGTTTTTGTTCATTAGAGACTAAATTTTTGTTTATTGGAGACAAAGTTTTTGTTCATCAGAGACTAAGTTTTTGTTCATCAAAGACCAAGTGTTTGTTTATTGGAGACTAATGTTGAAGCTACCAGAGAATAAGGCAAAGACATTCCAATGCATTAAAGTAGCCTTGAGATGATTTTACTCAATGCCAAAGTCATTTGCTTATCACCAAAGTCGTCTGACAAATCAACAACATCGCCAAACTCAAAATGACTATCGCCAAAGTCATCAAGAAATTCTCAATCGCTGAAGTCAAGTGAAGCCCAAAAATTACTCATCACCAAAGTCGTTGGGTAAATTACTCTAGCGCCAAAGTGCTCGAGCATCAATGGTTAAATTGTGAAGTGCCAAAGTGCTTGGGTATCCAGGGGATAAGTTTCTCGATGTGATGACCCCAAAATCCCTCACTGGATCAGGGCTTCGTCAAGAGAAGGAAAAGATAACCACACATCCATTCATATAATAATTACTGAAAGAAACAATATTAAAGAGTTATTATAACCTAAATATTACATTTTCAAATGGAAGCTATTCTATCTCTATACTATAATGCAAAATATCTCTTCTCAGGTCATCTTCCTTTCTTCCTTCCTTATCGGCACTACAAAGGGTTAGCCAACCTCAGTAACCGATCATTTTTTGCCTTCCCCTTGTCCGAGGGCTCAGCCTTTATATTCTGCCCTGCAAGACATTAAAATTCAACAAGAATGAGCGATTTATGCCCAGCAAGTATATAAACAATTTGAGAAATGAATCTGGATTGTTTCAAAGAATTCAATTCTGTTTAGAGGCTTGGTGAATCAATACTAATGCCTCAGAGATCTTTAAGAATCTTTAGGATTACCGATGATAAACAATTGTGTAATCCTTCTTGAAGTAACTTCCTTGAAGTGAAAATATCCGTCGGGGGCTAAACCCGTTGGATCTACTAACCATACGGTATACAACTGGCCTAACTGTGCCCGCATGATCCCTCCTTGTGTGAACGTACGTAGTCACATAATATTCCTCTAGGTCAGGTGAAGAACAAATCAGCACCTTTCCTTTCCTCTAACCATCCATGTGGCATAACCCATTTAAGGGACATATCATTCTCATTTATTTGAATAGATATAAGATTTAGAATTAGTTGAAAATCAAAGCTTAGTTATATCCATGCATTATCATTCATATCATCATGCTAGCGGAATTTAAAGCATAGCATGCTCATTCTTAAAACAATTAAACATATAATCAAGTCCTGCAAGCATATCGAATCAAATGATACTGCGTTAAATTGAAATAAGCATTAGATTGAATGTATATACTTGCCTCGGTCCTTAGCCACAAAGATTCAAATTCAATCTTACTGGTGAGTGAAAGATTCTGTGTCACATCCGTGTCCCAAATCGCATATTCGTGAACATGCATTCCACTTGATATTTGACATTTGCATTGTTTTATATTGCATAAATAATGATATATCAGTCCATATAGATTAAGAATACATCATTTAGAAAGCAAGCTTAATTAGAACGCTTTTAAAAGGAGAGTTAGGATATCAAAAATGCAGATTTCGTTTAAGGGGGTAATTAGCGGGTATTATGAAGCTTTTGTGCCATTTTGCAATTTCATATTAGTTGAGACCCTTAGTAGAAAAGTAGAAATCTGCACTACTTTTTGGCTGTATTAGGCTGGAATTCTGCACTATTTTTGGGCTGTAGTAGGCTTTGTCTTCAAGTGAAAAAGGCTGGACAATTCTTATTGGACCAAATTAAGCACCTTGCCACCTCATGCTTAATTTGGACTAAACAAGAAGCCACTAGAACAAGGGGAGCAGTCCCATTTTCGGCTGGAGAACACTTAAGAAGGCTGAAAACCATAAGAGAACAGGGGAGAGCAGATTTCTAGCATAGCAGATTTCAGCATAGCAGATTTATTAATTGTGTAGTTCTTACATCTGATCAAAGTGAGTTCTTCCCTTCCATTCTTTTGTGTTTAATAACCTGCACTTTAGTAGCATATTGGAGTTATTAGATGTTAAGGTAATAGAGTTTTCAAATTATTTCAGTTGGGCTAGAAAAACAGTTGCTGCTGCACTTAGTTGTTGCTGCACTTAGTTTCTGCACTTAATTTTCTGCAGCACTTAGTTTCATCATGCATCATAGCCATGTTTCATGCATATAGATTGGTACTTATGCATGGTGAATGAGTTTTAAACATGTCAATATGTGCTATAGGAGAAGAGAACTTCGGGGGCAGCGAGAGGGGAGGTCAACAGTGTTAGTTTCGCTGAATTTGTGAGTAAACCCATGGTATACTTATGTGTTATATTTGTGTATCTTGGATGATATATGATTGTTTGCTTATTGTATCATGTCTATATGGGATTACTTGCTGTGTTTGATGAATTAAATGTGTAATTGACAGTTTGGTGTACAAGCTGAAAATATGTGCTATTGGTAATTGTAATGATCCGAACTATATTTGGAATATTATCGATATGAGGAATTATGTATATGAGCTATTGGTACTAAATTGAAATGAGAACTATATGTGTATATTGTGCATTTGAATTCATATGACTTAAAGGAAATGGTATGGCTGATATGTTCAGGTATTTGCAAATATATTGGTTATATTGGTTACATGAAAAATAGGTGGACTAAGTGCTGTACGAGGTGAAAACCCGTATGAGCCACCTCTGGGATCCATTCTATCATACTGGCTGGTCAGCAATTTATTTGATTAAACCTACGGGTTCATACTGCTGGTTATTGGAAAGATCTTTGTGATCTGTATACAGGAATTCCCGGGGCAATACTCTGACATATCGAGCCATTACCGGAAAAAGAAAAGAATATAGCATTGCATATTTGATATATCTGGACTGATTTGAGTTATATGAATTATATATGTAAATTGTATGATATGGTTGGGGTTTACTCATTGAGTTGCGACTCATATAAAGCGCTAAATGTTTCAGGTTGTGCAGTATAACTTTTGAGCTGTTTTGCAGCTTTGTGCATACTTCAACGCGACAGAGGTCGGGAAACCGTGATCACACTCTCTCTCTCCAGTCCATTTGTGCATATAGTTTTTCTTAGAATGTATTTTTCGGGGCTGATTAGGATTTTGGCTTGTATTGTATAAAGATATGTTTTGTATAATAGGTTGTGTTTATGTTGTTTAGAAGAGTCTAATATTTCAGATTGTTTGATGTTGAATTTAATGACTTGTTAAGTATGGCATTTGAGTTGTAATTGCTGTTATTTGTTATTCGAGTTGAGTTCCTACATTCTGTACATTATGCAAGTAATATTTTAATACCTCCATAAGAATTTATGAAAGAAAATATGTATGTGATGTCCTTAGAATGTCCTAAATCTGACATAATAACATCATGAAATTATTTTAAGAAAGTCATGTTTTATAGTCTTGATAACAGACTGAACATCGAGGAAAAATCTTCTTATTATCAAACTCGTCAGGGACTGATATACTTAACCATCAGAGACTAAGAATTTCCTCTATCGGAGACTAAGAAATCTCCTTCATCAGAGACTACGGAATTTCCTTCATCAGAGACTATGGATGACGTCATCAAGGACTGAACTTAGCCTATCGGAGACTAAGGAATGACGTCACCAGAGACTAACAACTCATCAGGGACTGATGACGTCATCTTAACCCTATCGGAAACTAAGGGTGATGTCATCGGAGACTAAACTACTCATCAGAGACTGATGACGTCATCAGGGACTAAACTTTAGCTTGTCGGAGACTAAAGCTGACGTCATCCGAGAGTAAATAACCAGTCGGAGACTAATGACGTCATCGGGGACTAAACTTTAGCCTGTCGGAGACTAAAGCTGACGTCATCATCAGAGATTAACAGAATATCTCATCGGAGACTAAGAATATCTCGTCAGAGACTAACAATATCTCATCAGAGATTAACAATATCTCATCAGAGACTCACATTAGAGCTTGTCTTTGCTACCACAGAAGGCTTATCATGAGCAAACTTAGCCTAGGATGACTCATGGAGATGCAAAAGAGTATGAACTTAGCATGAATCTTTGATGTTATGCACGAAAGAAACTAAGTAGTGTACTAGGTTCTTACCTCTTCATTCTAAACGAAACTCTTAAAAGAGAAATTTTGGTAGAGGAATTAAAATTTCATCTCAAATGAGGTATTTATAGAGTTCAAGAGCAGTAAGCTAAGGTTAAGCTTTAGGATAAAATGATTGGTTAATTTGGACGGTAAAACGGCTGTTCATCATGACTTTTTGACAGCATACAGCTGCTGTCCTACATGCATGAAGATTTAGCCACCTGAACAGTTCCTAATTAAACACGTAATTACCAATCGTACTTAACCCTCTCATCTTCCTCCATGTTGTTTAATATAATCTTATATGGAATTTGCTAATCCCCTTTTTAATACCTTTTTAAGGAACTTACCCTCATAATCATGGGTATCACATCATCATAAAAAATTTCATTGTAGGTATGAATTTATCATTCATATTTAAAAAGGCAATCTTCCATGCAAAAATATAATAACACAAAATAAAATTATTTCTTATCATAAAATACATTTTAAATTTTCGGGTTCTCACACTCGGCGTTAGGGGATAGGTTTTTCGTCATTAGGGGATGGATTTCGCGACACCAGAGACTGTCCACCAGGGGATAAAATGATCAGAGACTAAAGATGACATGGGATGACACATGATTGAGTTCACAAATCCATTAACTCCAGTTTAAAGGCAATAAAATTAAAATAAAGATGGTGGTCCAATAAAGAGAGATTGACTACCAAAGAAGCTTCAAGGAGATAAAATACACTGCATGTGTGAACACTAATAAAGTAAAATATGGAGATAAGTCATACTTATACACTAGCATGCGTACATAGCTGCTGATGTGAAAACTGCAGAGATAACTTATAGAAACTTGAAGGAGGAAAATTTGGAAGCTGGTCCAATCAAAAACCAAGAAGCTCATAGAGATAAGTTATTCACTGTAGAGATAACTTATCATGGGAACTCTAAGAGGAAAATAAGGGAGCTAGTGTGCTGATACACCAGAGATGTTACATAACAGGTTTGTGTGCAAGGAAGTTTATGCAAAAAAAAGTTATGTGACAGAGCTGCAATTACCAAAGAATATCAGAGATATTTTTAGAGTCAACTCATTGAAGAAGCTTAGAGAACAAGGGAGCTATGTCTATAAATAGAGACATGACGTAGCTGAGAAAATATAACACAAATACAACAAGATATCATTGAGATACAAAAAACCTCTAGTATACATATTATCTCAAATCATATCGCAACTGTAATAAACTTAGAGAGAGAGAGAGAGAGAGAGAGAGAAGCAAGTTTTCATAACTTGAGAGAAGCTAGAAATCATATTCTAGAGTCCAGTTGTTATTTTCAAAGAGTTGTAAGAAGCTAGTCATTCACACTAGTAAGCTTTTATAATATTTTATTGCTATATAAAAGTTCAGAAACATTTCTAATATATTGTATTCTTTCAATTATGCAACTTTTAATAGAATATATTACTAAACTCACAAAGTTCAAAAAAAAATTTTGGTTTGTATTCAACCCTCCCTTCTACAAACCATCTTGTGGGACAAAAAATTGGTATCAGAGCCGATTGATTAAAACACCAATAAATAGATCAAAAAGATGGGATAGAAGGATGACAATGTCAAAATTCCAATGCTCAAGAGGGAAGAGTACTTCTTATGGAAGAGAAGAATGTTCTTGCATTTGAAATCAACTGATTTCTAATATGCTGACATCCTCAAAGAAGGACCTGCCATTCCCATAAAAGTTATGCGATAAGGTATTGTTGATGTCATTCCAACCCAAGAGACATTTGTACCTAAAAAGCCAAATGAGCTCTCCAAGGAAGAAAAAGAGGAAATCCTAAAAGACAGAAAAATTATGAACATCCTCTACAATGGGTTGGACAATGATATGTTCAACAGTCATTAACTACCAAAGTTTATGGGAAACTATTACAGTACTATGTGAAGGAACTGAAGAAGTTAAGGCTAACAAAAGATCATTACTCATTCAACAATATGAGTATTTCACTGCCAAATCTGGAGAATCTAGTACTTAACTGTATGATAGATTCAACAGACTCATCAATGATCTTAGATTACATGGAAAAGTCTATGAGAATATAGACACAAATATTAAATTCTAAGGTCACTTCCACAATCTTGGGATGCCAAGACAACTGCTGTAAGGGAAGCTAAGGACATGAATACTATAACGACCCGGAAAATTTGTTTATCTATAAATAATTTATTTATTCATATTATTTTTCTTTATATATATTAACGTGTATAGTTAATATATGATGTTTTTGGATGTCTAATTATTTTTGGATCCATTAAAGGATTATGTTTGTTGGATATTGGATTATAAGATCAAGCAATTTATGTTGATATTGCTTGAAGGAGCTCACTTTTCTAGTTTAGTAAGTTCCCTGAGGGATGTAATAATTTACGTAAGGGAATGACATCATGAGTACGTATGTAAATTTGATTAGTAAGCTGCTTTAGTAGCTGGCTTATTTGCATGGAGGACAACATGCTTATTACGTTGCTTAGCTACTAAGAATCATGATGAGCAACCGTTTTACCGTCTAGATTAACCAATCATTTTATTTCAAGGCTTAATCTCAGCCTACTATAAATACCTCATTCGGAGGAACATTTTAGTCTCTTTTCTAAAGATTTCCTTTTCCAAGTTCTTCTTTAAACCTACCATCTCCGTTTTATTTCAAGTTCTTTCTTTTGGACTATCACTTTCAAACAGGCTTTGATCTCTTCGTCAACCCAGGAGGTAAGAATCTCAAGTTCTCCTCTGTTTGTTCCTTTTTGTATGTCGTCCGAGTGTATTAACCGTGCATACTAGGTTTTCAAGGAGGAATAAAGCTTTGAAAGAAAGGCTGTGTTCTCCTGCATATTCATGTTCATGAGGTATCCTAGGTTGAGTTTGTTATTGTAAGGTCTTCCATGGAAACAGAGACAAGCTTTAATGTTAGTCTCTGATAAGATGCTGTTAGTCTCTGATGAGATGCTGTTAGTCTCTGATGACGTCATCCTTAGTCTCGGACAGGCTAAGTTTAGTCCTTGATGACGTCATCCGTAGTCTATGATGAAGGAATTACTAGTCTCCGATGGGGTTAAGATGACGTCATCAGTCCCTGATGAGATAATTAGTCCCTGATGATGTCATCCTTAGTCTCCGACAGGCTAAGTTTAGTCCCTGATGACGTCATCCATAGTCTCTGATGAGATATATGTTAGTCTCTGATGATGACGTCAGCCTTAGTCTCCGATGAGTTAAGATGACGTCATCAATCTCTTACGAGTTAATTAGTCTCTGATGATGACGTACACCTTTGTCTCCGATGAGTAAAGATGACGTCAACAGTCTTTAATGAGTTAAATAGTCTCTGACGAGTGAAATTTTCCCCGACGGGCAACCTCATTCCCTGATAACCATTTTCTAATATGAATAGCCATCTTTTAAGTATGGATTTCTCATGTTGTACCAACAATGATGTTTTACAGAAACCTTTTTCAACCAGTATAGTGAATCTAGCTAAGGACTAAGGCAAGTATATACTCATTCCACTCTCTTTTCTACTGATTACGTAGAATCACTATTTCGATTTACGTAAATGAAGAATGTTAAAGCTTACACATGATGATGATTTTATACATGATTAAGTAACGTACGATCATTAATCCGATGTACGTGAAAAGATGTTATTGATTGAGTTTTATGTTATTGGGTGATTGCTAGCTGTTTAAATTTCCTAGCACACCAAATGATGATGTTTGGGTGTTGCAAGTCATGAACTTGTATGCACACCCAAGTAACTTCTGTATGGATATATAGTTCCGCTTTTGATGATCACTGTCTTTTAATAGTTGAGCACGCCAATATGTGTTGTTGGCAGTCGCTGCTTTTAATTGTTCAGCACGTCAGGGCTATTTGAAAATGAGAAAAATGTTTACAAGAAGATATATGCATATGGAAAGTTAAGGGGCTGTTGAATGCTTTCGCCTAGTATTCTAGCCAATGATGATAAAGAATGATAGACCGAGGCAAGGCTTTGGTAATGAGACTTTTCGCAGACCATATGCTTTGTGCAAGTGACTACGTATGTCAAATGATGAATCAAACGACCAGGCTGACCAGCTGGGATGAAATTTGATTATGTAAGGTAGTCAAATAATGATCAGTCTGGTCAGGTGATGCATTATCTGATGAGTAAAGGGCGAATCATGATTTATTGAAAGAGGGTTAACCATTGATATCACTCGGGCACCCTAGATGATGTATGTTTAGTGGTTATCATGAGGTGTTGGCATTGCTTCGCCCAACCTCGAAGAATATTAAAGCTTTTGAATTATCTGTTCTTCTTGCTTATGATTATATACTTGCTGAGCATAAATGCTCATGTAGAATGCTATGAATGTTTTTCAGGTTATGTTGTGAAGGTCGAGTCGCCTAAGAGAGGAAATGAGAGAATGACATAAGAATGTTTAAGTTGTAAGGCCTTATGAGCCATCTAAAGTTTTGTTTCCGCTGCAGCTTGTTTATTTTTAAGCTTTGAGGTTTTGTAAGATGATGTGGACCTTAAGATTTTGTAATGAAGTTTTGAGAATGTGTTTCTCACAGGAATGTTGTTAATGCTTGGCTGTGTTGTTGTTGTGATGTTGTGTGGTAGTTTTCTGGTGCAGCCTGGGGTTCCAGCCTGGGGATCTCGGGGACTGTCACCCAAATCGCTGACAGTGTCCGGGGCCCGGCTCGGGGGATTTTCGGGGGCGCCACAGTTGGTATCAGAGCACAGCAGCCAAGCACCAGCTATGAGACCTGTTCTCTGCTGGAAAACAGAATTTGGGAATTAGTAAAGTAAGGAAATGATTGAAAGGATAAGGAGAATTGAATGGGAGATAGATGTCTAAGTTGAGTCTCTGTTGTTCATGGGTTTTTAGATAAGATATAAGGTTATAAGATAGAACAATTCATGTAGAATTTAATGTATACTTTGTTACAGTATTGGTATATATGTTAAATCTTTATTATAAATGTTAAGTTGATATTGTTTTAAGCTATGTTTCCTTTATAGATGAATCCACCTACTCCCGGACATGTAGATAAGGGCAAGGCACCTATGGATAAAAGTTTAGAGAAGAAGCATACCCCTAGTAACAATGCTGCTCGACCTTGCAAGACTGGTAGACACCATCTATTAGATAACAATCGTGGGAGGACAGGTGCATGTTGGCGAGTGACTCCTCGCAAAAGAGTGAATAAACCAACTCAGGTTTTTCAATTTAAAATACCTAGAGGTTCTGATAAACATGTTAAGGGGTCTGTAGAACCTGAGGGAACTAAGCAAAACCCAACCAATCCATTTGAGGGGTCAAGTTTTTCAGTTCATATGAAGAGTCCTTCCTCACCCCATGATCAAACAGATTCTCCAACCTTGGATCCTTCCCAAATAAGAGGTTCTCCTACAGATAGGCATACACAACCTACGGTGTCAGCCACTCCACATGCTGTTTCTACACCAATTACCTTATCAAATGTTGCACCTGTAGTACCACCACTAGAAAATCCAGTACCCTTGCCTTTTCCAAATGGATTCTGTTATTATCTTCAACGCAGAATCCGTATGACACAATCAGAGTTGGCAACACGTAATACCACCATGATGTGTTAGTCAATGGCTCATCAAAAAACAAGCAGACTGTTGGACCTTTAAAGGGTATCATTTCAGGATGTGTCCTTAGTTCTCAATGAGACTCTGACAGAAGTTGTGATCTCGGTTAGTCATTATCTTAGGCTGCGCCAACCCACTATAGCAGATCGAGACCAGTTGATGTATAATCTTATAGAGAAGGTGGAGGGAGCTTGTCGTTTTGCACGTAGAACAATGAGTGAACTTGATTCCCAACTCCTGTATTAGGCTCTGGTAGTAGTAGCCAATATTGTTATGTTTTTGTTTAATGTTGTAGCAAGGAAGCTTTGTTGTACAAATTTGACTTTTGTTACTTAATATATATATATTTTTATGGTTTAATTTGAAGTTCTTTCTTTCCTTTATGTATATATGTTATTCTTTAAAAGAGAAAAGGAACTTTTGATGGTCAGTTTATATTTTCCTTAATTTATAGGAAAATGGCCCCAAGAGGAAGACCTCGAACTCGTCAAGCTACCAACCAAGCTGACCAAGAGAACCCCAACCTAAACAACAATCCAGAAAATAATGATCAGGAGAATCCTATTGCCTTATTGGTAAACATGATTAAGGAAGCCTCCCAAAATAACAATAACCAAGTACTTTCACCCCAACCTAGAAGGGTGACATTTAAGGATTTTACCAATAGTTGTCCACCTACTTTTAATGGTGATGGAGGTCCCATTACCGCTCATATTTGGATTAAGGAGATAGAAAAAGATTTTCGTATTGCCGAAGTAACTGATGATTCTAAGACGGAATATGCTACGTATTTATTGAAAGAGGAAGCTAGTTATTGGTGGGAAAATACTGAACGCTTAGAAATGACTAGGAGATTGGCAAGTAGGAATGAACAAATAGCCCTTGAAGTTGACTTAATTATCACCTGGTCCCAGTTTAAAGAATTTTTCTATAACCAGTATTTTCCAACCAGTGCTGCAGATGAGCTAGAAAAACAATTCTTAGAATTGAGACAAGGAAGTATGACTGTGGAAGAGTACGAGAAGAAGTTTAATGAATTACAAATATTTGCCCCACACTTGGTAGATACTGAGAGAAGAAAGATGAGAAGGTTTGAGCATGGTTTGAATCCATGGTTGCAGGATAAGATTGCTATTTTGTGTCTGAACAACTATGCTGAAGTGGTTCAAAGGTCAAAAGTAGCAGAGAAAAGTGGCAAGCTACTCCAGGAATTTAATTGGGAGAAACGCAAAGAAGGACAAAGGAAAGGAAGTTATTTTAATAACAATCTTAATCAAAGAATGGGAGGACAAGGAAAACCACAAACTAGTTCGTTCGTGATGAAACAAGGGGAAGGAAGTAGGTATAATGATAATAATAGGAAAAGAAATTTCAATGCGGATTTTAAGTGAGAATAAAAGGAGGATTGTTATTTGTGGCAAATGTGGAAGGAACCATGAAACTTCCCAGTGTTTAATAGGAACCGATTTGTGTTTCAAATGCCATCGATCTGGGCATACTGTCAGTAATTGCCCAAACCAAGCACCGATTGCTTCCCAACCGAGATTTCCTCCACAGCAATATCAACCACAAAATGCTAGTCGTATAGTTGGAACTACAAGGAGATGTTTTAGTTGTGGTCAGGAAGGCCATATCTCCACTTCTTGTCCTCAGAAAAAGAGTCAGGGTAAACCCCCATTAGTAGGACCCAGCATGGCAGTCAATCGACCTCAAGCTAGGACCTACAATATGACTGCTCAGGACGCCATAATGTCTGACAACGTGGTTTCAGGTACGATATTGGTTAATTCAATTGAAGTATATGCTTTATTTGATTCTGGCGCGACTAGATCCTTCATATCTGAATGTTTTCTTAAGAATAGAAATTTTACTCCTGAATGTTTAAAAACACCTCTAGAAGTCATAATAGCTAATCAAGAGGTGTACATTGCCAAGAGTATACTACCTGATTGTAGTAATAATAGGAAAGCATGACTTCCCTGCAAATCTAATACCTTTTCCATTGGGAGAGTTTGATCTAATACTAGGCATGGATTGGCTACATAAATACCAAGCTAGTATAGATTGTAGGAAAAAGAAGGTTTCTTTAAGAACAACCTCAAATAACAAGGTGTTATTCCATTGATGTAAGTCTACTGAACCCTCTCATCTTTTTACAGTATTACAAGCTAATAAAATGTTACGCAAGGGATAAAAAGCATTTTTAGCTCATTTTTATGACAAGAGGATAGAAGGATTAAAGATTCCAGATATCTCTGTAGTAAAGGAATTTGGAGATGTATTTCCTGAGGAATTACCAGGTATACCCCCAGATAGACAAGTTGAATTTGGAATTGAGTTAGTACCAGGAACTGCTCCAATTTCCAAAGCTCCTTATAGGATGGCCCCTTCAGAATTAAAAGAGCTTATGACACAGCTACAAGAGTTGCTAGACCAAGGATTTATTAAACCAAGTGTTTCACCTTGGGGATCACCTGTTTTATTTGTAAAGTAGAAAGATGGATCGTTGAGGTTATGTATTGATTACCGAGAATTGAACAAGGTGACGGTGAAGAACTAGTATCCTTTACCTAGGATTGATGACTTGTTCGATCAACTCAAGGGAGCGAAGTACTTCTCGAAAATTGACTTGAGATCAAGATATCATCAATTAAAGATTAAGACTAAAGATGTCCTTAAGTCAGCTTTTAGAACTCGTTATGGTCATTATGAATTTGTGCTAATGCCTTTTTGACTCACCAATGCCCCAGCTGTTTTCATGGATTTGATGAACCGAGTTTTCAAACCATATTTGGATAAGTTCATTATTGTGTTCATAGATGACATTCTCATCTATTCTAAGACGAGAAAAGAACATGATGAACATTTAAGAATAACACTGGAGACATTGAGACGAGAGAAACTTTATGCCAAATTTTCAAAGTGTGAATTTTGGTTAAGAGAGGTGAAATTTTTAGGACATGTGATCAATGAATCTGGAATTTTGGCTGATCCCATCAAAGTTGAAGCCATCATAAATTGGCCACAACCAAAGACACCTACTGAAGTGCGAAGTTTTCTATGATTAGCGGGATATTATCGTCGATTCGTTCAAGATTTTTCTAAGATAGCAGTTCCATTAACGAATCTGACAAGGAAGACAGAGAAGTATGTTTGGACCCCAACTTGTGAGAAGAGTTTTCAAGAATTAAAGAAAAGGTTAACCACCGCCCCTGTACTAAGTTTACCTGATAACAAAGGAGATCTTGTGATCTATAGTGATGCCTCGATGAATGGATTAGGAGTTGTGCTAATGCAGCATGGAAAAGTTATTGCCTATGCATCTCGGCAACTTAAGGATTGCGAAAAACGATACCCAACACATGACTTAGAATTGGCCGCGATCATTTTCGCATTGAAGATTTGGAGGCATTATTTGTATGGAGAGAAGTGTGAGATTTACACCGACCATAAGAGCTTAAAGTACATATTCACGCAAAAGGAATTGAACATGAGGTAAAGACAGTGGTTGGAGCTAATTAAAGACTATGATTGTTCGATCAACTATCATCCTGGCAAAGCAAATGTTGTGGTTGATGCTTTAAGTAGATGTGAAAGGTTAAATGTGATAACAATTCAAGAAGAGGTAAGGATGGATTTTGAAAAGTTACAATTAAATGTTATCACAACTCAACAACAGAAAGAGTTAGAGCAAGAGGTTGGTGTAAAACCAAACTTACTGACTATTATCAAGGAAACTCAAGAAGAGTATGTGGAAGATAGGGAAAAGTTGTTAAGGAGAGAAAATGGAAAATGTCGGATCCACGATGATGGATTGATGAGATTTGAGAATAAAATCTGGATTCCGACAAAATTGGAATTAAAAAGAAATCTACTACAGGAAGCCCATAACTCTAAGTTTTCAATACATCTAGGTAGAACCAAGATGTATCAGGATTTGAAACAAAATTTTTGGTGGCCTAACATGAAGAAGGAAATAGCTGAATGGGTAAATACATGTCTTACCTGTCAACAAGTTAAAGCAGAAAACCAAAGGCCTAGTGGTTTGTTGCAATCTTTAGATATCCCAGAATGGAAGTGGGAATGTATCACAATGGATTTTGTGGTTGGATTGCCAGTAACTCAAAAAGGGTTAAACACAATTTGGGTAGTAGTGGATAGATTGACTAAATCTACGCATTTCCTACCTATTAAGGATACCTATAAGATGGACCAATTGGTCAGATTGTATGTGAAGGAAATCCTTAGCTGTCATGGAGTGCCAATTTCAATTGTATCTGATCGTGATCCTCGTTTCACGTCTAGGTTCTGGCAAAGTTTTCAAGAATATTTAGGAACAAGATTAGACATGAGTACTGCATTCCACCCGCAAACTGACGGGCAATCTGAAAGAACAATCCAAACCTTAGAAGATATGCTGAGAGCATGTTATTTGGATTTTGGAGGACGATGGGTTGAACATCTACCACTCGTTGAGTTTGCTTATAATAATAGTTATCAGGCCAGCATAGGAATGGCTCCATTTGAAGCTTTGTATGGAAGAAAGTGCAGAACACCATTATATTGGAATGAAGTTGGAGAAAGGAAGTTGGAAGGACCTGAAATAGTTCAACAAACTGAGAATAAAATTTGGACAATCCGAGCTAAAATAAGAGCAGCTCAAGATCGACAAAAGCAATAAGCAAACCAACACCGAAAAGATCAAGCACTAGAAGTAGGAGGTTATGCGTTACTTAAGATCTCACCTTGGAAAGGCATATTGCGCTTCAGACGAAAAGGGAAATTAAGTCCTCGGTTTATTGGACCTTTTGAGGTACTTCATCGTATTGGTGAAGTGGCTTATCAACTAGCACTACCTCCAGCTCTAGGTCATGTTCATGATGTTTTCCATGTCTCGATGTTACGACCTTATAGAGGAAATCATTCTGGCATTATTTACTGCCAACCCGTTGAGTTACAATCAAATTTGCATTATGAAGAAATACCAATACAAATTGTGGATCGTCAAGTAAAGGTTTTGAGAAATAAAGAAATTGCATCTGTAAAAGTTTTATGGCGAAATCACAATGTTGAAGAAGCAATATGGGAACTAGAAGAAATGATGATGCAAAAGTACCCTCAACTATTTCACCAGTAAAGTTTCAAGGACGAAACTTATTGTAAGGGGGGGAGAATGTAACGACCCGAAAAATTTGTTTATCTATAAATAATTTATTCATTCATATTATTTTTCTTTATATATATTAACGTGTATAGTTAATATATGATGTTTTTGAATGTCTAATTATTTTTGGATCCATTAAAGGATTATGTTTGTTGGATATTGGATTATAAGATCAAGCAATTTATGTTGATATTGCTTGAAGGAGCTCACTTTTCTGGTTTAGTAAGTTCCCTGAGGGATGTAATAATTTACGTAAGGGAATGACATCATGAGTACGTATGTAAATTTGATTAGTAAGCTGCTTTAGTAGCTGGCTTATTTGCATGAAGGACAGTAGGCTTATTACGTTGCTTAGCTGCTAAGAATCATGATGAGCAGCCGTTTTACCGTCCAGATTAACCAACCATTTTATTTCAAGGCGTAATTTTAGCCTACTATAAATACCTCATTCGGAGGAACATTTCAGTCTCTTTTCTAAAGATTTCCTTTTCCAAAGTTCTTCTTTAAACCTACCATTTCCGTTTTATTTCAAGTTCTTTCTTTTGGACTATCACTTTCAAACAGGCTTTGATCTCTTCGTCAACCCAGGAGGTAAGAATCTCAAGTTCTCCTCTGTTTGTTCCTTTTTGTATGTCGTCCGAGTGTATTAGCCGTCCATACTAGGTTTTCAAGGAGGAATAAAGCTTTGAAAGAAAAGTTGCGTTCTCCTGCATATTCATGTTCATGAGGTATCCTAGGTTGAGTTTGTTATTGTAAGGTCTTCCATGGAAATGAAGACAAGCTCTAATGTTAGTCTCTGATAAGATGCTGTTAGTCTCTGATGAGATGCTGCTAGTGTGAAGACCCGGATTTGTAAATAAATTCCGTTATGAAATTTAATTATTTTAGCTTATTCTTCTTCATGAAAATTATTTTCTTATAAGTTGCGAATATTGAAATTATATTTTCTTATGAAAAATTTATCTGCAATGTGATATCCAAAAGATTTTTAAAATGATTTTGTAAAGCTCATGAGGTTATGAGTTGTTCTACCCTTAAAGGAGTGTTTCGCGGGAATGTCTCGGGTAGCTATAGTACCCGTCCTCTTTTTAAATACTCCATTGCTGGGGGGGAACAGCAGCATTAAATGCTCATCATCCCTATCATTACCCTAGAGTTAGCTATGAAAGATGACCGATGGACACAGCAGTCGTTTCAACCACTCTTTCCTTCTTCAGTCATTTCCTTTCTTTTCATAGCCAAAGGCTGAGATCAAGTTGATCCGACGGTCCTTGTTGTTCAATCAAGTGATATATATACACATCACGCTGTTGTAACCCTGATTCTACTTTTCTAAACTTCCATCAAACTTAAATTTAATTTTCGAGATAGCAGTTCTTGTTGAAGGATAAACCGGAGCATTTATTTCCTTCCTACAGTAAGGATGTAAGAGCATCTCATTTAAGTCTTGCTATATTTCTTGCATCTCTGCTCTACCTACCACATTTAATACCATGTCCATTTATTTTCAAAAGTATGACTTAATGCATATTCTAACGATCGGAGTTAATGTCATTTATTTCAAGTTGTCTAGGATGGGTGTAGTGTTGTTGACAACCACCTGGTGGACAAACCTTTAACTACCAAACATTCTTTTGTCAGTAGTTGCAACCCCATGCTTGAGTATTTTTTAACCTGATTTTTAACCCTAAATCGTGTTTAGGATGGCATGCAGACCATAGGAAATGTTACGTATCACTGAGAGAATGATGAGTTTTGACCTAAGTGTGGTTATGGTTGAGGGCACCACACATGCAGGAGTGAGGAAGACGACCCTGTATCTGAGACAGACCTTAACCTAGTCTCTGACGGGTTTGAATTAGTCTCTAATATTGTAAAATAATCCCCGATGGGTTATTAATCCCCGATGGGTTGATAATCCCCGATGAGTTATTAATCCCCGATGGGTTGATAATCCCCGATGGGTTATTAATCCCCGATGGGTTGATAATCCACGATGGGTTATTAATCCCCGATGGGTTGATAATCCCCGATGAGTTATTAATCCCCGATGAGTTATTAATCCCCGATGGGTTATTAGTCTTCGATGAATTAAAGCGTAGTAATTCCCTGATGCGCAGTTTGTTTTAAAACTATAAAATGATATTTTCTTAAATTATTTTAAGATGTTTAAATTGATTTCTTAACCTCAATAGTTTTTATATCAGATTGAGACGTTAAAAGTTAAGGACATCACATGTGCATTTTCCCTCATATTTTAACCCAGATATTAAATTCATCTTGTGATATGTATATTCTTACAGAATTTTCCACTCAGGAGTAAATTAAATTTTGGTCGTGAGCAAAGGACTGAGGCAAGTATATTCACAATCTCATGCTTATTTCAGTTTAACGCATTATCATTTGTTCCGATATGCGTAGAAGATTGGATTTATACTTTAATTGTTCTGATGAATGAGCATGCTATGCTTTGATTCTGCTAGCATGATATGAATGATGATGCATGGATATAAATG
>CM025780.1:17164574-17185036 GCA_014636745.2 Centella asiatica | reverse complement strand
TAGTCACTCAGAGGGATCATGCGGTCCAGCCTGGCCAGCTGTGTACTATATGGTTAGCAGATCCACGGGTGTAGCCCCCGTTGGATATATGAGAAAGTTATGATCAGGTGTATACCTGACTTTCTTCAAGGGAGGATCACAAGTTGTATATCATCAGTGAATCCTCAAGGATATTTGAAAGTTTCCGAGGACTTGGCTTGCTTCACCAAGCCTCACAAACAGAATTTGAATTTCTCTCCTTTGATTCCAAATGAAATTCGTTGAATTATTCATATTTTCCTCAATGTGTATATACTTGCTGGGCGTAAAACGCTCACCCGTGTTGAATGTTAATGTCTTGCAGGACAGAAAGCTAAAGCTGAACCCTCTGATAAGGGGAAAGCAAAGATGATAAGCTACTAAGTGTTTATCCTTTTGATAGAACTGATGAAGGAAAGAAAGGAATGAAGGAAGGAAAGAAGGAAGACGTTTGAAGAGTTAATGAGATTTATTTTGTTATTAAGAAATGATGTAATAGCTTCCGCTGTAATTACTTAATTCTTGGGTTGTAATAACTCTTAAATGCTGTTTTTATTCAGTATTTATTTATGAATGGATGAATGGTTATCTTTACCTTCTTATGATGATGCCCTAGTCCTATATGGGATTATGGGGTCGTCACAGTTAGTCTCTGATGACGTCATCCTTAGTCTCGGACAGGCTAAGTTTAGTCCCTGATGACATCATCCGTACTCTCTGATGAAGGAATTATTAGTCTCCGATGGGGTTAAGATGACGTCATCAGTCCCTGATGAGATAATTAGTCCCTGATGATGTCATCCTTAGTCTCCGACAGGCTATGTTTAGTCCCTGATGACGTCATCCATAGTCTCTGATGAGATATATGTTAGTCTCTGATGATGATGTTAGCCTTAGTCTCCGATGAGTTAAGATGATGTCATCAATCTCTTACGAGTTAATTAGTCTTTGATGATGACGTACACCTTAGTCTCCGATGAGTAAAGATGACGTCAGCAGTCTCTGATGAGTTAAATAGTCTCTGACGAGTGAAATTTTCCCCGACAGGCAACCTGATGCCCTAATAACCATTTTCTAATATGAATAGCCATCTTTTAAGTATGGATTTCTCATATTGTACCAACAATGATGTTTTACAAAAACCTTTTTCAACCAGTATAGTGAATCTAGCTAAGGACTAAGGCAAGTATATACTCATTCCACTCTTTTTTCTACTGATTACATAGAATCACTATTTTGATTTACGTAAATGAAGAATGTTAAAGCTTACACATGATGATGATTTTATCCATGATTAAGTAACATATGATCATTAATCCGTATGTGAAAAGATGTTATTGATTGAGTTTTATGTTATTGGGTGATTGCTAGCTGTTAAAATTTCCTAGCACACCAAATGATGATGTTTGGGTGTTGCAAGTCATGAACTTGTATGCACACCCAAGTAACTTCTGTATGGATATATAGTTCCGCTTTTGATGATCACTGTCTTTTAGTAGTTGAGCACGCCAATATGTGTTGTTGGCAGTCGCTGCTTTTAATTGTTCAGCATGTCAGGGCTATTCGAAAATGAGAAAAATGTTTACAAGAAGATATATCCATATGGAAAGTTAAGGGGCTGTTGAATGCTTTCGCCTGGTATTCTGGCCAATGATGATAAAGAATGATAGACCGAGGCAAGGCTTTGGTAATGAGACTTTTCGCAGACCATATGCTTTGTGCAAGTGACTACGTATGTCAAATGATGAATCAAACGACCAGACTGACCAGCTGGGATGAAATTTGATTATGTAAGGTAGTCAGATAATGATTAGTCTGGTCAGGTGATGCATTATTTGATGAGTAAAGGGAGAATCATGATTTATTGAAAGAGGGTTAACCCTTGATATCACTCGGGCACCCTAGATGATGTATGTTTATTGGTTATCATGAGGTGTTGGCATTGCTTCGCCCAACCTCGAAGAATATTAAAGCTTTTGAATTATCTGTTTTTCTTGCTTATGATTATATACTTGCTGAGCATAAATGCTCATGTGGAATGCTATGAATGTTTTTCAGGTTATGTTGTGAAGGTCGAGTCGCCTAAGAGAGGAAAGGAGAGAATAGCATAAGAATGTTTAAGTTGTAAGGCCTTATGAGCCATCTAAAGTTTTGTTTCCGCTGCAGCTTGTTTATTTTTAAGCTTTGAGGTTTTGTAAGATAATGTGGACCTTAAGATTTTGTAATGATGTTTTGAGAATGTGTTTCTCACAGGAATGTTGTTAATGCTTGGCTGTGTTGTTGTGATGTTGTGTGGTAGTTTTCTGGTGCAGCCCGGGGTTCCAGCTTGGGGATCTCGGGGACTGTCACCCAAATCGCTGACAGTGTCCGGGGCCTGGCTCGGGGGATTTTCGGGGGCGCCACAAATACCATGTCCTTGGACAAGCTCTATAAAAATCTCAAAACTTATTAGCTTGAAGTGCAATAAAGAAGCATGCTAAATGCTGTCTTCAAAAAAAGAGAAGTCTATTGCATTTACAGCATAGACAAGAAACATGAAGCTTGATGGGAAAAGAGTTCTCATTAAGGAATTTGATTCTGAACTAGAATCTGATAAAGAAGCTAAAGATGTGGAGGTAGAGGAAGAAATCTATACACCTGAAGATTTAGAAAACATTGATGAAGTTCTAGCTCTAATAGCTAGAAATTTCAAAAAGCTTAAATTCGCCAGGGGAAAGTCTGGATTCAACTATGTCTTTTCATCTAAGAAAGAAAGTCAATCTGGCAAGGTTGATAGATCTAAGTTTAGGTGCTTCAACTGTGATGCTCTTGGACACTTTGCTAGTGAGTGCAGGAAGCCCAAGTTTGACAAAAAGACAAGGGAGCCCAGGGATGCTACAAGAGATGATGATTACTATAAAAAGAAATACTATGATCTCCTTAACAACAACAAGGGCAACAGAAAAACATTAATCACAAAAGGCAAGGATTGGGCTAATTCAGAACCAGAGGATGAAGAATATGTCAACATGACACTGATGGGCAACTCCTCTGATAGCAGTGACACTTTTGGAAGTCCAAATTCCAAGAACTCCCAAGTAACTGACTTGACTATTTCTTCTACTATGTCATTATCTGATTGCCAAAAAAGCTTAGCTAACATGTGTAAAGAAATGTACCATTTAAAAGGAACACTTAGATGCTCAGTAAAAGAAAATGCTAGACTCATAGACTCAATTGAATTATTAAAGAATAGAAATTCCTTCTTAGAGATTGAGATAGGTGTTGTTGAGCAAGTCAGGAAAGAGTGCAAAAAGGCACTAGATGATCTTGCTTGTGCTAAAAAAAATAGAAGAATGATTAAGAGTACAACTTAAGAAGAGCATGATATCATAAAAGAATGGGCCAACTCCTCTAAAATAGTTAAGCAGACAATAGAAATATATAGCATTAGTTAAATGAAGGGCTAGGCTATAATAATAAGGTCCAAGGAAAGCAGCCAGTAATTGAGGAATTGCCAATCACTGGAACTAGTGAAAATAGCACAAGTAAAAGTACTCCAGTAGCTACTGCTCCTATCTTTAAAAAGATAAAATTTGTTAAGATAGGAGCTATTGAGGAAAAATCTAAGGAGACTGTGCTAGAACAAAGAGTTAGTGAGCTGAAAAAAAAAATTAAATGATTTTAGAGCCAAAAGCTCTAATCCAAAGTGATGTGGGCATGAATACTAGTGGGTCACATGATGATGGTGAGTTAAGGCTTGGAGGTCCAGTAACCCGATCTAAAGCTAAGAAGTGTGGCAT
Organism: Centella asiatica; assembly: GCA_014636745.2. NCBI lineage: Eukaryota > Viridiplantae > Streptophyta > Magnoliopsida > Apiales > Apiaceae > Centella > Centella asiatica. Next base: position 17,181,236 of record CM025780.1, on the reverse strand, counting down.
TAGTTTGTCAAAGGCAGCGGGTTTGCACTTGAAGAGTGTAAAGTCTTGGGATTATGTTTGGAGAATTATGGAGAAGGGATAGAAACTTGGACTTGGCTTAAGATGCAGTATGATCCATTGAAAGGTACTTGTATTTTTGTCCTTACTTTACTTTCAAAACAAGATTCTGATGCATTCGAAGCTTAGTCGAGACTTGCCCGAGACATTATCTAGAGATAGCATACATCAGAGACTAATTTCTGCATCGGAGACTACGAATGACATCACATCAGAGACTACTTAGTCTCCGACAGTTCAAGTCATCAGAGACTAATTAGTCTCCGATAGCCAAATTTGCTTGTCAGAGACTAATTAGTTTCCGATAGCCAAATTTGCTCGTCAGAGGATAATTAGTCTTCGACAGCTTAATTATCCATTGATAGTTTCGGTTAATAATTTTCTTGTATTTTATTTATTTCCGTATTTGTTTTGTATATGTTTCCTAGTTTGATAGGTTTGTTTTCTTTCCGTATTAGATTAGATTTCTTTCCAATGTAATATTCTTTCCAATTAGGAATAGGGATCTTAACAGCTTATAAATAGCTTCTCATGTTGTACAATAAGGATAGTTGATTGTTTAATAAGATTCAGAGTTATTCTGCAATTCCTTCTTGTTTGTGTGATATAAACAAAATCCTATTCGTGTGATTCAAATAGCTTTGAATGTGTGATTCGTTCAAGACCCTTAAATCATCTTCTTATGCGTACATCAACAAGTTGATTTAAGCTATCCAAGGCTGTAGGCTTAAACACCCTACATCACAAAGCCCACTTGCTCATCAGAGGTTAAGCTAAAAAATAATAGGAATGGTAAGGAGGGAATTAACAAATATACTAATTATACTCGTGTTATTAATGCACCTAGGAAACATTGCTGGAAGTTTGGAAATCCCAACCACCTTGCTTATAAGTGTAAAAATATTCCTAGGAACATGCATGTTAGAAAATTACCCTTTGATAAAAGGAAAGAGTTAACTGTTAAGAAGCACTCAAATGTTCAAAAGGTTAAAAACAGTTATCTGAAATCTCCTCTAAAGTTAAGGCAAAAATTTGATGCACCTAAGGTTAAGAAGAAAGTTATTTCTTCTAAGCAGTGGATGAAAAAGAAAGATAAAACTGAAACCCTTAACAACTGTTAAATTAATGTTTAAAAATGTCAATGGACCCAAGAAGTCTGGGTTCCTAAATTAACTTAGTTGTTTACTGTGTGTAGGGTATAAAGAAACATATTTGGTTCTTGGATAGTGGATGTTTAAGACACATGACCGGAGACAAGACCCTACTAACACAATATGAGGAGAAAGCTGGCCCAAATGTTTTTTTTGGAGATGTCAGTAAAGGATATACCTTGGGATATGACAAAGTCAGAAATAGAAATGTCATCTTGTACGATGTAACACTAGTTGATGGTCTTAGGCACAACTTGTTTAGCATCAACCAACTATGTGACAGAGGTTATAATGTTGCTTTCAAGGATGAACATTGCTTGATAAATGAAAATAGGGATGTAAAAATAGCTTTATCTAGAGTTAGGAAATGTAACCTCTACATAGCTGACTTTGGTTCATCAAGTAAAAATCAGTCCACATGCTTTTACAGTAAAACATCGGTGGATGAGAGTTGGCTATAACATAAGAAGCTTTCTCACTTGAATTTCAAGAAAATCAACACTTTGGTGAAGAAATAATTAGTGATAGGTCTTCCACAACTGGAATTCACTCGAGATGATCTATGTGGAGCTTGTCAAAAAGGGAAGCAAAAGAAGACTTCCTTTAGAAGCAAGGAGATATCATCAATTACAAGTCCAATACAACTAATTCATATGGATTTATTTGGAACTATAAACATAATGTCTATTTCAAAGAAAAGGTAGGCTCTGGTGATAGTTGATGATTTCACCAGATACACATGGGTAAAATTTCCGCATACCAAAAATGAAACAGCTTAGTTGGTGATTGATCACATCAAGAGAGTGGAAATTGAATCTAGGCTGATTGTCAGAGTTCTAAGAATTGATAATTGAACAGAGTTCAAGAACTCCAAAGTTGAATGTTCCTGTGTGGACAAAGGAATATCTCACACATTTTCTACTCCAAGAACCCCTCAACAGAATGGAGTAGTTGAGAGGAAAAATAGAATTCTTATTGAAGCTACTAGAACCATGCTTGAAGAAGCCAAACTGCCTACCTATTTTTGGGCTGAAACAATTTCAACTGCATGCTTCACTCAAAATAGGACATTGATCAACAAAGCTCAAAACAAGACTCCTTATGTGCTTATGATAGGTAGGAAACCTAAGTCAAATTTCTTCATGTATTTGGTGGTAGATGCTTTGTGCTAAAAAGTCATGGTGAGAACTTAAGAAAATTTGAACCCAAAGCTGATGAAACAATTTTCCTAGGTTACTCTCTAACAAGCAAAACATATAGGATCTACAACCTTAGGTTGAACATTGCAATGGAGTCTATTCATGTTGCATTTGATGATAAGAAAATAATAGGAATGCAAGGTGAAGGAATGCATGAAGTTCTAAGGTTTGAAAATGAAGATGAGTCAGAAAATGGTGAAACTGACTCATAACTTGATGAAGCTGAACCCCAAGAAGACACTCCACCAGTGGATATCCCTTTAACCACTAAGGGGGAGCAGTTAGTGGAAAATGAATAAGAGGATATATCTCTAACACCAATCTAGAAATATCCACTGATTCAGGGGCAGCTTCACATGAAGTTGAGAACACACCACACCATGGAAGACTTGGAACAAATGAAGCTTCTTCTTCAAGAAGTTTACCTCCACAAATAAGATGGACAAGAGATCATCATATGGAGCAAATTATAGGAGATTCATCTAAAGGTGTGTCAACAAGAAGTGCTACTCAGAATAAATACTTATACCTCAACTTTCTATCTAAGATTGAACCTAAAAAGATTAAGGAAGCATTAACAGATTGATGGATGGGCATGAAGGAATTGAAACAACAAAGCCATCACTATTATGTTCATGTACAATTATGTTTTTACATGTTTTAATTCAATTCTGAGTAATGGTGTTATAAGGTTGTGTTTTGACATCATCATTAAACATTGATTTATGATTATCATTGATAAACATAAATAGGGGGAGATTGTTAGGAATTATAGCATTTGATTATAATGTACAAACTTAGAATTGTTAAATTTGTAATTGTACAAGTATCTGCAGTAGTGCACTATGAGAAACTACTATCAGAGACTGCAGGTAAGCATTAGAGACTACGAGGAATGCATTCAGAGAGTTCAACAAAAGTCACAGTAGGTCAAACAAAATTAGTCTATCAGAGACTAAGTTTTTGCCTATCAGAGACTATGATTTAGCCTTTTGGAGACTTAGGAATTAGACTCTCGGAGACTAAGTTTTTGTTCATCAAAGACAAATGTTGAAGCTACCAGAGACTAAGGCAAAGAGACTCCAATGCATTAAAGTAGGCTTGAGATGATTTTACTCAATGCGAAAGTCACTAGACAAATCAACAACATCGCCAAACTCAAAATGACTATCGCCAAAGTCATAGAGAAATTCTCTATCGCTGAAGTCAAGTGAAGCCCCAAAATTACTCATCACCAAAGTTTTCGGGTAAATTATTCTAGCGCCAAAGTGCTCGAGCATCAGTGGATAAATTGTGAAGCACTAAAGTGCTCGGGCATCAGGGGTTAAGTTTCTCGGTGTTAAGGGATAAGTTTCTTGGCGTCAGGGGATAAGTTTCTCGATGTCAGGGGATAAGTTTCTCAGGGGAGAGGTTTTTCGTCATCGGGGGATAGATTTCTCGACACTAAAGACTGTCCATAAGGGAATAAAATGATTAGAGACTAAAAATGACATATGGGATGACACATGGCTGAGTTCATAAATCCACTAACTCAAGTTTAAAGGTGGTGGAATTAAAATAAAGATGGTGATCCCATAAGGAGAGATTGACTACCAAAGAAGCTTCAAGGAGATAAGTTATACACTATAGGTGTAAACAATGATAAAGTAAAATATGGAGATAAGTCATACTTATACACTAGCATGCATATATAGCTGCTAATGTGAAAACTGCAGAGATAACTTACAGAAACTTGAAGGAGGAAAATTTGGAAGCTGGTCCAATCAAAAACCAGGAAGCTTATAGAGATAAATTATTCACTATAAAGATAACTTATCATGGGAACTCCAAGAGAAAAATAAGGGAACTGGTGTGCTGTTACACTAGAGATGTTACATAATAGGTTGACGTGCAAGGAAGGTTATGCGAAAAGAAGTTATGTGACAGAGCTGCAATTACCAAAGAATATCAGAGATATTTTTGGAGACAACTTAGTAAAGAAGCTTGGGGAACAAAGGAGCTTTGTCTATAAATAGAGATATGAAATAGTTGAGAAAATATAACACAAATACAACAAGATATCACTGAGATACACAAAAACACTAGTATACATATTATCTCAGATCATATCATAGCTGTAATAAACTTAGAGAGAGAGAGAGAGAAACAAGTTTTCATAACTTGAGAAAAGCTAAGAATCATATTCTAGAGTGCAACTGTTATTTTCAACAAAGTTATAAGAAGTTGGTCATTCACACTAGGGATATTTTATAATATTTCATTGATTTATAAAAGTTCAGAAACATTTGTGATATATTGTATTCTTTCAATTTCGCAACTTTTAATACAATATATTCACTAAACTCACAAAGTTCAAAAGAATTTTGTGGTTTGTATTCAACCCCCCCTTCTACAAACCATCTTGTAGGACAAACAAAGACTAAAGAAAATAGTTCAATCTAATGGAACTACTACTACAACAGGCATGTACTATTTCCCCATCTACATTTGGTTCCATCATCTAAGTAAAGATATGAAGCCGTTGAATAGACGGGATATTGACTATACTCTTTATACATGGAGTTCTCCGCATCCTGGGGTGGCATTCCTTTGATCAGATAAGAGATGTACCTTTATATGATATATCGACAGTGTGAAGCTTAATCTCCGATAGACTAGTGCTTAGTCTCTGATGTCTCTGATAGGCCAAAAACTTAGTCTCTGATAGACTAATCTTTAGTCTCCAATAGGCCAAAAACATAGTCTCTGATAGACTAATCCTTAGTATTTGATAGGCTAAACCTTAGTCTCTGATAGGCTAATCCTTAGTCTCCGATAGGCTAAACCTTAGTCTCTGATAGGCCATAAACTTAGTCTCTAATAGACTAATCTTTAGACTCCGATAAGCTAAACCTCAGTCTCTGATAGGCCATAAACTTAGTCTCTAATAGACTAATCTTTAGACTCCGATAAGCTAAACCTTATCTCTTATAGGCTAAATATTAGTCTCCGATAGGCTAAATATTAGTCTCCAATAGGCTAAATCCCAGTCTCCGATAGGCTAAAACTACTTGACTAATTTCAACTTTGTTGAACTCTCCCAATGCATTCCTGGTAATCTCTAATGATAGTCTTTGATAGTACATTACAACAGGTTCTAGTATAATACCAAGTTCTAATAATTCTAAGTATTTTACATCATCATCAAATGTTGTAATTCCAAACAATATCCCCCTATTTATGATTATCAATGTCATAAGCATAAATCAAGGTTTGATGATGATGTCAAAACACAAGTTTATAATTTCACTTACTTAGAATTGAAATTAAAGATGTGTAAACCACATTGTACCAGTTCTGCTAACAGTGAAGACTACATTAACAACTTTGTTGGCTTTCTGTAGTTCTTCAAGCTTAGCCATCAATCTGCTAACATCTTTAACAATTCTCCCATTGTCTTCATCAGAATTACTCTATACTCCCCCTGACCTTACTTTTTGACATCAACATTTAATGTTGAAGGGAAGAAATGAATAGATGAGGTTGACTTAGTAGGAAGAAATGTTTGGGCTCAGTTTGAAGACCATTGATCATGAAGTGTTGGAGCTTTATCTTTGTCTTTTCTATGTTGATCAACGCTTCAAAAACATCCTATGAGTACAGCTGCACTTGATCCTTGTGTGATCAAATATTCTAGCATGAGATGTGCTGCTATATCATCCAATAATACTTGTGTTGCTTGCATCCAACCAAGCATCCATAATTTCTTCTTCAGGTTCATCTGCAGTTTGTGAGATCTGACAGTTAGCAATTGTTGTTCTGCATCTTCGGAACTAATTCTTTTTTCAATATGCCCTGATGTCTAATGAGAATGGTGATCAGAGAATACATGAGCTGTAAAGATAGTGTGTGAACAATTTGTCTCTATTTTTTTCTTCAAGGATCTCACCCTTGCTCACACCCTCTCCTTTTGCCTGACTCTTACAAGTCAGCCTCTCACACTCATTTTCTTTACATTTTTGTTTTAATATCTTTTTCCTCACCTTTTTCTAGACACAAGGTCTGACTCTCATGTTGTATTCTTTTAGGCTCACTACAAATATTTAAACTTTTCAATTGTGGATAACCTGGAGTGGTGTAGGAAATATAAGAAGTAAGTCTTATGCATTAGTGGATGTTTGATAAAGTACAATTGTATTATCCCCTAATGAGTTGAGAGCTGCTATTTGTGTTTCAGCTTCAAGAGTTGGCTTCTCTGATGATTGAACTATAAAAGAATTTGAAACTAATGGAATTATGAGATTTCCATTGCTTCTAATGAAATATCAAAAAGAGAAGAAGAAAGAATAAGGGTAGAATTTGAATGTTGGCTGCTCCTCTTGAATAGTTAAAAGAAAAGCATCAATGTGAGACCCTGTGTGTGCATTTAGTGACAGGTTGATCATTGATCAAAACCTGTTTCTTCTTCTTCTTCCTCTGAAAGGTATTTATAGATGTGATCGTGGTAGATTCAAATACCTGTGTCCTTGGAGGTGGACTATTTTCAATAGATACAGCCTTTAGAAAGGTTGTACTTAGAGATGTGCTTTTTCATTTTAGTCTCAATATCAGCGATTGCTGGTTGTGGTTGTTTTCTTTTTACAACCTTTATCTTTTGAGAGATATAGGAGGTAGCTTTTGTTATAGACTTCTCTTTATAGGGTTTTTCTACTTGGGCAAAAGAAGTTGGATCATTATTAACATCCTTCATTGTATCAGAATTAGAAGTGTGAGAACCCAAAATTTAAATGAGTTTTGTTATATGATAAATTCATTATGTGTTTATTTATTTTATGCATGGAGGTGTAATTTCTTTTATTTGGTTTGACTAATGAAGGTTCATGGCAATGTGGTGTCCAAAAGATTTTAAATGTATTTTGAGTTCAAATCTTTAAATGATTATTTTATTCAAGTTTATCAAAAGGAAGTGTGATGATGTTTTCACGTGGGAAGGAAGCACACGAATGTGAGATACAACACCCTTGTTCAAACCAAGGACTGCCATGTGATAATTACTATTTCAGGAAAGCTTGTTACCTAAGGCACCAACAAGGGATGGATTATTGTCCAATAGATTATCGACTTTGTTAGGTGATTGGTTGATATTTTGGCAGCCGCAACACCGGTTCTTCCAGCCAATTGTTATGTTTAAAGTTTGTTACTTCTTTTCTAGCCAACGGCTGAAATCAAATCTCAAACAATCCAACAGATCTTGTTGATTGGCAAGTGTTATAAATATGTCATCTGAATACAACCCTAGCCCACTTTCATAAATTTCTTTACCGTATACCACCAAATCCAGGTTCGCTTTCAAAGCAATTGTCTTTTGTTTAGAAGAACAACTCAAGCTTTTAACTTCTTCTTTACAGCCAAGGAGGTAAGAGCATTACATTAAAGTCCTGCTCTGTTTTCTTACACTTTTGTTCTTTTATGCATGCCACATTTAACACCATGTTCATTCATTTCCAAAAGTATGATTTAATGCATGCTTTTAACATCTAGAGTTAACATTTTATTTCAAAAGCTATCCAAGATGAGTGTAAGAATGTTGACAACCATTAACTCCCAAGTATTCTGTTCATCAGTTTTTAAAACGCCATGCTTGAACCTTTGTCAACCTAAGTTTTGAAGTCTAAACTGTGTCTGCGAGAGTTAGTAAACCCCAGGAGATGTTATGTGTTACTGAAAGGTTGATGAGAGTTAAGCTACGGTGGTTATAGTTGAAAACACCACCCATGGAGGAGTGAGGAAGACAACCCAGTATCTGAGACAAGTTCTAACTTAGTCTCTGATGGGTTGGAGTTAGTCTCTGACCATATAAAATAGTCTCTGATGAGTGTTGTTAGTCTCTAACGAGGAAATTTGTAGTCTCTGATAAAGGAAGTTTTAATTAGTCTCTGATGACGTCAGCCTTAGTCTCCGATAGACTAATTTTAGTCTCTGATGACGTCAGCATTAGTCTCTGACAGGCCGGGTTAGTCCCTGATGACGTTATCCGTAGTCTCTGATGGGAAAAAATATGTTAGTCTTTGATGGCTAAAGATATCAGTCCCCGAGGGGTTTGGCGATAGCCAATTGAGTTTGGCGATGGCTTAGTGAGTTCGGCGCTGAACAAGTTGCCACCCAATGAGTTCGGCGATGAACAAATCTATTCCCTGATGAGTAAGTCAACCCTTAATGACTATCCCTTGACGGGTGAATTATTCCTTGACAGCTGAGAAATCATCCCTTGATGATCGAGGGCTATCCCCTGATAATCGAGGGCTATCCCTTGATGGCCGAGGAAACATCCCCTGAAGGGTAGTGTATCCACTGATGATCAGTCATCCCCTGACTGATAATTATCCCCTGACGACCACTGTTATACTTTAACGTTTATCCACTGATGTGTAGTTTGTCTTCAAAACTATAAAACATTATTTTCTTAAATTATTTTATGATATTTTAATTTATTATTTAACCTCAAAGGTTCTTATGTAAGATCTTAGACATTAAAAGTTTAAGGACATCACATGTGCATTTTCCTTCATATTTTAACCAAGGTATTAAATTTATCATGTTATATACATGTTTTACAGAATCTTTCACTCACGAGTAAATTGAATTGATTTTTTGCAAAGGACCGAGGCAAGTATATACATTCAATCTAATGCTTATTTCAATTTAACGCAGTATCATTTGATTCGATATGCGTGCAAGGCTTTGATTATATGTTTCAATTGCTTTTATGATTGAAAATGCTATGTTTTAAATTCCGCTAGCATGAGAGGATATAAATATACATGGATATAACTGAACCTTGATTTATCAGTATTTTTTAATGCTATATCTGTGCAACAAATGAGAATGATATGTCCCTTAATTGGGAGATGCCACATGGTTGGCAAGAGAAAAGGGAAGGTGCTGATTTGTTCTTCACTCGACCCAGAGGAATTATAAGTGACTACGTACGTTCACATAAGGAGGGATCATGCGGACAAAGCCAGGCCAGTTGTATAACGTATGGTTAGTAGATCCAACGAGATTAGCCCCCGATGGATATTTTGAGAAAGATGTACATGGATGAATACCTATTTTCCTTTAAGGAAGATCACACGTTGTTTATCATTAGTGATCCTCAAAGGCTTTTCAAGGATTTCCAAGGCATTAGTATTGTTCCACTGAGCCTCATAAACAGAATTGAATTTCCATCAAGATTCTAGATTTGCTTCTTTGATTTGATTATATACTTGCTGAGCATAAATCGCTCATTCTTGTTGAACTTAATGTCTTGCAGGGCATGGTCCAAAGGCTGAACCCTCCGACAAGGGGAAAGCAAAGATGATCGGCTATTGAGTTTTGTTAAACCTTTTGTGTGCCGATAAGGAAGGAAGGAAGGAAGATGTTTTGAAGTTGTGATGTTATTTATTATAATATAAAGATAGAATACCTTCCGCTGAGAACGTAATATTTTGGGTTGTAATAACTCTCTACTACTCTCTTTTATCAGTATTTATGTTATGAATGGATGTGAGGCTATCTTTCCTTCTTTTGACGAAGCCCTGGTCCAATATGGGATTTTGGGGTCGTCACAAAAAGAAATAAAGAAGATAATCTCAAAAATTAAAGGTTTAATTTCTGCTACGAATAGGTAATTATCCAATGATGAGTAATTAATGAGGGGATAAATTATATACTGCTACTTTCAGCTAATAATTTTTTTTTTAAAAAAATATCTACTGCTACTTTCAGCTGATAATTTTTAAAAAAATTATCTATTGCTACTATCAGCTGATAATTTTTTTAAAAAAAATATTATCTACTACTACAACTTATCAACCTTGCACAAGATTTTCAAGATTTTATTCACCAAAGTTGAGCATACCTAACTCACTTATCAACCTGTTGAAGGTGGCTTCATCCAATTGTTTGGTGAATATGTTTGCAAGTTGCTTCTGTGTGGGAACAAAATGAAGTTCCACTGTACCATTCATCACATGTTCTCTGATGAAGTGTTTCTTGATGTCTATGTGTTTTGTCCAAAAGTATGACGCAAGATTCTCTATAATGGCAATAGCACTGGTGTTATCACAATAAATAGGAATTTGATTACACACCATACAATAGTTCATTAACTGAGTTCTCATCCATAAGATCTGAGCACAACAACTCCCAACAACAATGTATTCAACTACAGTTGTTGAGGTTGACACATAATGTTTTTTCTTGCTAAACCATGACATTTGTTTGCTTCCAAGAAATTGGCTGCTTCCTGTTGTGCTTTTCCTGTCTATTTTGCAACCTGCATAATCTGCATATGAGTAGCCTATTAGCTTGAATCCAGAATATCTAGGACACCAAATGCCAAGATTTGGAGTACCCTTAAGATATCTGAATATCCTTTTAACAACAATCAAATGAGATTCTCTAGGGTTAACCTGAAATCTAGCACACAGACATGTAGAAAACATTATATATGGTCTACTAGCAGTTAGATATAAGAATGAGCCTATCATTCCTTTATAATTTGATATATTAATTTTCTTTCCTTTAAAATCAGTATCGAGTTTAGTGGATGTTGCCATGGGTGTTTTAGCAACTGAAACATCTTCCAAATTAAATTTCTTTAAAAGATCTTTTGTGACGGCCCCAAAATCCCACACTAGACTCGGACACCATCAGAAGAGCGAAAATAGTCAACATCACATCCACACAACATTAATGTACTAGAGTATTTAATAGTACATCCTTTCAAAATTTAGAGTTTTAATCTTGCAACGGAAACTAATCTATTACAACAATTGTAGCTATCATCCTTGGGTTCTCCTTATAGGCAAATCAACTCATTCCTTTCCTTTGTTGTCATAGTACAACGTCTAACTGAGCTCCTAAAAATCATGAACTAAACAAGAATGAGAAATTTACACTTAACAAGTATATAACCACGTATGGTGGGTTGGAAGAACAACGAGGGTTCAAACTGTTTGTGAGGTATGACGGATTAAATATCAAAACCTCCAGCACTTTTTAGAAATATCTTTGACTTTGAGGTTTCATACTCTTTGATCCTCACTTAACCATCTTGCATGTCTTATTTAGCTTAGAGGAGGTTCTCGTAAACTACGTACGACATCCATCTTACCCTCTTAATACAAACATAAGCACTTTCTCAACGCCTAAGTGGAACATTAAAGCTTAACGATCCATGTAAGGGACGTAACATTCTCATACATTTGCACATATATAAGATTGAAAAATAACTGATAACATAAAGCTTAGGTATATCCATGCATTCTCATTCATAGCATGCTAGCGGAAATTAAAGTATAGCATTCTGATTCACAAAGAAATTTAGACACAAAAGTCATAACCTTGTACGCATATCGAATCAATTGATCATACGTTTAACTGAAATAAGCATGAGAGTGAATATATACTTGCGTTTATCCTTAGCTGAGCTAACTTAATTCACTTGCTGGGTGAAATACTTCTGTAAAACATATATATGATTACATAGCATGAGAATCTATGCTTGAATATAAATGTGAGTATGTAGATATGTGATGTCTGTGATGTTCGTGCATTTCCTATCTCTTGATATTTTAATTTAATCATTTGGTGTGTTGGAAATTGAGACTTTTAATTCAAACAAGCCTGAGGGATTTTTGAGAGACTGTTAAATATCCATATTATTCATCAGGGGATAAATTTTGGTCCATCAGGGGATAACTTTTGGTTATTAGGGGATGTGCATGACCATTAGGGGATAGCCAACAGGGGGATGAAGTTTACTCATCAAGGGATAATTCACCCGTTAGGGGATATATTTCTCATAAGTGGATAAAATGGCCATCAATGGATCAATTTTGTTCATCGCCAAACTTGTCGATAATCCATTTGACTACTGCCAAACTCTCTGGTTGTTGCCAAACTCATAAGCCTTCACCAAACTTATTTGGCTATTGCCAAACTCATCGGTGGATAAGTTGTTCAGCGCCAAACTCATAAGCCAACCCCAAATTCTTCGGAGACTAGTATTTTTGTCTCTCGGAGACTAATAAATTTTACCTATCAGAGACTAACAAAAATTGTTCATTGGAGACTAAAATTTTATGTTGTCGGAGACTAATTTTTTATGCTATCAAAGACTAATTCATATTTGTCGGAGAATAACTTATAATCTCTCGGAGATTAATTTATACTGTCAGAAACTAATTTCATACTGTCGGAGACTAAGTTTAGAACTTGTCTCCATTACAAAGGAGGACCTTTCATATGTTTGTGGATGATGTCTATCAACAGATAAACCCAACTTAGGTTGCCTCATCATCTTTTCTTCGGTGTGTATCATTTCTTCACACAACACACACACACACACACATGCAGTTGCAAAAGAATACCACTGCAACTTTTGAAGCTTTATTCTTTTCTTGGATAACTTTTAACATGCACGACTAATAATTTCTGATGTTATGTGCACAAGAGAATAAAATAGAACAAAACAGAGCATACGATTGGTATAAAGCTCTTACCTCTTTAAGCTTTTAAAGAAGGAATTAGAATACCCGTGTTGCTCTTGAAAAGGAAGAATGAAATTTATGTGGGTGTTGGGTAGAGAGAATTTTTGGAAGTGAGGCTAGGATTACACCTTAGGTGATGTATTTATAGTGCTTGCAAATCAACTAGAGCAGTTGGATCATTTTGATGAAAAATTCTCAGCCATTGGCTGGTTTGACTAGAAATATGTCTTTAGGATGATGTGATTGGCTAGCTCGGCCGGTATAAAGGCTGCCAAAATATTAGCCAATCACATTCAGATGACAAAAAACCTTCTCTTGTTGGTAACCTTGCACAACAAGTATCCTTTTTAAAAATACATGTATATGTATAACCAGGTTGATAACCACGGCTAGATTGTGCATTTAAGTTGGTTCATTAGTGGATACATTGCATGCAATCAACTTCTTGAAATATTGTGGTTATATTAGCAGCACACCATAGTCTCCGGGTCAACAATTCACACTGTCGTTTTTCTTCTGCAGGTGTGCTTCCCTAGGTCTCTCCTCCTCCTTGTTCACACTTAATCTCATATAAGATTTGAGATTAATATATTTATATCCCTTTGATCGTTTTACAAAGGAATTGTAATCATTAAATTTTGGACATCACATTAACATAAAAACTCTCATTCAAGATATGAATTAATTATTCATACAACATGTGAATTAATCTTTCATACATAATATGAATTAATCATTCATACATCATATGAATAAATCATTTACTTATCATATTCCTATTTTTATTTTCGGGTTCTCACATCTTTGATATATTTTGATTGACTGATAAAATTACCATTGTGGTCAGTTTAACCTGTAGGCCTAAAAAAATATTTAGTTCACCCATTATGCTAATCTCATATCTACTTTTCATAAGTTTTGAGAATTTAGAACATAATTTCTCATTAGTAGAACCAAATATTATATCATCTACATAGATTTGAACAAGTATTATGTCACCAACATATTTTCTATGAAAAAGGGTTTTATCTACAATACCTCTTGTGAAATGATTTTCAAGTAAAAATTGAGATAAAGTATCATACCATTCTCTTGGTGCTTGTTTAAGTCCATAGAGTGCTTTGTCTAACTTGTAGACATGATTGAGAAATTTCTGATCTTCAAAGCCAGGATGTTGCTGGACATACACCTTTTCTTGTAGTTTTTCATTCAGAGAGGCACTCTTTACATCCATCTGGTACACTTTAAAATTTGCATGAACAACATAGACAATGAATATCTTGATTACTTCCAATCTTTTTTTTTTTGTTAAATTGGAAATGAAATAAAAGGAAAAGAAGATACATAAAAAATGAGGGGTATACCCCCCGACCTACTAGCACAAGATGCTATCTAGGGAGACAAACCCAAATAGGAAAAGGCAGCAAGCTAAACAGAAACAAAGCAAACTAAACAGCAACCTAAACAATAAATTAAACATGAAAAGGCTGCAACCAAAACCCCACTGCATTAGCAGAAGTATCACCAAGCATGATTTCATCACTATAACACATAAGCAACACCACTACAGCAGCAAAGAAACACAAAAGCAACACCACTGTAGCAGTAGAAGAAGCATAGAAGCAACACCACTGCAGCTGCATAAGCAACCACTGCAACAACCAAAAAGGTGCAGGAAACTACGTAGAAACGGGCAGCTTAGAACTGTAGAATACAGCACAGAAGCAACACCAAAAAAAAAGAAAAACAGGAATAACGAGAGGCATTCCTCCTGGCCTACTAGCACAATCGCTAGCTAGGAAACCTACTGGTGCAAAGATTTCATCATAGTCAATCCCTTCTTCTTGTGAATAACCCTTTCCAACCTGTAGACATGATTGAGAAATTTCTGATCTTCAAAGCCAGGAGGTTGCTGGACATACACCTCTTCTTGTAGTTTCCCATTCAAAAAGGTACTCTTTATATCCATCTAGTATACTTTAAAATTTGCATGAACAACATAGGCAAGGAATATCTTGATTACTTCCAAACTTGCTACTGGTGCAAAGGCTTCATCATAGTTAATCCTTTCTTCTTGTGAATAACCTTTTGCAACTAGTCTGGCCTTGTTCCTTGTCACTATACCATCTTTATCCAACATTTAGTACCAATTACTGATTTGTTCTTTGGTTTTGGCACTAGTCTCCAGACCTTGTTTCTTATAAACTGATTGAGCTCCTCTTGCATAGAAATCACCCAATCAGCATCTTGTAATGCCTTCTCAACCTTTTTAGGTTCAATCTTTGACAGAAAGTTGAGGTATAGACATTCATTCTGAGTATCACTTCTTGTTGTCACACCTTCAATTAGATCTCCTATAATCTGCTCCATAGGATGATCTCTTGTCTATTTTATCTGTGGAGGAAATATTCTTGAAGAAGAAGCTTCATCTGTTCCTTGTCCTCCATGGTGTAAAGTGCTTTCATCTTCTTGAGAAGCTACCCCTGAATCAATGGATATTTCTAGATTGGAGTTTAAGATATCCCCTAATTCATTATCCACGGACAGTGGATTATCCCTTGATGCAATGCCATTATCAATTGATACTGCATTTTCCTTTGATAAGGCTTCCTCAGTAGGTATTGAATTATCCACTGACAAGGTAACTTCATGAGGTTCAGCTTCATCATCCAAAGTGTGAAGACCCCGATTTGTAAATAAATTTCGTGATGAAATCTAATTATTTTTGCTTATTATTTTTTTATTATTATGAAAATTATTTTCTTATAAGTTGTGAATATTGAAATTATTTTCTTATTATGAAAAATTTATCTGCAATGTGATGTCCAAAAGATTTATTTTCTAAATGATTTTGTAAAGCTTATGAGGATTATAAGTTGTTCTACCTTTAAAGGAGTGTTTTGGCATGAATGCTTCGGGTAGCTACAGTACCCGTTTTTTTTAAAATACTCCACTGATGGGGGGAGGGAACAGCAGCATTAAATGCTCATCATCCCTACCATTACCCTAGAGTCAGCTATGAAAGATGACCGAAGGACACAGCAGCCATTTCAATCACTCTCTCCTTCTTCAGTCATTTCCTTTCTTTTCATAACCAACAGCTGAGATCAAGTTGATCCTACGGTTCTTGTTGTTCAACCAAGTGATATATATACACATCACGCTGTTGTAACCTTGATTCTACCTTTCTAAACTTCCATCAAACTTAAATATAATTTTCGAGACAGCAGTTCTTCTTGAAGGATAAACCGAAGCATTTATTTTCTTCCTACAGTAAGGAGGTAAGAGCATCTTATTTAAGTCTTGCTAAATTTCTTGCGTCTCTGCTCTACCTACCACCTTTAATACCATGTTCATTTATTCTCAAAAGTATGACTTAATGCATATTCTAACGATCGGAGTAAATGTCATTTATTTCAAGTTGTCTAGTTGGGTGTAGTGTTGTTGACAACCACCTGATGGACAAACCTTTAACTACCAAACATTCTGTTGACAGTAGTCGCAACCCCATGCTTGAATATTCTTTAACCTGATTTTCTTTACCCTAAACCGTGTTTAGGATGGCATGCAGACCAAAAGAAATGTTATGTATCACTGAGAGAATGATGAGTTTTGACCTAAGTGTGGATATGGTTGAGGGCACCACACATGGAGGAATAAGGAAGACGACCCTGTATCTGAGGCAGACTTTAACTTAGTCTCTGACGAGTATGGGTTAATCCCTGATGAGTTAATCCC
>CM025780.1:17129186-17154430 GCA_014636745.2 Centella asiatica | reverse complement strand
TTGGACATCACATTGCGGATAACCTTTTCATAGTAAGAAAATAATTTCAATATTCACAACTTATAAGAAAATAGTTTTCATAAAAAAAATAATAATAATAAGCAAAAATAATTAGATTTCATAACGAAATTTATTTACAAATCCGGGTCTTCACAATTACCTCATGAGTTTGATTAGTCAGCTAGTTATGTGGCAATAACTGATTAAGGATCAAGTTCATGTATGATAGCAGCTACTTAATATGTTGTTAGCTATTAAAGAGTTATGATGAGTAGCCGTTTTACCGTCCAGACTAACCAATCATTTTATCTCATGACTTAATCTTAGCCTGCTATAAATACCTAATTTCGAGGTAAAATTTTAATCTCTTTTGTAAAAATTTATCTCTTAGAATCTCTCTTTAAACTCTCAATCTTTATAAATTCCAGTTCTTTCTTTCGGGCAATCATTTTCAGTCAAGCTTTAAATTCCTTCCTTAAAGATAAAGAGGTTAGAACCTTGTGCTTCACTCTATTTTCTTACGTGCATGCTAAGTTTTCAAGAAAGAATAAAGCTTTAAAAAGGCTATGTTCTTTTGCATATATGAAAAGAAGTATTTCACATAACTGAAAGGACGATGATACATCCTAGGTTAAGTTTGTGTATCACTAGGCATCACTCAGATCTTCCATCGTAGCAGAAACAAGCTCTAATATTAGTCTCTAATGAAGTTAGTCTCTAACGATATAACATTAGTCTCTGATGAGTTAATATTAGTCTCTGATAAGTAAATTTTCTTAGTCCCCGAGGAGTTCAGCGATGACTTATCGAGTTCGGCGCTGGACAACTTTTCTCCGAAGAGTTTGGCGATAGTCAAGTAAATTACCGATGAGTTTGGCGATGAATAAAATTCATCCCCTGACGGGTAAAGTGTCCCCTAACGGGTGAAGTATCCCCTGATGGATAATTTATTCCCTGATGAACAAATTTATTCCCTGATGACCATCCCTTGATGGCCATCCCCTGATTAGTAAACCATCCCTTGAAGGGTAATTCATTCATGGCCATCCCCTGTTTTGCATATCTTCATATTTATTTTCCAAGACATAGATTTCTTATGTTATACCAACAATCATGTTTTCAGAACTTTTCGCGAACCAGTGTGTTGGAATTAGAATTAGCTAAGGACCAAGGCAAGTATATACTCACTCCACTTTTTTTTCACTGAATACGTAAAATCATTGATTCGATTTACGTAAATGATTGATGTTATTTCTTATACAAAGATGATGTTTTTTTGATTAAATAACGTATGATCATTGATTCGATATACGTGAAAAGATGTTATTAATTGAGCCAAATATTATTAGGTGGTTGCTAGCTGTTTAAATTCGCTAGCACACCAAAAGATGATGTAGGGCTGTTGCAGGCTAAAAATTTGCTATGCACACCCGTGTATGTCTCATATGGATATAAAGGTTTTGGTTGTCGCCAGGGTTGACTTGTGTGCACGCCAAGGTTTTGGTTGTCACTGGGGTTGGCTCGTTGTGCACACCAAGGTTTTATAACAAGAAAATTTTATACAAAGTATATCCATATGGGTAGTAAAAGGGTCGTTGAGTACTCTCGCCTGGTATTTCGACCAATGATGATAAGGAATGAGAGACAGAGGCATCAGTAATCAAACCCTCACAGACCAATGTTTTCTGTAAGTGACTATGTATGTCAAATGATGGCGTCAAATGACCAAACTGACCAGCTGGGATGACATTTGATGAAAAGGAAGTTAGATAGTGATCATGCTGGTCAGATGATGTATTATCTGGTGAAGAGAGGGCAAATCAAGATTTATGCAGAAGAGGGTTAACCCTTGATATCACTCGGGAACCCTAAAAGATACATGATTGTTGAATTATCAGGAGGTGTTGGCATTGCTTCGCCTATACCCCAATAATTATTAAAGCCTTTGAATTATCTGTGCTTCTTGTTTAAACTTAACAGCTAATGGATATATACTTGATGAGCGTAAAACGCTCATGTGGATTATTACAGGTCATGTCAAGAAGGCCGAATCGCCTAGTAAAGGAAAAGAGGAAATGGCATAGTGAGAGCTTCTTAATCTCCCTCCTATGGATGGCCTTTAGAGGGAAAGTGAATCGAGAGGCCATCATAGAAATGTTCAGACTGTAAGATCAGATGGGCTATCTAAAGTTGTCCGCTGCTGTTGTTGCATTTGAGTTTTTTGTAAAAGGTTATAAACCTCTAAGATATTAATATGATGTTGTAATAGAGAATATATTTCTCTTAAGAATGCTTGGTTATAATGTTTCAGTCGTAGTTGTGTTGAAATTTCTGGCAGGGCCCAGAGTCCAGCCTGGGATCTTTGGGGGCTGTCGCACAATTTTCTGGCAGCGCTTAAGGCTCGGGTTGTGGGATGGATTCCGGGAGAGTGATCAAGAAACTCTCACTATGCCATTTACGCCTTCTTCTCATCAGATAATGCATCATCTGATCAGCATGATCACTATTTGACTTCCTCTTCATCAAATGTCATCCCAGTTGGTTAGCCTGGTCGTTTGACTTCGTCATGAGATACGTAGTCATCGCAGAAAGCATTGGTCTGTGAGGGTCTGAATACCGATGCCTCGGTTTTTCATTCCCTATCATGTGTCGGGGTACCAAGCGTTCGTACCTCCTAGCCTCTAGTCACACATATGGATATACTTTGTAAATTATAATATTTTCTTGATATAAAACTTCTATATCCATAAAGGACTTTCTTTGGTGTGCTCAACAAATTAACAGCCGGCGACAACCAAAGCTTTTATATCCATATGGGACTTTCTTGGGTGTGCATAATGAATTATCAGCCAGCAACAACCCAACAACACTTGGTTTAATATACAACATCTTTTGGCGTGCTAGCGAATTAAAACAGCTAGCAACCACCCAATAATACTTGGTTCCATAAACAACTTCTTTCACGTACAACGGATCAATGAATTGTACGTTACTTATTGTTAGGTTTTATGAACATTTGATGATGATTGTCTTTAGAATACTTAGGAATACAAATGTACAGAAAAGTGTTGGTTTGTGACACTTTAGTTTTGTAGCTAGCAGTAGTATCTCTTGTTTGTAAATTAGTCATTATAATAAAGAGATAGGTTCATTTCTTTTGTATGTACTGCTGGAATACTTGTTGAGTTTGTTCAACAAGTTGTTTAAATTAATTAGTCCTTCGGAGATTGATTTTGGCTTGTCGGAGATTAAGGGAAAAGTCCACCAGAGATTAAAGTTTTGTTCATCAGAGATTGGACTTTGCCCATCGGAGATTGAAGAATCCTTCATCGGAGATTAAAATGTTTTGTTCATCGGAGATTGAAGGATTGGTCATCGGAGATTAAAGCTTACGTCATCGGGGATTGTAACTAAAGAGTCAGAGATTAATGCTGACGTCATCAGAGATTAAAACAATACCTCGGAGATTAAAAGTTGACGTCACCAGAGACTAAAGCCAAAGTATCGGAGATTACTCGAAGTAAAGCATCAGAGATTACCTGATGTAAAGCATCGGAGATTACTCGAAGTGATCAGGGACTAATTAAAGAAGCTATCGGAGATTAGTCGAAGACTTAATCACTGATGGAGTTAGAGTTCAAATCAAAGAAGGAAAGTCTTCCATGCACACGTAGACTTTATTGAAGACGTAGCTGACAAGGAAACTTGTTAGAAATCTTTCAATTGGAAAGATTGTATTTGATTTGAATTAGGAAGCTAGGTTTTTGATAACTTAGTTTTAGAAGCTGTAATTATAAATTACAGAATAGCAAAACGAAGCAAAAGAGGTGTATAGAAAGAGAATTGAAAGGGTTGTATTTTCTAGATACACAGAATAGAAGCTGACGATCGAAGCTTGTCTTGATTGTTAGAAAACTTGTAATCAATTGTTAAAATCAACAAAAGCAATTGTTTATAAAGTTTTTAATCTTGTTCTTTATATTCCGCAGAAAGTTAATTTCTTAAAGAACAGGAATTCGAAAAAGTTGTAAGAACTTGTATTCAACCCCCCTTCTACAAGTTCTAGGCCATCTCACTGAGAAAACAATTGGTATCAGAGCCACTGATTGAAAATACTCAATTAACAAGATTCTGAGATGGCCAACAACGAAGAAGCAAGCAGCTCTAACATAATTGCGTATAATGGAGGACGTGATGGTGGAACCAGGATCCCTATTCTGAAAAGGGATGAATATCCAATGTGGAAACAAAAGATGTATATGCACTTGAGAGCAACAGATCCAGATTACATAGATAGGATTGAGAAGGGTCCTTATCTACCCAGGAAGTTTATTCCTGCAAAAACTGTCGAAGGATCTATTGTCGCAGAACACTTTGTACTTGCACCAGAAAGTGATTATACCAACGAGGACAAGTTACAAGTGTTGAAAGATGCTAAAGTTATGAACATACTCTATAATGGAATAGACAAACATATGTTTAATAGCATCATCAATTGCACGACATCTAAACAAGTCTGGGACACTATCAAGGTCCTATGTGAGGGGACTGATCAAGTTAGAAAGAACAGACGTTCACTGTTGACTCAACAGTATGAGTTCTTTCAAGCAAAGCCTAATGAACCAATCACGTCAATCTATGACAGGTTCAATTCTTTGCTTAATGACTTGACCATACTTGGTAAGACATATGATAATGAAGATATCAATACCAAGTTCATGAGAGCCCTCCCTCCTAGCTGGGATCCAAAGACTACTGCAGTTAGGGAGGCTCATGATATGGAAACCCTCACATTGGATAGGCTCTACGGAAACTTAAAGACATATGAACTTGAAGTAGAGCAAAGACAGCGCATGCATGGAAGAGATAAAGGAGCTGCGTTGATGGTTGAGACAAACAAGTCTCAAGAGAAGCTTGATGATGAATCCTCTAATGCTAGCTCGACTGATAATGAGGATGAACTGGATACCGATAATGACATGGAGGAATTCATGGCATTCATGGTTAAACAGTTTAAGAAATTTAGGGCTAGCAGAAAAGGAAGGAAGTCATCAAGAAAACCTAACCCTAAGCGAGAAGGTCAAAAAGTCACCTTCGACTTAAAGAAAATAAGATGCTACAATTGCGATGGGTTAGGGCACTTTGCCAATGAGTGCAAGAAGCCTAGATCTAATGATAGATCTAAGGATGAAAAATCAAGGAAGGACTTTGCTGACAAGAAAGCTAAATCCAAAAGCAAAGCCTTGATTACTGAGGGAAAGGATTGGATTGACAGCGACTCTGATGAAGAAGTTGTCAACTTTGCCCTAATGGCTCGTAGTGACGAGTCAAGTGATTCTGCAAAGGTATGTAATGCAAATCAGAATTTTAACGTGCTTAATTTACTTGATACATCTAGCATTGAAAGCATGCAAAAAGATATATCTGATTTGCATGTCAGTTTTAGGTCTTTAACTATAGAGCATACCAATGTAAAAGAATCACGTGACAATCTCTTAAAAAGAAACAATTTTCTTGAAGAGAGATTGGCACAATTTGATACTATCAAGTCTAATTTAAACAAATCACATCACATGATTGATGCTTTGAAAAAGAGGGAATATTACTTAGTAGAGCAACTTGAAATTGCTCAAGCTAAGATTAAACATTGGATGAATCTACATTCAACAGACTAGTTTCTGAACTAGGAATGTTGAATTATGGTTCTAAAAATTAAGTTTTAAACTTTCAAGTTGTTTAACAGATGCATGAAGCTAGAATTAAATTTCTAGAATGCAGCTGTTCCTGTGAACAGATTTTTATGAAGCTAGAATTAAATTTCTGGATTGTAGCTGATTTTAATTAAACAGATTTTTGATGAAGCTAGAATAATTAATTCTGGAAAAAGAAGCTGTTTTAAATTTGATAAAACAGAAAAATGTAGCCAATAATCATTAATATGATGTTGGAAAAATTTTTGAAAGA
The DNA here is from genome assembly GCA_014636745.2 of Centella asiatica. Taxonomy (NCBI): domain Eukaryota; kingdom Viridiplantae; phylum Streptophyta; class Magnoliopsida; order Apiales; family Apiaceae; genus Centella; species Centella asiatica. The sequence goes on along the minus strand of CM025780.1, from coordinate 17,148,466 downwards.
TAAAACTGAAGTAGGGATTAAGTCCCTGAGAAAAAGTATGATAAGAGATTAAAGGATTAATCCCCGATGGGTAGTTTAACTAATCCCCAATCAGTTAAAATTACTTCATCGGAGACTCGATTATTCCCCGATGTGTATTTTAATTAATCCCCGATAGATCAAAATTACAACATCGGAGAATGTCCTAATCCCCGATGCGTACATTTATAACATCGGAGATTATTTTAGTCCCCGATGAGTAATTACTACATCAGAGACTAATCGGGTCAATCTCTTATCACATGGATCAATCAGAGATTAGGGCAATCTCTGAAAGAGGGTAAATTGGTAGTTACCCATGATCCTTGAATAGCAAACGTCTCTCATACCTTAATAAAAGTAACTTCAAACACGTTTGTATTCATAATTATCAAACTCTACAATTTGATTTCTCTCAAAAACTCTGCGATTTAACCTTTCTTTGAGTTTTCTTCATTAAGATTACAGATCTCTTCAATGGCGACCAAAACAGTTTGCTTCAAGTTTGGTGAGTTTGAGTTTATCAAGACTAACCATGCAGGGGTGGCAGATAAATACGAGTTCGAAGCAAAATACTATCCCTTTGTGGATTTTCTAAAGAACTCTCCGTTACAATACGCCATTTATGAAGCTCCCATTCAAGCTGCAGAAGTAATTACAACCATGTGGAGCACTGCAACAGTCACTGACAACAGTGATGAATCTCCACAGGTAAGTTTCAGGTATGAAAACACAGAATATACTATTACTCATACCATTGTTAATAATGCACTTCATTTACCCATCAGGGAAAACTAGGACCCCCTTGCCTCTGATGAAGAACTTATAGGTATGTTTAAGGAATTAAACTATAATACTGAAATAAGTTCTGTTGGGACCATCACACGTCCCCATCTTAGGTCAGAGTGGTCATTGTTCTTTGACATTATTACAAAAGCTTTTACTTCAAAATGCAGTGGATATGATGCCATCACCACTATTTCACAACAAATTGCATATAGTGTGTTGTATGATAGGCACATTAACTTAGGGCTTTTGATTTTGAAAAACTTGATGGACAAACTTAAAACTGGCAACAAAACTAAAATTTATTATGCTAGGTTTTTAATGATGATTGCAAATCATTTAATACCTAACCTTAATATTGCTAGTATGCAAGTTGTTCCTACAGTTTTGCAGACTAAAAGAGTGGTTAGTGACTTAAAGAAAAATGAAGCAAAGGTAAATGTACCTCTTTACTATCCTACTGTCATGCGAAACTCTCTCAGTGACACTCTTCCAAACATATATTCTTTGCAATTCTTTGGGGATACAACACAAACACCAACTTATCTCCCAACAACTTCTCAATCACAATCCAAAGCCCCCTCTACAGTCTCCCAAAAGACTGTGGTTGCATACACCAGAAAAGCCACAAAGCTCCCAATAAAAAGAAGAATAATTGAGGGAGTAAGTGAGGCTGAGGGAGAACAAGAAGCTGAGGTGGCACCTCAGAGAAAGAAGAGACTTGTCACCCTTAGACAAAAGCAATCCATTGCTTCCCAAAAGGCAATGGAGGTTATAAGGAAAGACAGTAATCTGTCATTGTCCTCCCAAAAGGATATTGACATTGAAGATAGTCCTCAACCAGGGACACCTGTTACAGAGTCTGCACAAACTCTTGGTCACAGCCAAGAGGAACCAAATAGAGAGAATACAAAAGAAAAGAGTGACACAAGGAGTGCACACACAGAGTCTCCAATTGATGTTCCTCAATTTTTAATCTCTGAGGAACAGCCAACACTCCCCACTGTACATTCTTTTCCTTTTTCTCCCATCCTTGATTCTTTTGTCACACAAATAATTGATTCTCTTGATTTTTCCCAAGAGGAGCCAATAATCGAGACAAGCTCTCACACATTTTCCATGGATAGATCCCTAGCCCAAGATAAACAAAGGGAACCCCCTATCCATGCTGTCACAAGCACTTCTCAAACCCCCACTTCTGTAGGAAAGAGTGACACCATCAAAATGAGTGAGGCTGTGAGAATAAATAGTGAGAGTCAGGCTCCTGACCTGGAAAAAGGAGAGCACATACACATAAAAGAGAGTCAAGCTTTAGAAAGCTTGGAAGAAGGAGAGCATGAGAAGCTGGGTGCCCAACCCCAGGCAAAAGGAGAGGATGAGAGCAAGGATAAGATCCTTGAACAAAATAAACGAGAGAAATTTTCAGCAGGTGTCTTTTTACAACCTGCTGAAACCAGCTCAAAAGAAGCTCAGGCTTCTTCTGCTCCCTCCATCAATATCGAAACAGAAGAACCAGAGATTAGATCAAGCACAGGGGATGCAGCTTTACAAGTCATATCTGAGATGTCCAATGCTGATTTTGAAGAGTTATATGGTCTACAACAGAGACAAGATCATATTTCTGCATTGAAGACAAGTCTAGCAGATGAACCTGTGCCTGAAGAAGCTCCAGAGCATAATGTTGATGAATGGCTTGATGACTCTTATGCCAACACTCTGGAGGAAGCAGCCGCCCAGTTGAGGCAGGACTATGTGACCAACATAGGGTCAACTGCTGCTGCACCATCTGTGAAGGACATTCTTGAAGAAGTAACCAAGGTGGATAAGAAACACACAAAATTTCACCACTTCTTGGTTACTGGCATCAATGGTGCAGTGCAGCAAATCAAGGAAAGGATGGAGTTGGAGACAGATAAGATTAGAAGGTGCTATGAAGGACACTTGCCAAGGAGGACTGTCACAGCAATTGATTCATTAGTCAAAGATAAGTCCAAGACTGACAGTCGCCTTCAAGCCCTCGAAGCAAACATCCAACTCCTGATCCAAAAGCAAGATCGAATGGAACAACTTTTGCTTCAGGCAATTCCAACACTAGCCACCTCTTCTAAACCCCAAGATGCTGATGTCAAAAAGGGGGAGAGTGGTCCATTCAAAACTGCTCCTGTACATTCACACAAGTCTGGTTCTGTCCTTGATGCAGAATTGCAAGCAATGTTGGACAGTATCCTAAAGAAGCATTCTGATCTTGCAGTAACAACAACAACAACAACAATTCCAACAACAGCAACAACTTTTCCTTCTTCCTTTGCACAAGCCCCAAAATCAAAAGACAAAGGCAAGGGAGTCATGGTTGAGGAACCAAAGAAAAAGATTTCAACTCAACCAGGACAACCTAAGCTGTTGGGGGATGCCATGAAGACTGCTCACTTTCCTACTCCTATTGAAATTGAAGTGGAAGGGAAAGTTGAGTTAGTCAATCCTCGTGATCAAAGATTAATAGATTCTGATGCATTATTAGCTCAGAAACTTCAAGAGGAGGAGGACATGGCAGTAGCAAGGGAGGAGGAGGAGGCAAAGAAGAAGAAAACTTCAACAAGGAGATCAAGTGCACAGAAGGTAGCCATTACTAAAAAGAAAAATAAAGAGATGGAAGAGGCAGAAGGAAAGTCAAAAAGGAAGCCCTTAGTCCAGAAACCTGCAAAGGAAATTGAGGATAAGGAAACTGCCATAATTCTTGTACCTGAAATTCTTAAACCACAACCTATCTCTTCAAGGAAGCCTCCTGCAAAGGACAATATGGTCAGTTCTTCAAGTCAAAAGTCTGTAGTAAGAGAGCCACCATTAAGTTTCAAGGGAAAACTCTACATGGTGGAATCTGAACCACTTGGGATATGGTATGAAAATATTCATGACCATAAAATCTTCTTTCAGTATGATAGAGATCTAGATCGATTAACAGAGAGAAATGTTGAAGATTTTATAAGACTATTAAGAAATGCAGAAGGACCAAGTAAGGTGGAATTGAAGAGGTTATTAGAGGAAAGGTTGAAGTATTTCAAGGAATTGAAAAGGAGGGAGTGAACAAATAAAAGTTGTTGTGTAAATATTGAAGTAAAAGATTTGAAGCCAGACATAGTCTTGGGTAGCCAGGAGTTATTCTTGGAGAAGCTGAATGTATTATTCAGTGTAGCCAAGGTTTGTTTAAATCTTGGAGAAGCTGGGTAAATTATCCAGGCGGAGAGAAGCTGAATGATAGATCAAAGATCTTGAATTCAGGTACATTTGTAATTTTATTATTCTTTATTCTTTTTCTAAGTAAATTTTGATAGTTGAGTTTTGACATCATCATCAACCTTGAAATTATGCTTATCATTCTGATATTCATAATTAGGGGGAGATTGTTAGGTTTTATGAACATTTGATGATGATTGTCTTTAGAATACTTAGGAATACAAATGTACAGAAAAGTGTTGGTTTGTGACACTTTAGTTTTGTAGCTAGCAGTAGTATCTCTTGTTTGTAAATTAGTCATTATAATAAAGAGATAGGTTCATTTCTTTTGTATGTACTGCTGGAATACTTGTTGAGTTTGTTCAACAAGTTGTTTAAATTAATTAGTCCTTCGGAGATTGATTTTGGCTTGTCGGAGATTAAGGGAAAAGTCTATCAGAGAATAAAGGGAAAATATGATTCTTGGTGTAACATGAGAAATCCATGTCTTGGAAGATAAATATGAAATTGTGCATAAACAAGGGATGACCATCAGGGAATGGTCATCGGGGACGGGCTGCTCATCAGGAAATGACCATCAGGGGACGGCTACCCGTTAGGGGAAAACTTTGCCCGATAGGGGGTAATTATCAATGGATGACTTACCCATCAGGGGGATAATCCATTCGTCAGGGGATAACTATTCATCAGGGGATAAGCTACCCATCAGGGGATAGGCTACCCTTCAGGGGATAAACTACCCGTCAGGGGATAGGCTACCCTTCAGGGGATACATTTTTGGTCATCAGGGAATGGCTCTCGACCATCAGGGGATAAATTTTGTTTATTACCAAACTCATTTGGCCATCGCCAAACTCGTTTAGCCTTCGCCAAACTTGTCGGGGACAAATTTGACTACCGCTGAGCTTGCCAGTGGACAATTTGTTTAGCACCAAACTCATTAAGTCAGTGCCAAACTCATCAGTGGATATTAGTTTAGCACCAAACTCGTTGGAGACTAGCATTGATACTTATCAGAGACTAACATTATTAGTCATCAGAGACTAACTTTGTTACTCATTAGAGACTAATATTTACCCATTGGAGACTAACATGTTTTCTCGTCAAGGACGAATATTAACTTATTGGAGACTAAGTTAAGACTTGTGTCTCCTATGATGGAACACCTTTTATATGATTATGGATGATGATGTCTAATGATGAACAAACCCAACTTAGGGTGCATCATAAACTTCCTTGTTGTTCGTGTTGTTTTACATAACACACACACCCACACGCAAAAGAATAATACTATAACTATTAAAGCTTTATTCTTTTCTTGGATACTTAGCATGCTTAACAAAATCTTTTAGATGTTATGCATGAGAAACAAAACAGAGCAGAGTAGAGTATGATCATAAAGCTCTTACCTTTTCGTCTTTGAGGAAGATTTTGGAAGCTCAGCTGCTCTAAAGTGACAGTTGCTCAAGAGAAAGAACTTGAAATTTATGAAGATGGTTTGTTAAAGAGAAGTTCTAGGAGAGAAGTTTTAGAAAAGAGATTAGAATTTTATCTTAGAATGAGGTATTTATAGTGTTTAAGAGCAGTAGGCTAAGATTAAGCTTAAAATAAAATGATTGGTGTTAGGTTTTATAATATTTGATGATGATTGTAATTAGAATACTTAGATATACAAATGTACATAAAGTGCTAGTTTATAGCATTAGAGTTTTGTAGCTGATAGTTTACTCTCTGATTCATGTAATTTATTTTTATAAGAGAGTAAGTTAAACTTTGTATTATAAGAGACTATCAGAATTGTATAAGAGATTTCAACGTGTCAGAGACTATGTTTAGTCTATCGGAGACTAAAGAAATTGTTCATCAGAGACTAATATCAAAGCATCGGAGACTAATCTTGAGTAATCAGAGACTAAGCGTAAGGCATCAGAGACTAAGATTATGTCATCAGAGACTAAAAACTTAAGTTGTTGAAGACTAAACATTTGATTAGAGACTAAAGTTGAATCCGTCAAAGACTAGAGTAAAATTACTCTCTGATACAAGACAAACTTCTAATTGGATTAGAAGTCATCTTTGATATGGAGATCTGGAGAGTTATTAAAAGTCGAAGCTGGTTAGGAAAAAATGGAGAGAACAACTTGAAAAATAACCTATTCCTTTTGTACATAAAAAATATACATTGAATAGGATTAGAAGCTGAATTACGATTCAGATTTAGAAGCTGTAATTAAACTTACAAGATTGTATTAGAAGCTGTATGTTTGGAAAGATTTATAAATAACATATAGGATTTTGAAGCTGACAATCAGATTGTGATTGTTAGAATTTGTAATCAATTGTTCATCAATAAAAGCGATTGTTTATAAATTTTTTCTTGTTGTTTTTGTTCATAAATTTCCGTAAGTAAATATAGTTTGAAGAACAAAAATTTGAAAAGATTTCAAGAAGTTGTATTCAACCCCCCCCCCCCACCCCCCACCCCCTCACCCCCGCCTTCCCCCTTCTACAAGTTCTAGGCTATTTCACTAGGACAACAATTGGTATCAGAGCAAATTAATTGATATATTTCAATTAACAAGATCCAGAGATGGCCAATGATGAAGGAAGCAGCTCCAGCATAATGGCATATGCAGGAAGTCGTGATGGTGGAATCAAAATTCCAGTTTTAAAAAAAGGTGAATATCCAATTTGGAAACAAAAGATGCATATACACTTGAGGGCAATAGATCCTGAATACATTGATAGTATTGAGAAGGGTCACTATCAACCAAGGAAATTTGTTTCTTCAAAAACTGTGGAAGGAACAATTATTCCTGAACACTTTGAACTTGCTACAGAAAGTGACTATACTAATGAAGACAAGTTACAAGTGTTGAAGGATGCTAAAGTGATGAACATACTTTACAATGGATTGGATAAAAATATGTTCACAAGCATCATCAACTGCACAACATCAAAACAGATCTAGGACACCATCAAAGTCCTATGTGAGGGGACAGACTAAGTAAGAAAGAATAAAAGGTCATTGTTAACACAACAATATAAATTCTTTCAAGCAAAACATGGTGAATCAATAACATCAGTTTATGATAGATTTAATGCTTTGCTCAATGACCTGAAAATACTTGGAAAGTTCTATGACAATGAAGATGTTAATACCAAATTCATGAGGGCACTCCCACCAAGTTGGGATCCAAAAACAACTGCAATAAGAGAAGCTCGTGAGTTGGACATTCTCACACTGGACAGGCTCTATGGAAATCTAAAGACTTATGAACTAGAAATAGAGCAAAGACAAAAGCTGCATGGCAGGGACAAAGGAGCTTCACTGATGATTGAGACAAAGAAGTCTCATGAGGAGCTTGATGATAACATTGATACTGCAAGCTCGACTGATGAAGAAACTGAATCAATCACTGATGATGACATGGAGGAATTCATGGCTTTCATGGTGAAGCAATTCAAAAAATTTAGAGCTAGCAGGAAAGGAAGAATATCATCAAGGAAGCCTATCCCAAAACAAGAAGGTCAAACTATGACCTTTGACAAAAAGAAAATCAGATGTTTCAATTGTGATGGGATAGGGCACTTTGCCAATGAGTGCAAGAAGCCTAGATCTACAGAAAGATCTAAGGATGACAAGAACAGAAAATCAGGGAATGATCTTGCTGACAAAAGATTCAAATCAAAGAAAAAGGCCTTGATTACAGAAGGTAAAGATTGGATTGACAGTGACTCTGAGGAAGAAATTGCCAACTTTGCCTCGATGGTTCAAACTGATGAACCAAGTGATTCTACTAAGGTATGTGATGCAATTCAGAATTTTAATGTGCTTAGTTTAATTGATACATCTAGTGTAGAAAGCATACAAAAAGATATATCTGATTTGCATGTTAATTTTAGATCATTAACCATTGAACATGCCAAAGTAAAAGAATCACATGACCAACTCTTTAAAAGAAATAGATTTCTTGAAGAGAAACAAATACAATTTGATACTATTAAGTCAGAACTGAATAAAGCTCATCACATGATAGATGCTTTGAAAAAGAGGTAATTTTACTTAGTCGAACAACTTGAAAATGAACAGGCTAAGATTAAACAATGGAATCAATCCTCTAAAAAGCTTTTTAACTTGGTAGAAAATCAAATGGTTGGTCAAAAATCTGGTTTAGGATATGATGAATTCCTAGAAACAAAACCTGATATAGAAACAATTGAAGCTGCTAATTCCATGACTAATAAACCAATTCTCATGAAAAGAATTAATTTTGTCTCATCATTCAATGAACCTAAATTTATCAACACTCAAAGTCAACATGTCACTGCAATTATAAAAAAGATCAAAATTCAGTGAATACTGTTGAAAAGAGTGAAAACAAAAGATTGAATATAGGATTCATGACAAAGACATAATTAAACAAAAAATTGGAAAATCTTACTGACTCTAAGATAGAAAAGTCAGTGGAGTCTAGCAGTGGGAAAAGAAATAGGAATGGAAAAATAGGCATCAATAAATATACTAATTATGCAAGTATGCCTAATGCTCCTAGAAAGACATGTCTCACATATGTGGAAATCCCAATCACATAGCTATACATTGTAGGAGTAAAAATAGAATTCCTATTGTAGAGACTGCATTAACAAAGATAATCAAAGAAAAATCACCTATAAAAAGGTCTAACCATCTTTGCAATAATAGTGAAAATGCTAAACTTGGCAGTCTCTCACCTTTAAGAAGCAAGACTAATGATTGTCCAATAAAAGTTAAAAATTCTAAAAGACAATCAACTCCATCTGAGTCAAGTCTTGATTCTAAAATTAGTGAGAAAGGATCCAAGAAAATCTGGGTTCCAAAAACTTCTAACTAGTTATTCTTACTGTGCAGGGCAAAAAGAAAAAATCATGGTTCTTGGACAGTGGATGTTCAAGACATATGACAGGAGACAAGTCCCTTCTTAAATAGTATAAAGAAAAGAATGGCCCTAAGGTAATATTTGGAGATGACAGCAAAGGTCATACAAAGGGCTATGGCGTATGTCTGTAGTTGTGTATGTCTGTTCTGCGCAGTCTCTGCTCCTTTTTGTTTGCTGCAGTGGTGTTGCATCCGTTGTAGTGGTTATTGAAGTTTCTGCTCTGTAGTGGTAATTGTTGCTTCTGTTGATCTGCTGCTGCTGTGATGTAGTGATGTTTCTGCTGCAGTTTACTGCTGGTGTTTTTGTTTTCTTAGTCTCCTGCTGCTGCAATCTCTGTTGCTGCAATGCTGCAGTGGTTATGCACAGTTTACTGCTGAAGTTGCCTCTGCTGCTGTATTGAGTGGTGTTGCTGTCTGTTCTACGTAGCTTCTGCTCCATTTTGTTTGCTGCAGTGGTGTTGCTTTCACTCCTTTTCTGCTGCTGTAGTGGTATTTGCTGCTTCTGCTGGTCTGCTGCTGCAGTGTTGTAGCGATTTTTATGCTGCAGTTTACTGCGATTGTTTTCTGCTGCAGTTTACTGCTCTGCTGTTTCTGCTCTATTTGTTTGCTGCAGTGAGGTTTGATGCTGCTGCTACTACTGGCTTTTTCAGTTTCTACTGCTAGTGTGTTCTGCTTTGGTGTTTTCCTCTACAGTTGCATCACAGCTGTTGTTGTTGATACAGTGGTGTTTCGTCTGCTGTGTTAGCTTTTTAGTTTGCTGCCTTCCCAGTTCAGTGGTGAAGTTTTTGTTCTGCTGATGCTTCCTTGTTTCTTTGGTGTTTGACTCTCTGTCTTCTGCTGCAGCAGTGGTGTCCCTCTGGTTATAGTATTGTAATCTTGATAGGTGATGAAATCTTGATAAGCTTGTTTTCCTGTTGTGGGGTTTTGGCTGTTGCCTTTCCATGTCTGTTTGCTCTGTTTAGCTTGTTGTTTTCCCAATGTTGGTTTGCCTCCCTAGCTAGCGACCTATGCTAGTAGGCCGGGGGGTATGCCCCTCGTTATTTCTGTTTCTTCCTTTCTTTATATTACATTCCCAATTTAACAAAAAAAAAAAAAAAGTTGAGCATGGTGATGTCATATTCACTGAAGTATCACTAGTTGATGGCTTAAAGCACAATCTGTTAAGTGTGAGTCAACTATGTGATAAGGGATTCTTTGTCACTTTTAAAGAAGATCTATGCCAAGTGTGTGACAAGGAATCTGGGAATGTGATATTGACAGGAAAAAGAAAAGGAAATTTGTACACTACAAATTTAGTTTCTTCTACTGATCAAATCACATGTCTGTATAGCAAAGCCTCTACTGATAAAAGTTGGCTTTGGCACAAGAAGCTCTCCCACTTAAATTTCAAAAACATTAACAAATTGGTGAGAAAAGGTTTGGTAGCTGGCATTCCTCAATTGGAATTTACACAAGAAGGGTTGTGTGACTCATGCTAGAAAGGAAAACAAAGAAGTTTGTCATTCAAGAGCAAACCAACAACATCAATCACTAACCTTTTACAGTTATTACATATTGTGAGAACCCGAAAATTTTGTATGAGTTTGTTACATGAATAAATGTATGTTGTAATTAATTTCTTATTTTTTTATATATAAATGGTAAATCCATATTTCGAGTAAGAATCTTGATGACAATGAGAGGTTCATTTTATTGAAGATAACTTCCTTAAAAAGGAGATAAAAATAAGATGATCAAACCTCGTATAGGATTATGATTAAATAGCATGGAGGAAGAGGAGAAGGTTACGTAAGATTGGTGATTACGTGTTTGATTAATAGGCAGGTTGTGTGGCAACAACTGACTAAAGACGAGCTGCATGTATGACAACAGCTGCTTATTACATTGTTAGCTGTTAAAGAGTAATGATAAGCAGCCGTTTACCGTCCAGATTAACCAATCATCTTATCTCAATGTTTAATCTTAGTTTGTTATAAATACCTCATTCGAGATGAAATTTTAATTCCTTTACCAAAATTTCTCTTTTAAGAGTTTCGTTTAAACTTATCATCCCCATAAATTTTCCAAGTTCTTCTTTCGAAAAATTATTCTCAAACAAGCTTTGATTTCACCCTAAAGAACGAAGAGGTAAGAACCTGGTACTCTACTTAGTTTCTTTTGTGCATAGCATCAAAGATTTATGCTAAGTTTATATTCTTTTGCATTATCATGAGACATCCTAGGCTGAGTTTGTTCATGATAAGCCTTCCATGGTAGCAAAAACAAGCTCTAATATTAGTCTTTGGCGAGATAATTATAGTCTCTGGCGAGATAACATTAGTCTCTGACGAGATAACATTAGTCTCTGATGAGTTAATGTTAGTCTCCGATGAGTTAATGTTAGTCTCCGATGAGTAAATGTCAGTCTCTGATGAGTTAATGTTAGTCTCTGATGATGACGTCATCCTTAGTCTCTGACAGGCTAAGTTTAGTCTCTGATGATGTCATCCTTAGTCTCTGACATGCTAAGTTCAGTCTCTGATGACATCATCCTTAGTCTCCGATAGGCTAAGTTTAAATCTCTGATAACGTCATCTGTAGTTTCTGATGGACAAAATATGTTAGTCTCTGATGGCTAAGGATATCAGTCCCTAACGAGTTTGATAATGAGAAAATTATTCCCCGATGCACAGTCTGTCATCAAGACTATAAAACATTATTTTCTTAAAATTATTTTATGATGTTATTATGCTATATTTAAGACAGTAAAAGTCTAAGGACATCACATACACATTTTCTTTCATAAATTCTTATTAAGGTATTAAAATATTACTTGCATAATTTACAGAATGTTTCACTCACCAGTAAGTTGAATTTGAATCTTTGTTGCAAAGGACCGAGGCAAGTATATTCTCACTCTTATGCTTATTTCAGTTAAACGCATGATCAATTGATTCGACATGCGTACAAAATTATGACTTTTATATTTAAATTTCCTGGTGAAATAGAATGCTATGTTTTAATTTCCGCTAGCATGATATGAATGGAAGTGCATGGATATAAAGAAGCTTTGCTCTATCAGTTATTTTTCAATATTATATCTGTGCAATAAATGAGAATGATATGTCCCTTAAATGGGTTATGCCACATGGATGGCTAGAGGAAAGGAAAGGTGCTGATTTGTTCTTCACCTGACCTAGAGGAATTTTATGTGACTACGTACGTTCACACAAGGAGGGATCATGCGGACACAGTTAGGCCAGTTGTATACCGTATGGTTAGCAGATCCAACGGGTTTAGTCCCCGATGGATATTTTTACTTCAAGGAAGTTATGCTTTGTTTTAAGAAGGATTACACAATTGTTTATCATTTGTAATCCTAAAGATCCTTTAAAGATTTCGGAGGCATTAGTATTGTTCCACCAAGCCTCTCAACAGAATTGAATCCCTTGAAACATTCCAGATTTGCTTTCCAAATTGTTTACATACTTGCTGGGCGTAAATCGCTCATTCTTGTTGAATTTTAATGTTTTGCAGGACAGAATATAAAGGCTGAGCCATCTGACAAGGGGAAGGCAAAGATGATCGTTTACTGAGTTTGGCTAACCCTTTTTAGTGTCGATAAGGAAGGAAGGAGGGAAGATGTTTTGAAGAGTGATGTTTGTATTATAATATAGAGATAGAATAGCTTCCGCTGAGAATGTAATATTTTGGGTTGTAATAACTCTTTAATATTGCCTTTTTTCCAGTATTTATACTATGAATGGATGTGTGGTTATCTTTTCCTTCTTTTGACGAAGCCTTGATCCAGTGAGGGATTTTGGGGTCGTCACACATATGGACTTATTTAGTCAAGTGAATGTGATGTCAATCTTAAGAAACAGATATGCTTTGGTGATAGTGGATGATCATGCAAGGTATACTTGGGTAAAATACCTTCACTCAAAAGATGAAGTTGCTCAGTTAATTAGTGATCATATCAATAAAATGGAAATTGAGTCAGGAAAAATAGTCAGGGTTATAAGTAGTGATAGAGGAACAAAATTCAAAAATTCCCAAGTGAATGAATTCTGCACTGAAAAAGGGATATCACATCAATTCTCAGCTCCGAGAACAGCTCAACAAAATGGAGTTATTAAGAGGAAAAATAGAACCCTTATTGAAGCAGCAAAGACAATGTTACAAGAGTCAAAGCTTCCAACCTATTTCTGGGATGAAGCAATTAGTACTGCTTGCTTTACACAGAATAGATCCGTGATTAACAAGACTTACAACAAAACACCCTATGAGTTAATGACTGGGAGAAAACCAACTCTCAAGTTTGTTAGGAATTATAGCATTTGATGATGATGTATAACATTTAGAATTGTTAAAATTTTGTAAATGTAAAACTACCTGCAGTAATGCACTATGAGAATCTACTATCAAGAAACTGCAAGAAAGCATCAGAAGCTACAATGAATACACTTGGAGAGTTCAACAAATGTCAAAGTTGATCAAGCAAAATTAGCCCATCGAAGACTAAGCTTTTGTCTATCAGAGACTAAGAGCCTGTCGGAGACTAAGTTTTTGAACTGTCGAAGACTAAGTTTTTGAACTATCGGAGACTAAGTTTTTGAACTGTCAGAGACTAAGTTTCTGTCTATTAGAGACTAAGTTTTGGTCTATCGGAGACTAAGTGTTTGTTCATCAGAAACTAATGTGAAAGCAACTAGAGACTATCCATCAGAGAATAAATTTTCACTAACATAAGGGATGACATATGGCTAAAGACGGTGGAAATAAAATAAGGATGGTTGTCCAATAAGGAGAGATTGGTTACCAAGGAAGCTTCAAGGAAATAAGTTATACACACATACACATCAAGTTGCAAGTATGAAACCTGCAAAGCCGCAAGCTTGAAACCTGCAAAATAGCAAGTTGAAATACTGTAGAGACAACTTATAACAACTTGAAGCAAGAAGTTCATTGAAGCTTGACTAATTATGTCCAGAGAAGCCCACAAAGATAAGATATATATTGTTGATATCTTATCTTGGGAACTCCAAGAAGAAAAATGGAAGCTGGTGCAGTGAATATACACCAGAAAAGTCACATAAACAGACTGGCATCTAAGAGAGGCTGAATAATGAAGAAAGTTGTGTGACAGAGCTGCAAGTACCAATAAACTACAGAGATATTTTTGGTAAACAACTCAGAATAGAAGCTTGGAGTATATAGAAGCTGTGTCTATAAATAGACATAGAGCAGTTGAGGTAAGATATATCTGAGAACTGAAAAACAACTGATAACAACAAGAATATATTTCATCTCAGATCACATATCTCTCAGAACAACACTTCCATACATATAGAGAGTTAGCAGCTGTAATTAGTTTTACAGAAAAAGAAGCAAGTTATTACAACTTGAGAAGCTGTTTTTTTTTTAAACAGAAGAAATTGTAAAGATTCAATTTAATTAACAATACCATTCTTTATTGTTGATTACAATTTATATCTTGCAATTTTGCTTTACTGTTTCTATTGTTTTATCATTTCAGTAAAGTTTTATAACTATTCTTGGAAATTAAATTGTTCATAACAGTTTAGTTTTGAAGAAAAGTGTGTAATTGTATTCAACCCCCCCCCCCCCCCCCCTCCCCTTCTACAATTACTCACACGGGACAAACAACTGGTATCAGAGCAGTTCTAGATTAATTCAATCTAGAGATCATGAGTAATTCGAAGGACAACACCAGAGTTCCACAACTCATAAAAAGTGAATACTCATTCTGGAAACAAAGATTCTTGAGTTATCTTGATGCAAAAGATGACCAATACTTGGAGATTATTGAAAAAGGTCCTCCAGAAATAAAGAAGCTTGTACCTGGCATCACCTCTGATGGAGTTACTGCACCTGACAAGTATGAAGCAAAAACTCCAAAAGAATATACTCAATCAGAAAAGGAAGAAGCTGCTGAGGATAAAAAGGTCAAAGATATCCTTATCACAACACTTGATAACAACATGCTATACAAAGTTATGAAGTGCAAAACATCAAAGGAGGTTTGGGACAAGCTCACTGTTCTATGTGAAGGAAATGACCAAATCAAGCTGAATAAGCAACTCCTACTAATTCAACAATATGAGTTGTTTACTGCCAAGGATGGTGAATCTCTTGATGATCTATATGAGAGATTCATCCAATTAATTAATGATTTATCTACCTATGGCCAGGAGTATTTTGTGCTTCAAGTGAATCACAGATTTCTAAGAGCTCTTCCCAGACATTTGAAGACTTATGAGTTGGAAATCCAGCAATGGAATAAGCAACACTCCAAAGATAAATCTGTTGCTTTGATTGCAGAGCTAAAGAAAAAGAAGCTTAGTGGACACATGAAGGTTTCCATTAAGAAAGAAGATTCCAATGATGAGAAAGAAAAAGAGAGTGAGTCTGAAGAAAATGAAGTTAGAAGCTACACACCTGAGGAACTAGATGTAATTGATGAAAGCTTGGCCTACATTGCTAGAAGATTAAAAAACCTGAGATTTCAAAGAGGGAGGAAGTCCAGGAAAAGCTCATCAACATCAACATCTACTTCTGTCAAGCCAAGTCAATCAACCTTGATTGACAAATCTAAAATCAGGTGATATAACTACAATGAGTTTGGTCACTTTGCCAGTGAATGCAAGAAGCCTAGCACTGAGAAAAAGAAAGACTTCAAGGATGATCAAGTAGATTACAAAAAG
Source organism: Centella asiatica (assembly GCA_014636745.2). Taxonomy (NCBI): domain Eukaryota; kingdom Viridiplantae; phylum Streptophyta; class Magnoliopsida; order Apiales; family Apiaceae; genus Centella; species Centella asiatica. Next base: position 17,132,806 of record CM025780.1, on the reverse strand, counting down.
AAGTACTTTGATCTTCTCAAGAAAAAAGGGAAAGGCATTCATAGTTGAAGGCAAGGACTGGGTGGATTCAGATGAATCTGATGCTGAGGAAGAGTTTGTAAATTTGGCTTTAATGGCCAAATCCTCAAGCAATTCTAAAGGAGAAGCTGAATCACAAAACTCATCACCATCTAAGGTACATAACTTCAATATTTCTTCAATTTCTAAAGTTGAATGTGATGCCACCATTCAAGAAATGGCCAAAGAGATTTATGACTTGCATGCTAGTTTAAGATCTCTTACAAAAGAAAACAATAGGATTATTGAGACCAATAATATTATTTCTAAAAGAAATACTTTACTAGAATCTGATTTGTTAATCCTAGAAGAGGCCAAAACAGAAGCTTTTAATGCTAAGAGACATCTTGACAATGCCTTGAAAAGAGAAGCCTATCTAGTTGAAAAACTCAAAGCTGAACAAGATAAAATAAAACAATGGACACAATCCTCACACAAAGTGCAGGATCTTTTAAACTCACAAAATCCTAATCAAAAGGCTGGATTAGGATACTCAGACATGCCCATTGTTATATCAGTTGGTGAACAACCCATCACCACTGATAAAGAATCAGAAGCTAGCTCAGAGCCTAAATTAGTAGGAAACTTAAAACCAATCAAATTTGTTAAACCTATTGAGATTGAAAAAGGTGAGAGTTCTAAAGGTAAAAATTTGACTTCTGTAGAGAAAACTTTGAAACCTGGGCTAGAGAAAAAGGCTACTAAAAAAATTGGTTTGCTTTCTAACAATCAATTAAAAGAGAAGATAAAAAGCAGTCCAAAATCTGAGCCTAAGAAAAACAGGAATGACAAATTAGGTATTAATAAATACAGTAATTATGCAAGAATGCCTAATGCCCCTAGGAAGACATGCACTAAGTGTGGGAACTCCAACCACCTTGCTTTTAAATGCACACAAATTACTAATAACATGCATGCTCCTCTTGTTTCATTTGCAGCTCCTTGTCCATACATTACATCACCTCAATATATGCCATGCTATAATTGTGGTGACTTTAAATATCCATCATATGCTTGCAATGCTTGTGGAAATTGTTATTATGCTCATCCCTCAATGCCTAATGTTTATAATAACACAAGGAGAAAATCTCCTCAAAGATCAAAGGTTGTCCACAAACCACCTAGGACCAAGGTGGATCTTTCACCTCCTAAAAAGAGGAAAGAAAAGAAAAAGAATACACAACCAATGACTATGTGTAAACCTGTGATTAAAACTGTTAAATCTAAACCCAAGCAGGCTTGGGTTCCTAAAAGATCTAACTAGTTTACATATGTGTGCAGGGCAAGAAGAAGCAGCAGTTGTGGTACTTGGATAGTGGCTGTTCAAGACATATGACTGGAAATAAGTCCCTGCTCTCACAGGTTGAGGAGAAAGCTGGCCCTAAAGTGTCCTTTGGAGATGACAACATTGGATACACTATGGGATCTAGCAAAGTAGTTCATGGAAATGTCATCATTAAAAATGTAGCTCTGGTTGATGGTCTAATGCACAATCTACTCAGTATTAGTCAGTTTTGTGACAAAGGCTATCAAGTTGTCTTTAAGGATGAACAATGCCTTACAAGCAATAGAAAAACTGGAGATGTTACATTGTTTGGAGTCAGAAAAGACAATGTATACATAGCTGAGTTCTGCTCAACAAATGAAGGACTATACACATGTTTTTACAGCAAAGCATCAGCAGATGAAAGTTGGCTATGGCACAAGAAGCTGTCTCACCTAAACTTCAAGACTATCAATAGTTTGGTGAGAAAAGGATTGGTGACAGGAATGCCACAACTTGAATTTTCTCAAGATGGTCTTTGTGGATCTTGTCAGAAGGGAAAACAAAAGAAAATTTCCTTCAAAAGTAAAGAAACATCAACAATAACAAGACCAATTCATCTAATTCACATGGATTTATTTGGTCCTGTTAATGTGATGTCAATATCCAGAAAAAGGTATGCATTTGTAATTGTTGATGACTACTCAAGATAGTCATGGGTTAAGTATCTACATACCAAGGATGAAGTTCCCCAGCTGATTATTGATCACATTAAAAGAATAGAACTTGAAGCTGGAGAGAAAGTCAAGGCCTTAAGGAGTGATAATGGGACTGAATTCAAGAATTCAACAATGGAAATGTTTTGTGTGGAAAAAGGCATTTCACATACCTTTTCAGCTCCTAGAACTCCTCAACAAAATGGAGTTGTTGAAAGAAAAAATAGGACCTTGATTGAAGCTGCAAGAACCATGCTTGAAGAAGCTAAGTTACCTACCTACTTCTGGGCTGAAGCTATCTCTACTGCTTGCTTCACTCAGAACAGATCAATTATTGTAAAAGCTCATCAAAAGACTCCTTATGAGCTCATGACAGGTAGAAAACCCACACTTAAGTTTCTTCATGTGTTTGGTTGCAGATGCTTTGTTCTCAAAAGTCAAGGAGAAAACTTAGGAAAATTTGATGCCAAAGCTGATGAGGCAATTTTCCTAGGGTATTCTTTAACAAGCAAAGCATATAGAGTTTACAACCTTAGACTCCACATTGTTATGTAATCAGTTCATATAGCCTTTGATGATAAAAAGATTAAAGGAATAAATGATAATGCAGAAGGAAGCCATGACAAACTAAGGTTTGAAAATGAAAATGAGTCAACAGATGCTGAAATTGACTCATCAGATGATGAAGCTAATGTGTGCAAATCAATGGAAAATCTAGTAATCCCTTATGACAATTCAAGTCATCTAGAAGCTTCATCAGGGAATGCATCATCAGGGGAAAACTTATTCAGGGGGAGTTTTCAATGAAGCTGAGAGCACTGAACATCATGGAGGAAACTATAATCAAGAAGCTTCTTCTTCAAGAAGTTTTCCTCCACAAATAAAATGGATAAGAGATCATCCTAAGGAGCAAATCATAGGAGATCCAACTAAAGGTGTGTCAACAAGAAGTGCTACTCAGAATGAATGCCTATACCTCAACTTTTTATCAAAGATTCAGCCTAAAAAGGTTGAGGAGGCATTACAAGATGCTGATTGGGTAATTGCTATGCAAGAGGAACTCAATCAGTTTGAAAAAAACAAGGTCTGGAGACTAGTATCAAAACCAAAGAATAAATCAATCAATGGTACTAAATGGATCTTTAGAAACAAGCTGGATGAAGCTGGTACAGTGATAAGAAATAAGGCCAGACTAGTTGCACAAGGTTATTCACAAGAAGAAGGAATTGACTATGATGAAACCTTTGTATCAGTAGCTAGATTGGAAGCCATCAGGATATTTCTTGCCTATGTTGTTCATGCAAATTTTAAAGTGTATCAGATGGATGTAAAGAGTGTTTTTCTAAATGGGAAAATACAAGAAGAGGTGTATGTCCAGCAACCTCCTGGCTTTGAAGATCAGAAGTTTCTCAATCATGTCTACAGGTTAGACAAAGCACTCTACGGACTTAAACAAGCGCCAAGAGCATGGTATGATACCCTATCTCAGTTTTTAATTGATAATTGTTAGGTTTTATGAACATTTGATGATGATTATCTTTAGAATACTTAGGAATACAAATGTACAGAAAAGTGTTGGTTTG
>CM025780.1:17116877-17129176 GCA_014636745.2 Centella asiatica | reverse complement strand
TGACAGCGACTCTGATGAAGAAGTTGTCAACTTTGCCCTAATGGCTCATAGTGACGAGTCAAGTGATTCTGCAAAGGTATGTAATGCAAATCAGAATTTTAACGTGCTTAATTTACTTGATACATCTAGTATTGAAAGCATGCAAAAAGATATATCTGATTTGCATGTCAGTTTTAGGTCTTTAACTATAGAACATACAAATGTAAAAGAATCACGTGACAATCTCTTAAAAAGAAACAATTTTCTTGAAGAGAGATTGGCACAGTTTGATACTATCAAGTCTGATTTAAACAAAGCACATCACATGATTGATGCTTTGAAAAAGAGGGAATATTACTTAGTAGAGCAACTTGAAATTGCTCAAGCTAAGATTAAACTGTGGAATACTTCCTCTAAAAAGTTAAAAGACTTGGTAGAATATCAAACTATAGGTCAAAAATCTGGACTAGGTTATGATGAAAATCTTGATAGTAGTTCAGATTTAATTGATCATGTTGAAGCTGTTGAGTCCACAACTGAAAAGCCTAAAGCTGCTAGAAAAATTAACTTTGTATCTCCTGTTCATGAACCCAGATTTATTAACATTCAAGATCAACAAAACACTGAAAAAACAAGTTTTAATCAAAAGACAGTGAATATTGTTGAGAAGAATGAAATCAAACATTTAAATATTGGGTTTATGACAAAGAAACAATTAATAAAGAAATTGGAAACTGTTCAAATACAAAAGGCTGAAAAAGTTGTGGAATCAAACAGAAGCAAGAAAAATAGGAATGGCAAGTTAGGCATTAACAAATATACCAACTATGCTTCAATGCCTGATGCTCCTAGAAAAACATGTCATGTATGTGGTAATCCAAACCACATAGCTATGCACTGTAGGAGCAGAAATAAAATTCCTATGGTTGAGACTGCCAACTCAAAGACAATAAAAGATAAATCACCTGTAAAAAGGTCAAGTAATCTTTGCATAGAAAATAATAAATCAAAGTCAAGTAGTCTCACAAACACCAGTAGCAAGACTGTAAATTGCCCAATTAAAATCAAACATGGAAAGAGGCAATCGACTTATTCTGAGTCAAGTCTTGAAACTGCAGCTAGTGAGAAAGGACTCAAGAAGATTTGGGTCCCAAAAATCTCAAACTAGTTCTCTCTACTGTGCAGGGCAAAAAGAAGAAATCATGGTACTTGGACAGTGGTTGTTCAAGGCACATGACTGGAGATAAGTCCCTGCTAAAACAGTATGAAGAGAGAAGTGGCCCAAGAGTCACTTTTGGAGATGACAGCAAAGGCCATACAAGAGGATATGGATCTGTTGAACATGGAGATGTCATCTTCACAGAAGTAGCACTGGTTGACGGCTTAAAGCACAATCTACTAAGTGTGAGTCAACTATGTGATAAAGGATTCAATGTCACTTTTAAAGAAGATCAATGCTTAGTGAGTGACAAAGAATCAGGGATTGTGATTTTGACAGGAAAAAGAAAAGGGAATTTGTACATTGCAAATCTCATTTCTTCAACTGATCAAATCACATGTCTATATAGCAAAGCTTCAACTGATGAGAGTTGGCTTTGGCATAAGAAGCTTTCCCACTTGAACTTCAAGAATATCAATAGTCTTGTGAGGAAAGGATTGGTAGCTGGCATTCCACAATTGGAATTTACACAAGATGGATTGTGTGATGCATGCCAGAAAGGAAAGCAAAGAAGTGTATCATTTAAAAACAAACCAGCAACATCAATCACTGATCCTTTACAACTTCTCCATATGGATTTATTTGGTCAAGTGAATGTGATGTCTATATTAAGGAATAGATATGCATTGGTAATTGTTGATGATCACACAAGGTATACTTGGGTAAAATACCTCTTTGCAAAGAATGAAGCTGCTCAGTTAATTATTGATCATGTCAAGAAAATAGAAACTGAGTCAGGAAAAACAGTGAGGGTAATAAGAAGTGACAGAGGAACAGAATTCAAAAATTTCCAAGTAATTGAATTCTGCACTGAGAAAGGAATTACTCATCAATTCTCTGCACCTAGAACTCCTCAACAAAATGGAGTTGTTGAGAGGAAAAATAGAACCCTCATTGAAGCAGCAAGGACCATGTTGCAAGAGGCTAAGCTTCCTACTTATTTTTGGGAGGAAGCTATAAGCACTGCATGTTTTACACAAAACAGGTCTTTGATAAACAAAGCCTACAACAAAACACCATATGAGTTAATGACTGGGAGAAAACCAACTCTCAAGTTTTTACATGTGTTTGGTTGTAAGTGCTTTGTACTGAGAGATTCATCAGAAACAAGAGGAAAATTTGACAATAAATCTGATAAAGCAATCTTCTTAGGTTATTCTCTGTCAAGCAAAGCATACAGAGTTTATAACTTAAGAACCAAGGTCATTGTGGAATCCATTCAAGTTGCATTTGATGATGGAAAGATTCCAGGAATGCTTGGTCAAGGATTGCATGAACCTCTCAGTTTTGAGAATGAATTGGATGCATGGGAATATCCAACAGAGAATGCTGAAAATCCCCAAAACAACAATGATTCCTCTTTAATTGAGGGAGAGTTGACTGTTGTGCATGAAGTACCAAGGACTGATGTATTATCAGAGACTAGAGTACTGGAACAAAATGAAACACAAGTCACTGATGACATTAATTCTTCATCGGAGACTAATGATACATCAGAGACTAGTATCCCTGATGCACACACAGAGACTATTGAGATATCTAACTCAGGGGGAGTTAATGAAGAAGAGATCAATAGTTTAGGGGGAGCAAACTCTGCTCATGAAGCTGGATTGTATCTTATCAATCTAGAAAATGAAGCCTCTAGTTCAAGATCAAATCTACCAAAACCTAAACCATGGTTGAGAGACCACACAACAGATTTGATCATTGGAAATATTGAGGATGGAGTTAGGACTAGAAGTGCAACACAAAATGAATGTTTGTACCTCAGTTTTCTATCAAAGATTGAACCAAAGAAAATTGAGGAAGCACTTCAAGATCCTGATTGGATAATTGCCATGCAAGAAGAATTAAACCAATTCACTCGAAACAAAGTCTGGAGACTGGTACCCAAACCAAGGAATAGATCAATCGTTGGTGCCAAGTGGGTCTTCAGAAACAAATTAGATGAAGCTGGTACAATAACAAGGAACAAAGCAAGACTGGTTGCAAAAGGATATTCTCAAGAAGAAGGAATAGATTATGATGAAACTTTTGCACCAGTAGCAAGACTTGAAGCAATCAGAATATTCCTGGCATATGCAGCCTACAAGAACTTCAAGGTGTACCAGATGGATGTCAAAAGTGCTTTCTTAAATGGAAAATTGGAAGAGGAAGTCTATGTTTGCCAACCCCCAGGTTTCATAGACTCCAAATTTCCAAATCATGTCTATAAATTAGACAAAGCACTTTATGGCTTGAAACAAGCACCAAGAGCCTGGTATGATACTCTATCTCAGTTTTTACTTGAAAATAAATTTATTAGAGGTATCATAGATAAAACTTTATTTTATAGAAAGCAAGGCTCTGATATTATTTTGGTGCAAATATATGTAGATGATATTATATTTGGGTCTACGAATGAGAAGCTTTGTGAAAAATTCTCAAAACTTATGCAGTCTAGATATGAAATGAGTATGATGGGAGAATTAACATTTTTCTTAGGTTTGCAAATAAAACAATCAACTGATGGAATATTTATCAGTCAGTCCAAGTATGTCAAGGACTTATTGAGAAAATATGACTTAGTTGATTGTGCATCTGCAAAAACACCCATGCCTACTTCCACTAAACTAGATAAGGATTTAAAAGGAAAGAAAATTGATATTACTAGTTATAGAGGAATGATAGGCTCTCTTTTATATCTAACTGCAAGTAGACCTGATATAATGTCTGCTACATGCTTGTGTGCTAGATTTCAAGCTGACCCTAGAGAGTCACATTTGATTGCTGTAAAAAGAATACTCAGATATCTAAAGGGTACCCCAAACCTTGGATTGTGGTATCCTAAAGAATCTGACTTTAAACTAATTGGCTATTCAGATGCTGATTATGCAGGGTGTAAGCTTGACAGAAAAAGCACAAGTGGAAGCTGCCAACTACTTGGAGGCAGACTTGTTTCTTGGTTTAGCAAGAAACAAAATTCAGTTTCTACCTCAACAGCAGAAGCTGAATACATCGCAGCTGGGAGTTGCTGTGCACAGATCTTGTGGATCAAAAATCAACTCCTAGATTATGGTATGACACTAACCAAAATTCCAATTTATTGTGATAATACTAGTGCCATAGCCATAACTGAAAATCCAGTGCAACATTCAAGAACCAAACACATAGATATTCGATATCACTTCATTAGGGAACATGTTAGTGAAGGAAATATTGAATTGCACTGGGTTGCAACTGATAAACAACTTGCAGATATTTTTACAAAACCATTGGTTGAATCTACATTCAACACACTAGTTTCTGAACTAGGAATGTTGAATTATGGTTCTAAAAATTAAGTTTTAAACTTTCAAGTTGTTTAACAGTTGCATGAAGCTAGAATTAAATTTCTAGATTGCAGTTGTTCCTGTGAACAGATCTTTAGAAGCTAGAATTAAATTTCTGGATTGTAGCTGTTTTTAATTAAACAGATTTTTGATGAAGCTAGAATAATTAATTCTGGAAAAAGAAGCTGTTTTAAATTTGATAAAACAGAAAAATGTAGCTAATAATCATTAATATGATTGTTGGAAAAGTTTTTGAAAGATAAAACTGAAGCAGGGATTAAGTCCCTAAGAAAAAGTATGATAAGAGATTAAAGGGTTAATCCCCGATGAGTAGTTTAACTAATCCCCGATCAGTTAAAATTACTTCATCGGAGACTCGATTATTCCCCGATGTGTAGTTTAACTAATCCCCGATCAGTTAAAATTACTTCATCGGAGACTCGATTATTCCCCGATGTGTAGTTTAATTAATCCCCGATAGATCAAAATTACAACATCGAAGAATGTCCTAATCCCCGATGCGTACATTTATAACATCGGAGATTATTTTAGTCCCCGATGAGTAATCACTACATCAGAGACTAATCGGGTCAATCTCTTATCACATGGGTCAATCAGAGATTAGGGCAATCTCTGAAAGAGGGTAAATTGGTAGTTACCCATGATCCTTGAATAACAAACGTCTCTTATACTTTAATAAAAGTAATTTCAAACACGTTTGTATTCATAATTATCAAACTCTGCAATTTGATTTCTCTCAAAAACTCTGCGATTTAACCTTTCTTTGAGTTGTCTTCATTAAGATTACAGATCTCTTCAATGGCGACCAAAACAGTTTGCTTCAAGTTTGGTGAGTTTGAGTTTATCAAGACTAACCATGCAGGGGTGGCCGATAAGTACGAGTTCGACGCAAAATACTACCCCTTTGTGGATTTTCTAAAGAACTCTTCACTACAATACGCCATTTATGAAGCTCCCATCCAAGCTGCAGAAGTAATATCAACCATGTGGAGCACTGCAACAATCACTAACAAAAGTGATGTGCCCGTCCGTAGAGTGAATAGTCCAGTTTTTGATGTATCATCCGATGAAGAAGAGGAGCCTAGTGTAGAGTCCCCGCTGCTTATCCCTGCACCACCAAGCAGGCACCAGTCACCTCCAACGCGAAAGGGGCCTAGTCTTGCCCCAACGCCGGTTTATGAAGTCGGACCCTCCACCATTCGCCGGGGACTGCGCATTCGCCGCACAGCCCGAAAGAGTGTACGATGCCCTCCTTTCAACCGTAACCAAGACTTAGCTCAGAATGCCCCTACAGTAGGACAGGATATTCCGAGACTCACCCTACCTTCACCTTGGTTATCTCACGACAGAATAGTACGTGAGTACGAGACAGACGTGCACCATCGTTTAGCAGATTGCGCTACGACAGTTCAAAGGCAGGCTACCAACATTGCCAGGTTTCGCACAGCAGCATCAGCTTGGCAGTCTTCTTTCTGGTTGACCCAAAGCCTGTACCATCGGCTAGCATTGGAAATGCATGCACAGATGGTAGCAGCGGCAGCAGCTAACCCTACAGTGGCGTGCTTGGAGCAGATGAGCAACCACTGTTCACGCCGCATTGAGGAGACACGTGTTCAGTCTCAACATTGGGAGAGAGAGGCTGAACGTGAAGGACCCCTGGACACGGATGATGAGGAGGTTTAGCTGTAGAAGTGAATGTGAAAATTTAAGTGGAAGTTATTTTGTACTTGTTTTAAACTTGGCTAGGCAGTAGCGTTTATCGCAAAAGTATGTTGCCCAGATGATGTATTTTGGCTTAAGTCAAGCACAAGAAATGTTTGAGGACAATGCTTATGGCAGCCTCCTATGTACATGAATGATAATGTTTTGAGATATCCAAATGAATATGTGATGCTTATGCTCTTCATTTTGTCAAGTGTTAAATTGTTAAATCATATGAAGAATGGAATGTTTTGAGGAGGATGTTTAACTCTTTATGTATATTTTTAGATTATGGCCAGAGGAAGGAGACCAGGAAGGGCTGGGAGAAGAAATCTACATAACAACGTGTCAAGGTCTGAAAATGTGGCGCGTTTAGAAAGAGAAAACCATGCTGAAAATCTTGATGATGTTGTCATTGAGGACGATAGCTCGGAGGAAGTGATGGGGATGAACCGCAATCCCCCACATGTTACACCACCCACCCCAGTTAATGACAATATTTCCGCTAACAACAATGCTGCGGGAAATGCGAATGATAATCCCTTGGCTCAATTTCTTCAAATTATTCGTGAGGCTGTGACCGCAAACCAACCACCCCCACCTCAACCACCAAAACCTACTGCTCGTGGTTCGTGTATCCGAGAGTTCATTGGCATCAACCCTCCGACCTTTGATGGAAAGGGAGGACCTACAGCAGCGCAATATTGGTTGGAAGAGATTGAGAAAGCCTTTGATTTAGTAGATGTGCCAGAGGATTGTAAGACAAAGTATGCCGCTTTCATGTTGAAAGAGGAAGCCAACCACTGGTGGAAAGGTGCAAAGAGAATGGAGCTTACAAAAAGGGAAACTGCAAGGAACCCTGACGCAGTGATAACCTGGGAACTGTTTACCCAGAAGTTCAGGGAGAAATTTTACCCTCCTAGTGTCTCTAATGCTATGGAACTAAGGTTCCTAAATTTGAAGCAAGGGTCCATGACGGTGGACGAATATGAAGCAAAGTTTACTGAACTGATGAGATATGCTCCTCATCAGGTGAGCGATGAAGGAAGGAAAGCTCGAAGGTTCGAGCAAGGATTGAATCCCTGGATTCTGAGACAGGTAGCAATTTTCCAGCTGGAAACTTTCGATGCAGTTGTAGAGAAAGCAAGAATAGCAGAATGGAGTAATAGGGCAGTACATGAGTACAGCCGAGAAAATAAGAAGGAAGAGAAGAGAAGAAGGAGCGATAAAGGAGTCCACCAAAACCTTGGTGGTGTGATTGTGAAGAAGGAAGAAGGGAGCGACGATATTAGCGGTCTGACTACTAGTAGGAAGAGGAAGTGGAAGGAGCAACCATCGAATAACATTGCAAGGACGGTTGTATGTACAAAGTGTGGGAAGTACCATGGCTTAACTCCATGCTTGAAGGGAAAGGACGTTTGCTTCAGATGTCACCAACCAGGACACTTCTCCTCAAACTGCCCAACATTGAATTCAGTTGCGGCTCCGCTCCAAAGAAGATCACAACAACAGCCTCAACAAATTAACAAACCACTTGCTATGGTACGGACATGTTTTACATGTGGAGCAGAAGGGCATATTTCTCCTAATTGCCCCCAGAAGAATGGTGGCAGGCCAGTGCTAACAGGAGCCAACACCATGCCCATCCAGCCACAAGCAAGAACTTACAATATGACGGTGCAAGATGCTATGGCTTCTGATGATGTTGTGTCAGGTACACTTCTAGTAAACTCCATACCTGCACAGGTGTTAGTTGATTCGGGTGCTACCCGTAGTTTTGTTTCTGAGCGGTTAGCTAAAAGCATGCCAGTCTTGCCTGAGCTTTTACCTAATCCTTTAGAGGTAGTCGTTGCTAATCGCGAAATAGTGAATATTTCTCATGTCTACCGTAACTGTACCTTAAAGATAGATCAACAAGAATTTCTTGCCGACCTTATTCCCTTTCCTTTGGGAGAATTTGACGTAATTTTGGGAATGGACTGGTTGTTTAAGTATCAAGCCAACATTGATTGTAAGAAAAAGAGAGTAGCCTTACGCTCTCCCCAGAAGGCAAAGGTTTGGTTTCATGGCACTAAGATGGTGAAGTCATCGCCATTATTGACCATGATGCAAGCGCAGAAGCTGGTTCGCAAGGGTTGCGAAGCTTTCTTGGTTTATGTGCATGATATCGATGGAAATGAATCTAAGCTTGAGGATGTCCCTATTGTAAGGGAGTTTGCGGATGTATTTCCAGAAGAGTTGTCGGGGTTACCTCCAGATAGAGAAATGGATTTTGAAATCAACCTAATCCCCGGTACCGTACCAATTTCCAAGGCCCCTTACCGCATGGCACCATCTGAACTAAAAGAACTAATGAAACAGTTGCAAGAACTTTTGGACCGGGGGTTGATCAGACCGAGTGTTTCGCCATGGGGAGCACCCGTGCTATTCGTTCGCAAGAAGGATGGGTCGATGAGACTCTGCATTGATTACCGGGAACTGAATAAGGTCACGATTAAGAATAAATATCCTTTGCCAAGGATAGATGACCTTTTTGATCAGCTCAGAGGAGGGAGGTACTTCTCAAAGATTGATCTTCGTTCAGGATACCACCAATTAAAGATCAAAGAAGAAGATATACCAAAGACGGCATTTCGGACTCGTTATGGTCACTATGAATTTCTAGTGATGTCTTTTGGATTAACAAATGCGCCATCAGCTTTCATGGATTTAATGAATCGCATCTTCAAGCCATTTCTAGATAAGTTTATCATTGTTTTCATCGATGACATTCTTATCTATTCGAAGACAGCGAAAGAGCACGAGGAGCATTTAAGGATGGCACTGGGAATTCTAAGAAGAGAGCAATTATACGCCAAGTTTTCTAAGTGTGAATTTTGGCTAAGGGAAGTGAAGTTTCTTGGTCATGTAATCAACGAGTCTGGTGTTGCAGTGGACCCCAGTAAGATTGAGGCAATCACGAAGTGGCCTCGACCGACAAACCCATCAGAGGTCAAGAGTTTCCTAGGTTTGGCCGGCTACTACAGGAGGTTTGTTAAGGATTTTTCAAAAGTAGCTGTGCCTTTGACAAACTTGACAAGAAAAGTTGTGAAGTTTGATTGGAATTCTGATTGCGAGAAGAGCTTCCAAGAATTGAAGACAAGATTAACTACAGCCCCTACCCTGACGCTACCAGATGATAAGGGAAAGTTTGTCATTTTCAGTGATGCGTCAAAACAAGGGCTTGGAGCAGTTTTAATGCAGCATGGTAAAGTAATTGCTTATGCCTCAAGGCAGCTGAAGGATTGTGAAAAACGATATCCTACGCATGACTTGGAGCTAGCAGCAATCGTTTTTGCCTTAAAAATTTGGAGGCACTACCTCTATGGTGAGAAGTGCGAAATATATACTGACCACAAAAGTTTAAAGTACATATTTATGCAAAAAGAACTCAACATGCGACAAAGACGTTGGTTGGAGTTGATTCAGGATTATGATTGCTCCATCAACTATCACCCTGGAAAGGCAAATGTAGTTGCTGATGCGCTCAGCCGTCGCGAAAGACTGAATGTGATTACCACTCAGGAAGAGGTTATAAAGGAATTTGAGCGCCTACAGCTGCATGCACTTACCAAGACTCAAAGGATGGAAGTAGAGCAAGAAATTCGAGCCCGGCCCCAGTTGCATGACCTCATTAAGGTCGCACAAGAAGAGCATGATGAAGAAAAGACCAAATTGATTAAAGGAGAGAAAGGCAAATGCCTCATGCACAATGATGGACTTTTACGATTTGAAGGTCGAATTTGGATTCCTACAAAAATGGAATTGAGACAAGAGCTTCTTCACGAAGCCCACAACTCAAAATTCTCTTTTCATCCCGGAGGCACGAAAATGTACCAAGATTTGAAGCAAAATTTTTGGTGGCCCAACATGAAAAGGGAGATAGCTGAATGGATAAGCAAATGCTTAACATGCCAACAAGTTAAAGCAGAGCATCAGAAACCAAGTGGGTTGTTACAACCACTGGAAATTCCTGAGTGGAAGTGGGAATTTATCACGATGGATTTTGTTGTTGGTTTACCAACCACGCCGGGTGGAATGAATGCTATTTGGGTTATAGTCGACAGATTGACCAAGTCAGCCCATTTCTTGGCTATAAAGTATACCTACAAGATGGATCAAATGGTAAAGTTATATGTCAAGGAAATTGTAAGTCGACATGGAGTGCCAGTCTCCATCGTCTCTGATCGAGATCCGAGGTTTACCTCAAGGTTTTGGAAAAGTTTCCAGGAATATCTGGGGACAAGGTTAGACATGAGTACAGCTTATCATCCCCAGACAGATGGTCAATCTGAACGCACGATCCAAACCCTAGAAGATATGCTTCGAGCTTGCGTTCTCGATTTTAAAGGGCATTGGGACGACTATCTACCACTGGTTGAATTTGCCTACAATAATAGTTACCATGCCAGCATTGGCATGGCGCCATTTGAAGCATTGTATGGTCGAAAGTGTAGAACTCCACTTTACTGGAATGAAGTGGGAGAACGAAGATTAATTGGACCGGAGATGTGACGACCCCAAAATCCCTCACTGGATCAGGGTTTCGTCATAAGAAAGAAAAGATAACCATACATCCATACAGAGATTAACTACTGAAAGAAACAGTGATAAGGAGTTATTATAACCCAAAATATTACATTTACAGCGGAAGCTATTTTGTTTCTATCTTGTAATACAAAATATCCTATCCCAGATCATCTTCCTTCCCTCCCTTCCTAATGGCATCACAAGGCTAGCCAGCTTCAGTAATCAATCATTTTTGCCTTCCCCTTATCTGAGGGTTCAGCCTTAACTTCTTGCCCTGCAGACATTAAAATTCAACAAGAATGAGCGGCGTACGCCCAACAAGTATATAGACAATTTAGGGAAGAACAAGATCGAAACGCTTCAAGGAAATTCATTTCTGTTGGAAGGCTTGATGGAACGATATCAATGCCTCTAGATTCTTTAAGAAATCTTTAGGGTTACTGATGATATTCAATTGTGTAACCCTTCTTAGTGTCAAGCATAACTTTTTTGGAGTAAAAATATCCTTCGGGGGCTATACCCGTTGGATCTGCTAACCATACGGTATACAGCTGGCCTAACTGTGCCCGCATGATCCCTCTGGTGTGTACGTACGTAGTCACATAAAATTCCTCTAGGTTAGGTGAAGAACAAATCAGCACCTTTCCTTTCCTCTTGCCAACTATGTGGCACTTCCCAATTAAGGGACATAACATTCTCATTCATTTGCACAGATATAAGATTGAATAATATCAGATACATCAAGGCTCCTTTATATCCATGCATTATATTTATCATGCTAGCGGAAGCTAAGCATAGCATTTTGTTTCACAAGGAAATTTAAATATAAAGGATGTAATTTTGCACGCATGTCGAATCAATTGATCATGCGCTTAACTGAAATAACCGTCAGAGTAAGGATATACTTGCATTATCAAGCATAATAATGAAGATATACTTACTTTAATTTAAATTAAATATAAGAGTGTAGATATACTTGCCTCAGTCCCTTGCACAAAATTCAAGTCAATTTACTTGCGAGAAAAGATTCTGTAAATTACGCAAGTAATATCTTAATACCTTGATAATAATTTATGGAAGAAAATAGATATGAGATGTCCTTAGACTTTACTGACTTGAATCTAGTATAATAACATCGTGAAATAACCTTAAGAAAATAATGTTTGGTAGCTTTGATAACAAACTGTGCATCGGGGAATAATCCCCTTAGCCATCAGAGACTACGGGAAAGTATCAGGGACTAATACGTGTACGCGCCAGAGATTAAACGCGTCGGGGATTAAAAACTCGTCAGGGACTGATGACGTCACTTTAACTCTATCGGGGATTAAGGGTGACGTCATCGGAGACTAACTTCTTATCAGAGATGCTGGTGACGTCATCAGAGACTAAACTTTAGCCTATCGGGGATTAATCCTGACGTCATCGGGGACTAACTAACCCATCAGGGATTAAATAACCCATCGGGGAATAAATAACCCATCGGGGAATAAATAACC